>CM053595.1:310003836-310043873 GCA_028646575.1 Pseudocheirus occidentalis
CATTGAAAAAAGTCCACTGGAAGCAGGCACCAGAAGGTCACTTGCATCCCTGGGCACAGAATGTATTAAGAAAAGGCCTGATTTAGAATGTTTGCTCTGTCAAGAAATATGCAAGCCCAACATATATGGATGGTAGATAGTCTACAATAGGTTTTTCTTTATTGTGTCCATTAGGAGTGACCGCTGCACAGTGCCTAACGGGAGAAGCCTTCTTTAATCTAGGTCTTTTACTCGGCGGCAAATCTCCTCTGTGAAGTCTGAGCACTTGGCGTTTCCTCCCAAATCTTTTGTCAAGCTCTTCCCATCTTTAATTGTTGCAAAGCAGGCGGTCTCAATCTTTGCTGCGTGGTCATGCATCCCCATGTGTCGAAGCATCATGACAGCACTCAGAAGCAGAGCGGTGGGATTGGCCATGTCCTTCCCAGCAATGTCTGGGGCTGTTCCGTGAACCGATTCAAAGATTGCGACTCCATTAGCGCCAATGTTTCCGCTTGGTGTGACACCCAGACCCCCTATCAGGCCAGCACATAAATCACTAAGGATGTCCCCATACAAATTTGGCATCACAAGGACATCAAACTGGGACGGATCTTGTACCATATTCAAACATACTGTATCAAGGTACATCTCATTAAATTTAATATCTTTACAGTTTTCTGCAACTTCCCTGCACTTTTGGAGAAAAAGCCCATCTGACATTCGCATGATATTTGCTTTGTGCACAGCAGTCACGTTGCTGCGGTGATTGTTCCTGGCATACTCAAAGGCAAATTCGGCAATACGTTTGCTCGCTTCCTCTGTGATGAGTTTGATGCTCTGCACAACACCATCAACGATCACATGCTCAATGCCGCTGTATTCACCTTCTGTGTTCTCCCGAATCGTGACAATATTTACATCTGTGTAAGGGGTTTTGTAGCCTTCAATGGAGACACACGGACGCACGTTTGCATAAAGGTCAAAAGTTTTCCGAAGCAGTAGATTCATGGAAGGATGTCCAGCCGCTATTGGTGTCTTTAAGGGGCCTTTCAGTCCCATCTTGTTTTTGTCCATGGATTCTTTGGCTTCAGGAGGAATCATCCACTTTCCTCCAGGGCCTTTAATGGCAGAGACATTCCTCTCTTCCCACTGAATGGGTGCTTTGGCAGCATCAAAAATCTTCATAACAGAAGCTGAGATTTCTGGTCCAATACCATCTCCTGGGATTAAGGTCACTGTCTGTACACCACCAGCAAAACCTCGGGTCACCTGTTTTGGGTTGCGGAAGGCCCCCAGCAGCCGAGATACCTTGGGGATCCACGCGGGACCGGCCATCGCGTCCGCTCCTCAAGGCCCGGCGGCGACGGCGACGGCGGCTATCCTGAATTTTTTAAAAAAAGATTTTTTTTCCTCTTTTTTCTCTTTTCTTTAAAAATACTTTGTTATTAGGCATGGTTGTGAGAGAACATGGAGTAAAATCTACACATTGTAAAGAACAAAATATATCAATAAAACCTCTTTTTAAGACAGTATAAAATGAGATTAAGAAAGAACATTTTTGTTCTTTTAAACTGGATACATGAATGCTTGATATCAGGCATTCCTGCTGAGGAAACTCCCTTTTCCCAAGTTCAGTACCTGCTCTGAAATATGTAGACTTATAGTATGATTTGAGGGACTATCAGTTCCCAGGGACTGCCCAGAGACACAGAAGCAGAACTTAAAAGCAAGGGACTTGAAAATGGGTCAGGAAACTCTTTACTCAGCTGCCTCTCCAGATATATGTAAGGGTCTATTATTAGTATCAGTTTAAAAAAGATCAGTCACACTAACTTGACTGTTCCCAAGATATTTGAGTAATTTTCCTATTTGGGAAATTTGTAAATGGAAATTCCTGGTAGAAGTAATACGATAATTTGAATAATAGATTAATTTTATTATTCAGAACTAGTAACTTTCAGATCCACAGAATGCAGTTAACCAAGTGTGGACATCTATTCTAATTGGGGATTGAAATGGACATGAAGGACTTATGTCTGGACCAAAACTGGTAAAGGCTTCTTTGATTGCCTTGCAGAGAGTCAGGGAGGTGGGCTTGCCACATGAAATATAGTCCTATGGTATCATTTTAAAACCTTATACATTTCTACAACCAACAATATTCCCAAAATAGAAATTGCCCTTCCAACTTCAAATAAATATGAGTTTCAGCCTTTACTAAGAATGATAGAATCTCTGAATCTAAAGAAATGTAGAGGCCATCTAATGTAACTGGTACCTGAATGTGAATCCCCTCTATGGTGCACTGAATGAAGGATCATTTAACCCTTGTCCGAAAACCTTCAATGACAGAAAGCTTGTTATATCCGTAGGCAGCCCATTTCACATTGGGATAGCTTTAAATATGTGGAAGTGTTTTGTTACATCTAGCCTTAATGAGGATCTTTGCAACCTTATTCCTGATTCTGCCATCTTGGGGCAAGCTTATGTTTCCTTCAGTGACAACTCTTTGAATCCTTAAAGATGCTATCATGTTCCTTGCTATGCTTTATCTTCTCTTGACTAAACATGTCCAGTTTCTTCAACTGATTCTGACATAACATAACTTTAAGGTATAATTTCACACATAATTGTGTCTTTTGGATACTGACCTCTGAGATGTTCTCTAGCTGATCAATGCCATTTAAAACTAGTGCCCATCATTGAAAACAATATTGCAGGCATGCTCTGACCAGGGCAGAGAACAGTAGGATGATGTGCTCCTAGTCCTAGATACTATAACAGCCTTTAAAAAATTTCTCTCAACATAGCCCAATATCCTATTACCCTTTATTTTTTTGTATCATAATGTTGACTCATAGTGATTTTATAGTGTACTCACCTCCCCCTGGAACTTTTCAAAGATGAATTACAATCTAGCCAAACTAACTGTGACATTTAAAAAAGTGCAAAGAGACAATTTCTAGGTAATTTAGTCATTTTATTAATAATGCGATTAATAAAAGGGTAGTCATTTGGCAGTCTCTTTCTTAGACCAAAGACAAACATGGTGACCAGCTCATACTTATAAGCCTATTAAAAGGGGGGGGTATTCCTGAGGATAGTAACCAACTCTTGTTGGTTAATAATTAATGGGAAAATGTTAGGTACATTTTGTTTATTTGTGAGGAGAGAAGCAATGGATAAGAGAAGCAATATGACTTAGACCCCATTCCATCTCACTAGACCATGAAGCTATATTTTAGTTCTAAGAGAAGAGTTAAGAAAGTATTGGGGACATAAAAATAGGACATCAGTATCAATTAAATTTTCTTTCTTTTAGCTCAAGAGCACCCCAGTCAGTGGGGAAGAAGAGCTCCTTCTCTGCAATTATTCTGATTGAAAGGCTCTGCAGGACTGTTTTGTTCTGGAAAGCTTGGATTCAGTCAAAGGGACACACTTGAAGACCTGGAGGGCCACATGTGACCCTGAGGCAGCAGGTCCCCTACCCCTGATTCTATCTATTTTCTCTTATTGTGTCTCACTCATGCTTTGCAGGCTGCTTCTTGCTTTTCGGCTTCTCCTTTCACAAATAATGCAGCATGCAATTAGAGACAGTAGGGTTATATTTTATCCAGCTGATATTGGCATTAATTTAAAAAAACCAAAGAGAGAAAGGGCTAGCAAGTGATAACATTTGTTAAAGCTTTCCTGAGTGAAATAAGACACAGAGAATGAGAAGACAAGAATGAACAGGCAACTGGTGATTCCTTGGATTTGTCATCCACCAAGTCTTGCTACTTTTTGAAGACAAATTGCCCTGTTGCTACAGTTGGATTCACAAAGTTTTATTCTAAGTAAGATTTTGTGACATTATAGCCTCTGAAATCAATTTGTATTCTGATTCTGTGCCCCAGCTTTGTGTCCTGCAAAGAATGGATGTACATACTATTTATGTCTTTTCCCACACCTATCTATTAAAATGAAGGTTCCTGTACCAGGGCCAAGAACAGATCATAGGCTCATTGATTGGTAGCTATCAGAGACCTCAGAGGCCATTGAATCTCACCCATTCATCTCATAGATGAAGAAATTGAGACTCAGATATTAAGTGATTTTCCCAGACACACCAATAGCAAATGGTAGCATGAGATCTGAAATCAGGTCTTTTGATTCCAGGGCCATGAGGCAAAGGAGGCAGAAAGAGTTTCAATGATATGGCATGTAACTATTCCCATAGCTAGTAAGTGTCTTAGGAATTTTTTGAATCCAAATCTTCCTATAGGTCCAGTGGATAGAGATGTCTTCTTAAGAGCCAAGAAGACATGAGCTCAAATCCTGCTTCAGGTACTTGTTCACTATGATATATGAGACAAGTTATTTTAGCCTTACTCAACAATGGAAAGTGGTCACATTTTTCCTTATCTGTGAAGTGGGCATAACAGCAATACCCACCTCAAGGGCGGTTGAGAGGAACAAATGAAATAATGCATGTGAAATAGTTTTCAAACCTTAGGAGCCTAATCAAATGCTAGTTGTTTTTGTTGTTGTCTTGTTTATTATAATTTTTTTTTTACTATTCTTATTGGCCACTGTGCAACATTGCTTCAATCTCTAGGCAAGTTCATACTGGAATATGAGAGGGACCTAGAAGGGACTATAGCCTGTCAATCAGTCCTGAATCCACCCAGCTACCTCTGCCTTGTCCAGAAAGCTAGTGTAACCTCTAGTCTATTTTTGTTACCATTTATGAAGCTCCTACTATATGCCTGATGAAGTACTAATTGCTTTTCAAATATTCTCTCATGCGAGCCCTTAGTGTAGGAGACTGTCAGATTCAGGACAGTGGGAATCTTGAACCCTAAACATCTCTTTTCTACTCAAACCTCCTATGGGTCTACTCTTGCCCTAGGCTTTTTATATCTATTGTCTGGCCAGCCTCAAAAATGGTATTTCAGCTCATGATGACTTTGGCCCCTTGTCTCTTATCTGATGATGCAGCCACTTTCCATTATGAGCAGCTGCAGTTTTTTTCCTCCATTATCGACAGCCATCTATAGAGGGTCAGGTGCAGTGGCTTGGCCCAGGCTGACCCCTGGTTAATGTGCACTGAGGTGTAATCACATCAGCTCAGGGGGGAGTTGGAAGAATTGCATTAGCTCCCTGAACAAGATGACATTTGCCAATAATTTATGTGATGGTGTTGCAATTAGTCCAGAGAGCTTTTGTTTCTCTCTTTATTTTAATCTATTTTTTAAGGCATTGAAATTTGGAGCAGCAGTTATTGGTTTTGCATAATAAATATCGTTCCATGCACTGCCTGTCTTCTTAGGTGAAGGACATAGAATCACAGAATGGGAGAACTGGAAGGGATATCAGAGATTTCATCCAAATTCTCCATCTTATTCAGGAGCAAGCCAAGATGCAGAGATGGGCAATCACATTTGGGACATCACAAAAGAATGAGGAAGTGACAGCTCGGCTGATCTCTGCTGCCCTGGTCATGTCATCTTGGGAATATTGTCTTTACTTCTGGGAGCCACGTTGGAGTTTATAGCTTGAACCTGGAGAGCTGCCAATGGAGGAAAGTCAGAAGCATGTTGGGACTGGAGGCCACACTATATGAGGATTGCATGAAGGAATGGGAAGGAAGGGTTAGAATCATACAATAATTTAAAAAAGATCAGATGAAGACAAATCTCTTCAAGTAGTGAGACACATTTTGGATAATGGAAGAAAGCAAAATAAAGATGTGGTTTTAGCTTTATTCTGTTCATTTCCCAGGTTAGAATTAGGAATAATGGGGGAAAGAGATGAATGTTCTGATTATGGCTCAAAGGCCAAGTAGTCTAACTATGGGAGCTGTCCAAGAAGGAAACAGGTTGCTTTAGGAGAGAGTGGGCTCCCTTTCATTGGAAATCTCCAGTTCAAATCTGCAGCTTGGTGGCACAGTGATAGAGTACCAAGGCTGGAGTCTGGAAGACCTGAGTTCAAATCTGGCCTTAGACATTTACCAGCTGTGTGACCCTGAGCAAGTCACTTGACCTTGTCTGCCTCAGTTTCCTGATCTGTTAAACAAGCTGGACAAGGAAATAGCTAGCCATTCTGGTATCTTTTCCAAGAAAACCATTAAAAGAATCATGAAGAGTCAGACGGGGCTGAAGAACAGCAGCAATTCAAAGAATAACTTATCCTTAACTGATCTCACTAAGACTCCTGTAATGAATTGTCTTGTTTCTTCCAAGTGTTCCACCATCTTCCCAGTCACCCTGGCTTGTAACTTTAGGATAATATTAAATTATTCATTCTTCCTTGCAGAGCCAAGCCTTTGTTAAGTGGGAAGGGAATTAGCATTTTTATAACCTTGCTATGTTCACTGTGCTAAGCAGTTTTTTGTTTTTACAAATATTATGTCTTTTTATCTTTACAGCAATCCTGGGAGGGTGGTGCTGTTATTATCCTTGTTTTAGAGGAAACTAGGAAAATAAAGATAAAGTGACTTGGGAAGGGTCACACAGCTAGTCTTATTGATCCTACCTCCACCAACCTAGGGAGCTAGGTGGTACAGAAGACAGAGTGCTGAAGCTGAAAGTAGGAAAACAAGAGTCAAATAAACCCCCCAGGTACTCTCCAAGTATATGAGCACAGACAAATCACTTGATTACTTGGGATCTTGGTTTTCTTATCTGTAAAATGGGTATAATAGCATCTCTTTCCATAAGTTGTGAACACCAAATAAGGTAATATTTGTGAAGTTTTGCAAACCTTAAAGTGCTACATAAACATTAGCTATGTTTATTATATGAGGTATCTTTAAACATTTTTTGCTTCCCCTCTCACATAGTCACACCCCCTATTTCTGTGTTCCATCCCCCTTTTCTTCTTTTAAAAAATGTTTCTTTTTATTTTTGACTTTTAAATTTCATTTAAACTCATATTAGGGGCGGCTAGGTGGCGCAGTGAATAGAACACCGGCCCTGGAGTCAGGAGTACCTGAGTTCAAATCTGGCCTCAGACACTTAACACAAAAAACTAGCCGTGTGACCTTGGGCAAGTTACTTAACCCCAACTGCCCTCCAAAAAAAAAAAGCAAAAAAAATAAAATAAAATAAACTCATATTAAAAATAAGAAAAAAAAACACTGCTCTGCGCACAACAGAACAAGAGAAGATTCAATATAAAGCAATAATGTCCATTTGAAGAAAACCTATATAAGTGCCACACATTCTCCTCAAAGCTGCCCATCCTTTCTTTGTTTCCTCGTAGGTTTTCTTTTGTTCTCTGTTGTGAACTTTTGGCTTTATTTTCCCCTTGAACCCCTCCCAAGGCACAATTAAGAGCAGATACACATGCATATACATATACATATGCATATACATATATAAACATACATACATTGGTATGGTGTGTCCTCATACATGTTGTGAAATGACCTTAGGGAAAGACTCTTCACTTGTCTGAGTCTCAGTTCCTTCATCTGCCCCCGGAAACTCTCCAAGACTATATGTTACCAGGGGGGTTTATTGATTACCATAGCAGAAATGAATTGCGCTAATGAAACCAGTATTTCACTGATGACCAGAGAGCCACAACTCCACCCTGCCCCCCCCAAAAGAAAGAATGTGTTAGTTAATATTTTTAACTGATATGACACACTGTGATTTTCATTGAACTTGTAATAATCACCAAATGTCAGTTAAAAGAAGCTTCAAAGGTCATCTGGTCCAACCTCTAACCTGAACAAGAAAACTCTACAATATCACCTGAGAAGACAAAGCTTTGCTTAAAGATTTTCAAAGATGTTTTCCCTCTTCCTTGAATCAACATATTTCCTTTTTTCTATACCTCCAATAATTAATGAAGGTTTCCTTACACTGAGGGTATTTTCCTTGCTTTGAAACTTCCACTCATTCTTCCTGGATTTGACCTCTGGGGATAAGTCTAAGAAGTCTAGTCCTTCTTATACGTGACAACAACCCAAATAATTGAAGATAACCTTAATCCCTATTCCCCGCATTCAACTCTAAGTCTTCTCTTCTCCAGACCACATATCCTCAGTAACTTCAAATAATTCCTCTGTGGCATGTAGTCAATGACACATATGTTGGACTTGGAAGCAGGAAAAAAAATGGTTCAAATAGTGCTCCAGACATTTATTATGTGAATCCAAAAAAGACCCTTATTAAGATCATAAAAATTGGAAAACGACCTATATGTATGAGTATTTATAACAGTCCTTTCCATGGTGACAAAGAGTTGTTAATTGAGGGGATGCCCATCAAATGTGGAATGGCTGAAGAAGTTGTAGTGTATGAATGTAGTGGAATACTATTGTTATAAGAAATGACCGACAGGAGGATTTCAGGAAAAAAAACTAGAAAGGCTTACATCATTTGTTATAAAGTGAAGTGTGCAGAACCAGGAGAATATGGTACACAATAACAGCAACATAGTATGATGGACCAGCTGTGAAAAACTTAGCTCTTCTCAGCAATACAAACATCTATGACAATTCCAAAGGACTTGTGATAGAAAATGTTATGAAGTTTTAATACAAATTGAAGCATGCTATTTTCACTATTTTTGTGATTTTTTTCCTTTTGGTTTGTTGAATTGCTTACATGACTAATATGGAAATATAGTTCGCATAATTGCAATATTTAATTTAAAAAAGCTCTTCTCATGGAATCATTTTCTTAATCTGTGATACAGGATGGGGAGAAGATGCATGCATCTTACGGAAGGGAAGGGGAAGGAGGGAAGGAGAAAATTTGCAACTCAAAAAATAAATAAATTGCCTTCACATGTAATTGGAAAATAATTACTATTTAAAAAAAGAAGGTAGCAAAAAGAAATAAAAGAAGACATTCTCTCCGTCTCTTGACTTTCTCATCTGAAAGGGAGGTTTTATGGTTCGCTTGAAGATCTACATTTATGAACCTACCATCATTTACCATCTTGCTTGCCCTTTTCTGAATATTATGTATGTCCTTAAATACTTGGCACTGTTTATTTCTTTGTTTTTCATCCTTAGTTTTCAAAAAGGACCGACCAATGACATCATGGGGTGATATCTTGACCTGCTGAAATGAGAACAGAACACAATACTCTAAGTGAGGTTTCAAGGAAAGGTATTAGTTTAAAGTGGAATTCTAGGAGAAGAGAATATTTTTGAGTTGAAATATTTTTTTCTCATATATCTCTCTGCCTTGTCTCTCCATACTACAGTCCATCCTCCACTCAGTTATCAAATTGATCTTCTAGAAGCACAGATCTGAACACATCACCTGTCCTCAATAAACTCCAGTGGTTCCATATCATCTCTGTAATAAAATATAAAATCCTCTTTTTCGCATTCAAAGCCCTTATTAACCTGGACCCTTCCTACTTTTTGAAGCTTCTGATATGTTGTTCCTCACCTCTTGTATCCAGTGCCATTGGCCTCCTGGCTTTTCTACAAAGAGCTCTGGGCATTTTCTCTGGCTGATCTCATGTCTGGAATACTCTCCCTACTCTTCTCTACCTCCTGATTTTCCTGGATTCCTTCAAACCCCAGATAAAGTTTCGCTCCTGAAAGAAACCTTTTCTGACTACCCTCCACACTAATTCCTTCCGTTGATGATCTCCAATTTATCTTTTTTAGAGCTTGCTTATCCGTAGTTGTTTGCATGTTGTCTACCTCATTAAACTGTGACCTTCTTGAGATTGGGAAGTGGTTTTTTTTTAATCCCTGGTGCATAGCACAGTGCATGGCTTATGGTAGCTTCTTAATAAGTGTTTTTGAATAAATTGATTTGTAATTGTGTCATTAGAATCCTGACCTTTATCAACAAAGCTAACCAAAAACACTCTGGTCATCATTTTAAGTGAAATCTAAGGACACCTCCTGATTGCTTTGAAGTGGGCTGATGTAGTTGGCTCAATACTCCTTTGGCAATGCCCCCATGCCCCTAGCTGAACTTTAGGTCTTCTTCTTCATGGCCTTGGTAGCTCAGATTCAAGACAGAGGCTATATTTAGCAGGTGTTATTTCTGCAAACCATTCAACAAAGTCAGGGTCACATTTTGCTGTGTGGAAGTTGGAGAAGTCTAGTATAGGGAAAAAGCAAATCTCTCATATCTCTCCTCCCCTCCAGTTCTCTTTCTTCCCTTTCTTTCTACTGCCTTTCCACATTTTTATTCTTCCTTCCCTCCTCTACTTTTCTATTCCTCCCTATCCTGTCCTAGACCCTTATCTTTTAATTTCTTCATTACTGGAAAGTCAGAGCTGGAAGGGATCTTAAAATCTCTCCTGACTCCCCTTCTCCCAAGCCACTTGTGGCCTTCCTTCTGGGAAATTATTATTTGCTTTGGATGCATTTTCTACCTAGCTACTTGCATATCTGTTGCTTCTATCCAGTTCAATGTAGACTTCTTTAGTAGAGGAAGCCTTTTTTTAAAATGCCCAATACAATGCCTGGCACACAGGAGGAACTTAATAAAGACTTGTTGAATAAATGAATTTATTCCCCAAACCTCATTTTACAGATGTGAAAACCAAGGTCCAGAGAGGACAAGTTATTTGCCTAAAGTCACACAGTTTGTTAACTAATAGAGCTAATTTTATCATTGAAATCTTGGCATGTAATGCAGTCACCTTTCCTGTTCACCATAAGCTATGCCTTTCAAATTAGTTTGCACTCCCCCTATGTCTCATGCCTATCAGTTCTCCCCTGGGCCATGCAAAGTTCCACTGTAGGCACTTAGTATCAAAACACTAAAGATTCAACAGTGTTTTTTGCTAATTGAATGAAATGAAATAGCTATTTCCCCCTCCAAAATGGCCTTTCCAACTTAAAAAAGATAATATTTTATAATTTTAATTCATGCGGATCTCCATAATTTAGAATCTGTGATGATAGAAAAGAACTAGATGGAAGAAAGCCTTCGCTAAGAAAATAGGATTGTGAGACAATGGCTCATGGGAAGGAAGTGGCCCCTCTTTGGGGGGAAGAGTATGGTAGACCCATGAATCAAAGCCCCATTCATGCTGTGCCAGCTACATCTCTGCTTTGATGTGTTGCAGAGAGAATTCCTGCTCAGGTCCAGGCTGGAGCTCTTGGCCACCTGGATCTTGTCAAGGTCAGATGAAATGATTATATGAATCTCTGGCTTTTTGAAATCATGTAACAAAAAACATATAGTTACCTGAGTTGCAGGATTTATAGAGCTTCCTCTTGTAAAACAGGGCCATTTAAACAGTGTTTACAATACCTATTCATCATTTTTGTCTTTCCTTCTCAGGGAAAGTGTAATACCACAGCCTCTGATTTTTTTTTTAATGGGAAACATCAACATTATGTACTCCCTGGGGGTCTCTAAGCTCCTGAGCTCCAGGCCTACTCTGTAGTCTCCCTCTTCATTGGTTTATTTCCTGGGAGTTATTTTTAGATTGCCTGAAACTCCTCTGCTCTAACAGTTCTGAGGTATCTCCATGAAACACCACCTGCCACCCAGGCACTGGCTTCACTTTAGAATGTGGAGATTCTCTTAAAACAACAATGACAATAAGACACAAAAGGAGACACAAATCCCTACTTTGTCACTTACTAGCCAGTATTAGTATGATGCAGTAGAAAGACCCCTGAGCCATGCCTATTAATTAGAATACCAAGGTTGCAATTTAGTATCTGTATTGCTTTGGACAAGGGCCTCCACCTCTGGGTCTTGGTTTCCCCATATGTATAATGAAGGGCGTTAGACTAGTTGACCCAGATGATGTCTATTGCCCTACCTTGGAGGTATCTATATCTACATACCTTGGAGCCTTGGCAAGCCACTGAGATTTTCTGGGTCTCTGTTACCTCCCTGGTAAAATGCTTGTTGTGGCTGCTGTTGAGTAGTTTCATTTGCATCTGACTTTGTGACCCCATTTGGGATTTTCTTGGCAAAGATGCTGTAGTGGTTTGTCATTTCCTTGTTTAGCTCATTTTATGGATCAGGAGGCAAACAGGGTTAAGCAATTTGCCCAGAGTCACAGAGCTAGTCAAAGCCTGGGGTTGGATTTGAACCCAGGAAGATGAATATTGTTGATTCTAAGCACAGTGCTCTATCTACTGTGCCACCTACTTGTCCCCCTGTGAAATGAGGGGACCTAGATCTATAAATCTGTAATGCTACTACCTACCTGTTTCACCTTGGGCAAATAACTTTACCTTTATGGTCCCCATGTCTTCTGTGGGTCAGTGTAGAGAGCTCCTAAGGTAGTTTCTAGCTCTAAAATATGATCCTACAATCTACCTAGGTGACCTTTGGCAAGGAACTGAATTTCTCTGGGCCTCAGTCTCCTTATCTAGAGAGTGTTTTATCAAATGATCTCAGAGTGTTCTTTCAGCTCTAAATGTAAGATCTTATTATCTTTAACTTACCAATCAATTCTATGATTTTAAAAAAATTGATTTGTTTATTTACTTTTAGTTTACAAGATTCAGTTCCACAGTCCCTTAAGTTTAAAATTTTCTCCCCTTCCTCCCCCCTGCCCCATGGTGGCATACAATCAAGCATAGAATCTTCAAATACTTTCACATTGGACATTAGTCTGGTTGTATAGAAGGGTTATAGCTGATGGAGTGAACAATGGGAAAGAAGAAACAAAACCAAACATGGAAAAGAAATAGAGCATGTAGTTTGCTTCAGTTCTATGATTTTTAGTTGCTTTTGCTCTCAGAGTCTTGGTCTCTTCATCTGTAAAATGGGGATATTAATACCACGTAATTCCTAAAACTGCTATGATGGAAGTATTTTTTAAACTTCAAATTGTTTTACAAATACAAGTGGCCCCAACCCAGCTTAATCCAACAAGTATTTATTAAAAACTTACAATACAGATGCTTTGGAAAGTGTTGAGTATATTGTAAGGGGTCTGTGATTTGAAGGGTGCTGTAAATTATCCAATGAGAAGACTCACTCTGCTCATGTAGATTAATATATTCCTTAACTTAGAGTCTTAGGGAGGTGTCTAGCACACTTAGAAATCAGGGTCACATAGATAATGTAGCTGAAAAGAGGAACTCTGAGCCTGCTTTCAATTCCAGTGTTTGGTGATGCATCTCCAGATGAAAGGGCTAGAAATATACAAAGGGAATGATCTTGCTTTCAAGGAGATTCCATTCCACGTTAGGAAGCAATATTGAAATAGATAAGGCAATGACTTGATAAATAGAGGACAGTGTTGTTGTTCATTCTTCATTCTTGAAGAGGACCAATGTCATCCTCAAAGTGATATCTTGACTTGTATGTGAATCGTGTCTAAGTCAGACTGAGATGTACGAAATCATGAGCCTCGCTCTTTCCTTCAGTCAGAAACTGGGAGTAGGTACACTAACAATTTGGCAAGGGGGGGAGGGGCAGGAAAGCCTTTCCATAGGATGGATCATACTCAGATAATCATAGAGTTAGACCCAGATGGAGACTTAGTAGACATCTAACCCAATTCTTTCCATTTACAGACAGTGAAACTGAGGCTCAGAGATGGGAAGTAACTTTGTCAGTGTTACACAGCTGGTGAGCAATTCAAAAGAGGAGAGGCTCTGCCCCATGATACCATACTGCCCCTTCTAAGTTAAGGCAGGGATCTTTGCTTGCTGGATTTTCTCTTGCTCCAGCAAAAATTTCCTGCATCATGAATTCCTCTGAATATTTAATATGTAAGTTCCTCGAAGTCAGAGGCTGTCTTATTTCTCCAATGTCTAATACAGTGTCAGGCACATAGTAGGTGCTTAGTAAATGCTTGGTGAATTGAGCGGGTGTTTACAAAGTCAAAGACAGATTCTGTTTTCCTCTGATAGTAGAAAAAATGCTTTCTCTCTGAGGGAAAAGTATTTTATTTTGTCCATTCAGCTTAATGCTAGTAATAACACATGGTTTATCAAGTTTTCCAGGGTCCAATACTTCCAGGTCCTTGCCAAGACTCTAACTTTGTCCTCTTTAAATATATTTTGATTCTTTTTCTCCTTTTTGGCTGTTATGCTTCTTTCCCTCCAGGCTGACCATCTGTCTCCCTACCTGTACTTCTCAAGAGCAGGAGGCTGAATTAGGAAGGGGGATCGAGATATATCATCTAGCACATGTCCCTCCGTCAATTCAGTTTGTAGAAGTCATGTCTGATCATCAAGGGCAAGGATCTCAGGACCTGGGGCATCTTGTGCAAAACAACCAGCATCTTGTGAGTCTGTAGGGCTGCAGACTCAGCTGGTCAGAGCAGGACAATAATGAGGCCAAGGATGTTAGCTTAACTCCAATGGAGGCTGGGTACCGTGCTATAGAAAGAAATGTTACTCCTTGCTAAGAGTTTCATAGGCTATGTGTCTTATCCTGGTTGGTCCATCTTAGAAAAATGGGTATAAGGGAACATGGTGACAAAGTGTGCAGACTCACTTATAAGTCATATGACCTTAGGCAAGTCACAGCATCTCTGAATCCTTATCACTCTTCTTCCTGATCTTCCCACATGGAACTTCATTTGACTGGCTTCCATACCTGGAATGTTCTCTGTCCTCATCTCTGCCTCTAAGAATCCTCAGCTTCCTTCAACACTCAGCTCAACTGGCACCTTCTTCAGAAGGCCTTTCCCAGTCACCTCAATTTCCAGTGTTTTCACTTCTTAGATCAATTTTCATTATGTTGGTATCTCTGCAGGTACCTGTTTTATAAATCAGGAAACCCTTAAGTTGACCAAGGTTAAATAAGTTGCATAAGGTCACACTGACAGGAAATGCTTGAGGTAGGATTTGAACTTAGCTCCTATAAATTGCAAATCCAGCACTCTGTGTCACCTAATACCCTGGCTTTTTTACTTCAATAGAAAAGACCTGAGTTTCCATCTGTCTGGATAGCTCCTGATAAAAATGGAGTCATGGTCCCCAAGTGATTCCAGGAGGGGTGATGAGAACATGACAAAGGTATTTTTATTTCAGATCTGACGTCCCCTCCTCCACCAGAAAAAATCTCTTGATTCCCTGTTCCAATTAAAAGGAATTCTTCATTCTATCTGACTTTCATTTGCATTTTGCTACAGTGAAAGCTCTCCTATCCCATATAATTTTTCCCCCCAGATTTTTACATAATGCCCTCTGCCTAGATACAATTTAATGTCTCCTGCTGAGTACTCAGGATAATCAAGTGGGAGGCCAGCCTGGATCAGTGAGCAGCTCTTAAAATGCACAGGCAGTGACATAAAGAGCAGATAATTAGTGCTCACAGCAAGAGACATGGAAACAAGTTAAACTGGGTATTTCCTGCCCTCCCTGACATCATTCACATGGGTGGCTACCTATTCAGATCTACTGGGAGCTTTCTGGTAATGGGATTACAGATTTTTGGAAAGGTCCCATGGAGTCCAATCCCTCTTCTCTTTTCATTTCAGCACCTTGTTCCCTGGCCAGCAGGCCTGAGATTTGGCCATTAAACTTGTATTTGAATACTCCAAACAATAGAGAACTCAGTATACCATTATTGTACTACCTTAATTATAAGAGTTAATCCTTAGAGGAGACAACAATCTCTCTTTTTGTAGTATCATTGATTTACATCTGAATGGAAACTTTCAAGTCATTGAGTTAATGCTCTTCAGTTTAAGAATATGCAAATTGAAGTGCAAAAAGGTGAAGATTTCCCCTTTTCACATAATCAACAAAACATAATAGCAAAGTCAGGATTTAAACTCAAGGCCTCTGATTCCAGTATTCATTCCACTAGCCATGCTTCCTTGGGCTAAGCCTATTTCTATCCTGTGGAGTTATTTAGAGAATGTCTACCTCCTCTGATATTTGATAACCCTTCAGACAGAGCTCTGAGGCTGACCCCAAGCCTTCTCTAGGATGAGAACCAGGATGTGGAAACAGGAAGACTTGAACTTGACTTGGGCTGCTGATACTTACCCATGGATGAGTCACTTCTCTGAGACTTGAAGCCTCACACATGAAGTGAAGGTAATGGCAGTTGAAAGGTTCAAATCACTAATCCATTGGAGGGACATTAGCTTTCAAGGACTGTGGTCAGTGTTGTTGTTGCTCTGGGCTAAGTGGTGTAGTCTGACCCTGGATTCAGAAGATCTGGGTTCAGGCCCCACCTGTAACACATATTGTCTGTATGATCCAGACAAGTCACTTACATTCAGTATCTAGACAATTCTATAAAACTAAAGAACTAAAAAATAATTTTATAAAACTATGGAAAATGTGCAAATGTACAAGAGAATGTCCACCTTTGGCAATCCTTAGATGGTATACCCCCTATTTTTGTATGTGTCTACATACAGAATTATGTGTGTGTTTCCATATATATGAATATGCATATGGAGGGGGAGCGTAAGAGACAGAGAGAGACAGAGAGAGAGAGAGACAGAGAGACAAAGAGACAGAGACAGAGTGAGAGACAGAGACAGAGAGAGAGAGACAGAGAGAGACAGAGAGAGAGAGACAGAGAGAGACAGAGAGACAGAGAGAGAGAGAGAGAGAGAGAGAGAGAGGAAGGGAGGGAGAGAAAGAGAGTCAATAAACACCTGCCATGTGTCAGTCACTATGCTAAGTGTTGGGGATACAATGAAAGCTAAAAGACCATGCCTACCTTTGAGATCACAACCTAATGAAGGAGACACATGAAAGACAATATACAAACAAGTTATTTACAGGAGAAACTGGAAATAATAAACAAAGGGAAGGCATTAGAATTAAGAGGGACTGGGAAAGGGATCCTGATAGGAAAGTAAAGATACTACATGACCATATGATTTCCAGACATTGTTACTCTTACTTGGGCATGACTCAATTTGTGAATGTCCCTCTTCAAATGTAGACCCCAGAACTGAATGTGAGGCCTCAGCCCAGAGTACTATGAGGATATCACCTTCCTTCCTTGTTCTGAATACTACATTTATATTAATGTGGCCTGATGTTAATAAACTTACATTAGTTACATTACATTAAAAGAACCACATTAGCTAATTACATTAGCAGTTTGGGCAGACACGTTGCTTTGCTAATTCAAACTGATCTCATCATACTTTACTGAGAAAATAGAGGCTATTGGCCTTGAGTTCTTTCTTTGTCTGCATCTAAAAAGTTCTTGACATCATTTGCCCTGCTTGCCTTCTTTGCTGCTGTTTGTCCTTCATTCAAGAAGAGGACCAAGACATCAGGGAGGGGATGCCATGAGAGGAAAATGAATTGGATTTAAGTGAGGGAAGGCTAGACAAAGTCATCAACCTCACTTTCTCCTCCAGCGCCATCTGGGTCCAGTGGCCAGATATAGATCAAGACAACAGGAGATGGCCCAGGATGTAATGGGGGTTCTTGGCCTTTTCAAGCTAAGGACTTTGACAGGTCTCAGTTATTTTTTTTTCTTTTAAAAATATTTATTTTTAGTTTTTAACATTCACTTCTACAAGATTTTGAATTCCAAATTTTCTCTCCCTCCATCCTCCACCCCACCCCAAGATGGTGTACAGTCTGATATAGGCTCTACATATACTTTTGTATTAAATATATTTTCACATTAGTCATGTTGTAAAGAAGGGAGGAACCATGAGAAAGAAGAAACAAAGAGAGAGACAGAGAGACAGAGAGAGACAGACAGACAGAGACAGAGACAGAGAGAGACAGAGAGAGACAGAGAGAGAAACAGAGAGAGAAACAGAGAGACAGAGAGACAGAGACAGAGACAGAGAGAGAAGGAGAGAGGGAGAGAGTGCAAATGGTATGCTTCAGTCTTCTTTCAGACTCCATTGTTCTTTTTCTGGATATCGATAGTATTTTCCATTGTGAGCCTTTTGTAGTTGTCCTTGATCCTAGCATTGCTAAGAAGTGTCTATCAACGTTAGTCATCACATAATGTTGCCATTACTGTGTACAGAGTTCTCCTGATTCTGCTCACTTCACTCAGTATCAGTTCATGTAAATCTTCCCATGTTTTTCTGAAGTCCCCCTGCTCATCATTTCTTATAGCACAATAGTATTCAATTACATTCATATAGTACAACTTGTTCATTCATTCCCCAATGGATGGGCATCCTCTCAAATTCCAGTTCTTAACCATCACAAAAAGAGTTGCTATAACTATTTTTTTACATGTGGGTCCTTTTCTCACTTTTATTATCTCTTTGGGATATAGTCCTAGAAGTGGTATTTCTGGGTCAAAGGGCATGCATATTTTTATAGACCTTTGGACATAATTCCAAATTGTTGTCCAGAATGTTTGGATAAGTTTTCAACTCTACCAAAAATGCACTAGTGCTCCAAATTTCCCACATTTTCTCCAGCATTTATCATTTTCCTGTTTTGTCATGTTAACTAATCTTATAGGTATGATGTGATACTTCAGAGTTGTTTTGCTTTGCATTTCTCTAATCAATAGTGATTTAGAGCACTTTTTCATATGAATATAGATAACTTTAATATCTTCATGTGAAAACTGATGAACAAATCTTAGTTTGACTGAGACAGTGCTCATTCAGTGATTAAAATTTAATTTTAAAGATGAGGCCAATAATGACCTCTTAAAAAATAAATCTGGGAGGGGAAGGCCCTCAGGGTTTCTGGCCAAAACAGAAACAGCTATTTTTTTTGTCCCAGATGAGAGGTGACCCTTATCCTTACCCAGTTCAGCCCTTCTCCACATATTCTTGATTTCATTCCCTCTATTCTGCTCTAATAGATTGTCCCTATAATTATCCTTTCCTTATCCAGTCCTCAATTTCTATTACCAAACTCATTGAATGACTCTACATGGCCATCTCTCCCAATACTTAAAACTCCTTCCTTGACATTGCCGTCCCCCAGCCCCTGCCCCAAGCTAGCTTCCTCAATTTCCCCTCCCTTAAACTCCTAGGGAAAAAGACAATCCTGTTTTCATGTTCCTTCAACATCCCCTCTTCTTACTTACTTCTTAGCTCTTTTAAATCAGGATTCTCACTTTATATTCTTCACTAAAAGTGTTACTTCCAAAGTTCCCAATGATGTCTTAATTGATAAATTGGATCATCTTTTCCCAATCCTTTTTCTCCTTGACTAGACTTGGACAGTATTCATCCTGCAGTAAGGATGACCCAGGTTAAAATCAGGTCTCAGGCATTTCCTAGCTATGTGACCTTGAGGAAGTCATTTAGCTTCTGCTTGACTCAGTTTCCTCATCTGTCAAATAGAAATAATAATAACACCTACTTCCCAGGGTTGAGGTAAAAATCAAATGGAATAGCAATAAATGTGTGATTGCCCAATGCCTGGCACACACAAAGAACTGTGTAAATGTAACACATAAAGGTAAAAGATAGTGTCTTCTCTCAAGGAGGTTATGGTCCAACATGGAGAAATTGTAGATGTATGTATAGACAAAATGTATGCAGGATAATTTGGACAGAATCCATAAGAATATCCTATCATTAGGGGGCATCAGAGAAGGCTTCTTGTAGCAGGTAGGACTTTAGCTGACTTTTGAAAGAAGTCTAGCAAGTCAGGTGGCAGAGATGAGAAGGGAGAGAGTTCCAGGAATGGAGGACAGTCAAATTCCTGGAGTTTGGAGATGAAGTTTTGTGTGCAATAAACAGAAAGGAGACCAGTGTCACTGAATCATGGAGTATATATTTATGTGTGTGTGTATGTTTGTGTGTGTGCATGTGTGTCGTGTGTGTATGTTGTGATGCAACATGCAAAAAAGACAGGAAGGTAGGAAGGGGCCAGGGTATGGAAGGATTTATAGGTTTATGCCAATGAAATCCAAGATCTAGTCCAAAAGGAAACGATGCTTGTAATACAAGAGCTGACTCCAATGACTCATCACCATTCTGTAAAGAAAAGCAATGAGGTTTAGTATATGGCGTGCTGGACGTCAAATTAAGAAAGAGATCACAACATTTTGGACTGTTGGCATGTCAAATATTACATTATCCAACTCCACATATTGTGTGGCTGAGGAAAACAGGTCCCAGGTCAAAGGGACAACCAAGGTGATGTGGAATACAAGAAGCACAACTGACATTGGCATCCAAATCCCCCTGCCTCTGAAATAATGCTCATCTAATCAAATTGTCTACATTTTTAATGAATTACTTTATTTTTAGTTTTCAGTATTCAGTTCCTCAAGCTTTTGAGTTTTAAGTTTTCTTCACTTCATCCCCTCCCCTTTCCCAAGACAGCATGCAATATGCTATTGGCTCTACATATGCATTCATATTTAACATATTTTCACAATAGTCATGTTGTAAAGAATTAGAACCACTTGGATGAACCGTGAAAAAGAAGAAATAAAACAGAGAGACAGAGAGAGACAGAGACAGAGAGAGATAGGGACAGCAATAGAGAGACAGAGAAACAGATAGACAGAAAGATAAAGGCAGAGGCAGAGAGAGAGAAAAAGAGAGAGAGCAAATAGTATTGTTGGATCTACATTCAAACTCTGTAGCTCTTTCTCTGCATGTGCATGGCATTTTCCATCACAAGCCTTTTGGAGTTGTCTTTGAACACTGCATTTCTGAGAAGAGCTGAGTCTGTCAACAATTGCCTTCATTTTACAGATGAGGACACCAAGGTCCAGGGAGATTGTCTGAGATCACACAGCAAGATCTGAAACAAGTTCCCCATCACTTCATCACAGGAAGCTGAAGTTTCTTGTGCATGTTACAGAAATGCAGCCCTAGCAAGGAGAGAGACCAGACTGACTGGGGCATGACTGAGGGAGTTGGATGTTGGAGGAGACAGTGGTGTGCATCTGTGATTGCTTCTGCTGGGCTTCTCCCCTGGGGACTGGCAGTTCCTCTGGAAAAGCAGGTGGCCACAGCCAGATAATAACTCATGCAGCAGCATGTAGTGAAGGAGAAGCTGAAATTGATGGGGTTTTTTAAATAGTGGTTTCAGAACACTAAAGAAATCAGTCTGAGAGATGAATGCTGGAAATATGCCTACATCATTCCTATTCAGTCAAAAGGAAAACTTGTCAGACCTGGAGGAGATGAATAGTTTCATTTTGAGAATTGTCTTCTGTCCAGACAAAACAGTTTGATTTCTTAAGGAGGTCTGCCCTGATAACACAGCAGCTGCCTGAGTGGTGTGAATTGTATGATTTCTGCGTCCCTGGACAGGACACGTGCTCCAAATATCTCTCCCCCATATGGTCCAGGGGCATAGATGCTGCTGCTGGTGAGCCCCATGACTGGGAATTGGAAAGGTTTTGTGGCTAGAGAGCCTTATTGAATTTCAATTTGCTACCTATCATCCATCTACCCATGTACATTTCTATGCATACATGTACCTATTCATTTCTCCATCTGTCCATCCATCCATGTATATATTTAAAATTCAGCAAGCACATGCAAAATATTGTTTGAAGATTGTTTGGAGATACAAAGGCAAAATGAAAGATATGGAAAACATCAGTTCCTGCCTTCAAGAAGCTAATATTCTTAGGGTTAGATGTGAGGAAATAAATGAATAAACTTAATTTACTAATTCATAATAATTTAAGGACAGAACATTAACAACTTGGAGTTCAAATTGGTCTCCCTATAGGAAGGAAACACTGGAATGAACCTTGCAATTAGCCAGGGATTCTAAAAGGCAGAGGCCAAGATGGAGTGCACTGCAGGCATGGGATGGAGGGCAGCCTGCCCTAACTGAATGTCAAATTATCAATGTCATCATGAACATTTTGTTGAGGGAGGGGCTATTTTACTTTTTAAAAATTAATACAAAATTATCCCCCGCTTCCTCCAATCCCTTCACATATACTGAAAAAGAGAAAAAGAAAACAAAATATCACAACAAATATTCAGTCAAGCAAAAGAAATTCTTGTATTATCCATATCCTCCAAATATAGTTTTCATTCTGCATCAGTTCTTCATCAGGAAGGAGGTAACTGCATCATTATCCATCGAATCATGATTGGTCAGCATATTGATCAGAGTTCTTGAACATTTCCCAAAGGCCTTTGCTGCAGCAAAGAACCAGAACTCTCTGTGTCAGTAATTCCCTCCTTTGCCACATTAAGCCCTCCATGGTACGCTTTACTGTGCTCACTTTATTGTAAACTGCTGCTCAGTCTGTTCTGTTACCTTGGAACTGCTTTCTCTCTCAAGGTCCCAGGCAGAAGGTGGAATTGCTTTGTAATATCTAACTTCATGTTGATTTTCTAAAAGACAAATCTTCGTCATGTATATCCACTGATAACTCCATTTTCGTTCTAGGGCTCCCACCTGCCAGGTCCACACTAGCAAGTTTATTGCCTTGATCTTTTAAAAATGATAGTAAAATCTTTGTAGTCTGATCCAGGATGATGAAGAAAGCAAACAAACTGCACCACCCCTCCCCCAGCTGCAGAGTAATCAATGAAGCCAAGCAAAATGAGAGCACAGAAGGAGCAGAGAATTCTGGGGGAAAGTGAGTTAGAGGTAAGATTAGAAGCAGCTGACTGGACTGAGCTTCCCCAGATTGTCCTGTTCTCCTCAGGGATAATGGCCAGGATGGCCTTAGCTTTACAGATCATCACAAAGGGAAGGGGGAGAGACTCCTAGAAGCATAGAATCTCAGGGGTCATCTAGTCTAGTTCATTCACTATTTCGAATGTAAGCCCCATGAAGACAGGGACTTACTTTTTTCTCTTTGTATCCCTAGGACCTAATGCTTAGCATACAGTAAGATTTTTTATAGCATTTTATTTTTTCCAGTTACATGTGAAGATAAATTTTAACTTCTTTTAAAAAAATATTTTGAGTTCTGAATTTTTTCTCTCCATCCCTTACCTTTCCCCTCTCTGAGACTGTAAACAATTTATGCAGGTTACATATATGTAATTAGTGCAATATGTTTTCAATAAATACTTTTTAAGCAATAGTAGTCAACATTTATATAACGCTGTAGGGTTAGTTAAGCATCTTATATGCATTATTTCATTTGATCCTTACAGTGAGCCTATGAGTTCGGTGCTCTTTCCCCCTATTTTACAGATGAGAAAACCGAGGATGACAAGAGATGTTAGGTGACTTGCCCAGGGTCACTCAGCTAGTAAGTATATGAGGCAGGATTTCAAGTGAGGTCCTTCCAACTATAGGTGCAATGTTTTATCCACTGTGTCATCTAGCTAGCTCCAAAATAGATGGGGAAACTGAGACCCAGAGGACAGAGAAATAACTTGCTCACATGTACGCAGGTAGTAAGAGAAAGAACATGAATTTGAGCTTGTTTTCCTAAGACCGACCTCCAGATCCCATGTCCTTCCACTGCCCCATGTTGCCTGGGGAGAAGACCATAGCCTGCATTATTCAGAGCTGATAAAGGATTGAGGATGGTTGGTAGCCTTCCCTTAAAGGGAGAATCATCAGAGTGCTGCCCTTAGGAATGGACATTTGTAAAACAAATGGGATCTCCCTGTACTGAGATGATCAGCAGACCTAAGCCTGAATTCCTGCCTAGACTGCCTAGACATTCACCTGGACTGAAGGATGTTGGGAATTTTCTTTTTATCTTGCCTTTCTCCCCTAATCTCCCCCTATTCTTAAAATTTTCAATATTACAGAATACTTTTTTTGGGCTTGGAAAACAAATAGCACCTGATGGCTTCTGATATATTTACATATATTATGTCAGAGCCTTTTTCCTTGTTAAATATGATACCAGGATGATTCTTTTTCAGGTCCTTGGTGGCCTGTGATACCTTTTAACTCAGAGTCTGTGACTCAGAATGTGCACAGTCTTAGGATCAGAGATTTAGAGCAAGAAGAGACCCTGGAGGTCACCCAGTCCGACATCCCCTTTTTATAGATGCTGGAAGGGAGCACCAGAGAAGTGAAGTCATTGCCTGGAACACCTCCCCCCTATCCTCATTCCCCGGCCCCACTCTGCAATCCAGGCTTCTTGGCTGTTCCTAGAACAAGCCACTTTATCTCTTGGCTGCACGGCTTCTCTCCAGAGCTGGGACATCCTCTATGCTCTCTTGCCCCAGCTGCACCTCCTGGTTCCCTGGCTTCATTCAAGTTTCAGCTAAAATCCTACTTTCTATTGGAAGCCTTCCCAAATCCCTCTTTCTTCTAGTACCTTTTCTCTCTTGATTTAAAAAAAATTCTTGTATATAGCTGATTTATTCCTAGTGGTTTGCTTGTGACTTCCTGGAGGTCAAAGATTATGTTTCATATTTTTTTCCTTATCCCCAGGGCTGAGCACAATATCTGGAACACGATACATGCTTAATAAATGCTCTCTGACTCACCTAAACAATGACAGAACAACAGAGATAGGAAAAGAAACCTCTCACCAATCTTTCTAGATGCATTCATCAATCTTTCTGGAGCGGAGGACCCCTGCCAGTCTTTCTAGATGCATTCATCAATCTTTCTGGAGCAGAGGACCCCACCAATCTTTCTAGCTGTAGTCATCAATCTTTCTGGAGCGGAGGACCCCCACCAATCTTTCTAGATGCATTCATCAATCTTTCTGGAGTGGAGGACCCCCACCAATCTTTCTAGATGTAGTCATCATTTCTACCTCAGTGACTTTGTCTGATCAGTTTTGGGGGGCAGGTTTTATAGGGACAGGTAGAAGAGAGTATACTGATACTTGGGCTTTCTGGCATCAGGAATTAGAAGGAAAGAAGTGCCCAGGAAATGAGAAACAAGGTTAATGCTGAAGACACAATATGTACTTAAAGTTGGTCTGAGAACCAGGGACAAGTTGAATTTCCCATGCTCCTGTCCTCTTTCCCTTTGCTCATACTCTTTCTTGATCATCTTTTTCTCAGCCTGTTTCCCTCTTTTCCTCTTTACAAAGCATTTCCTGGTCAACAGACGTTAAGTTTCCAAAGAGGGAAGTGTGATGCAGTGGGAAGAACATTAAATTGGGAGGGAGGATTTGGTTCTACTGTATTTACTTGGCTGATCTTGGACAAGTTTCTTCTCCCTGGGTTTTAGTTATTTTTCTTATAAAAGAAGGGTTTTGGTCTAGATTGTCTCCACATTTCTATCTAGTTCTAAATCTAGAATGGAAAGCTTAGTGCTGAAAGGGAAGCAGCTAATCCAAGGTCTACCTTTTATTATAAAGATCCTGAAACTAGGGGCAGCTAGGTGGTGCAGCAAATGGAGCACTGGCCCTGGAGTCAGGAGGGCCTGATTTCAAATCTGGCCTCAGACACTTAGCACTTACTAGTTGTGTGGTCTTGGGCAAATCACTTAACCCCAATTGCCCTGCCTTCCCACCTCCAAAAAACCCCCACAAAGATTCTGAAACTCTTAAGGGTAAAATGATTTACCTAAGGTCACCCAAGTAGTAAGCAGTAAAGGTAGGATGTGAACCCAGATCCCCTGCCTCTAAGGTCAGCAAACATTTCTCTCCATTCCACTGCCTCCCATGAATGGAGGACCCATACCTTCTGAAAAAGTTATCCAAATGATATTGAGCAATCATGGCCATTGGCACAGGAAGCCTCATCAGAAAGCAGCAGAGGCTGGTCCCTTAGAGCTCTAAACAGGGCCTGTGCTCCCCTGACTATCTTGATGACTAAGATAATCCATAGTGCTGACAGTGATACTTATTTAAAATCTAGTCCTCTTTCCAGCCCTCTGCAGTGAGGGTTTTCAATCTCTTTTGTGACCTGGACCTCCTTGGCAGACTGTTGAAGCCTATAGAGCCTTACTCAGAAGAATCATCTTAAACGCATAAATTATAGTACAAGGGAATCAATTATGTTGAAATCAAGATTCAATGTTTTCCCATTCAAATTTTCTGACCCCTGAAATTTATCCATGGACCCCAGGCTAAGAAAACTTGTGCTAGAGAGATTCTAAGATTCACATTTGTGATAGGGAGAACTCTGTAAGAACTCATGCTTGGGACCATTCACTGGGGAACTCTACCCAGTGTCAGGTGTCTGATTTCCATTTCTCCTTATGTTATAAACCTCTGTATTTCTTTCTGGCCCACGGTATTGCATCCTAATCTGGAGAGATGGATCTGGTTGTCTGGAGGTCCCAAGCAATGCACACAACTCCAGCAGGTCTGTTTTTCTGTATGGTTTTCTATGGAGCTAGAGGTCTCTGAGCAATGGTCTATTTCCCAGTGAATGGCAGCCTCAAACACAGAGGTTCTGAAACTTCATTTTCTGTAGTGACCCCCCCTCCCCACACACACACAGGCACACACATGCTTGTCAGTCTGGTGAAACCTAAAGACCTCCTTTCAGAAGAATTTTTATCAATGCATAAAATAAAACAGAAATAGAATTATACATAATTACAGAATTATAAAATAAAACAATTCTATTGAAATAAAGATATTTTTTCCAACCAAGTTCTTGGATGCCTTGGGGTCCAGGGCATCCTAGATTAAGAATCTCTGTTCTAATGAGAGCTTAACTTCAGATTTGTTAGTAAAGACTCTGGGGCTTAGGAAGAAAAGGGGTGAGTGTGGGTTGTTAATGTACCTTTGCAACTAATTGCATTTGGTCTGGGTTCCCAACTGTGCTGATTTTCTGCCGCAGTGGGCACAAAATTGAGCAGATTAATTGTATAAATTATCTGTATTAAATTGGAATATTACACTATTCTCAAATATTAAAAGTATATAATGACATTATGGAGAGAGACACACCTGCTACATGCTATTTAGAAGGACTGGAGTTAGGAAGCCTGGGGCTAGTACTCCCCTTGCTACTTTCCAGCTGTGTGGCTTTGGAGGAGAAATTTCATGACTATGGGTCTCAATTTTCTCATGTGTAGAATGGGTGAGGTGGTCTTTAGGATTGATCCCAACTCTAAAGTGCTGGACCTGGAGTCAGAAAGACCTGAGTTTGAATTTAGCCTCAGATGCTTACTGGGCATGTGACTCTGGGAAAGTCACTTAAATTCTGTTTCCTTCAGTTTCTTCACCTGTAAAATGGGTATAATAATAGCACCTACCTCCCAGAGTTGTTGTGAGAATGTAATTGTACAGGCATATCTTAGAGATATTGTGGGTTTTGTTTCAGACATGTAATGAAGCATAATTTCTGCTCTTTCTTGATCAATTTTCTTACCTCTCACTTACTTCCTAATTCCTTAGAATCTGGGTTCCAACTCCACCACTCAAGACACTCTCTTCAAGGCTAACAGTATTCTAGGGTCATGGACCCATAAAGGTCTTCAAAGGTCATCCAGTCTAAACCCTTAAATTTACAGATGAAGTGACTGAGGACCTGGGAGGTAAAGTGACTTGTCCAAGATCATACAGATGTGTGTAGTGAAATCTGAGTGCTGGTCTTCTAACAGCAGAGTGAGTACCTTTTCTGTTACCTCAGACTGCCAAATCCAATAGCTTTATCTCCATCATCATCATCATCATCATCATCATCATCATCATCATCATCCTTCTTTTATCTTGCAGCTTCTGATATTGTCAACTTATTTTGTCAGCACTCCCTTAGTCTTGATCTTCATTTCTAGGTCTTCCTGGCATTGCACACTTGTGATTGGGTTAAATTAAGTAAGTTTTTCCCCTATTCATGGAAGGACTTATACTATAAAAATTTCATTGCACTAGTAATGAAGGCAGAATAAAGGGGGTGAGGCATTGGGACGATTTGGAGATTAAAAACCATCCAGTTTCTTGTCATTAATTCAAGAGCCTGTGAACCTGATGACATCTGGATGACTGTAATCAGCACATAGGAGGCATTTAATAAATTTGATAGATTGAAAGTAAGTTGTCTCATTAATTTGGGTCTGTGGACTAAAGATTGTTGTTTCATCATTTTCTGCCATTTCTGACTCTTCATGACCCCATTTGGGGTTTTCTTGGCAGACATACATTTTCTTCTCCACCTCATTTTACATATGAAGACACTGTGGCAAAACAGGGTACCCGATTTGCCCAGGGTCACACGGATAACAAATTTCTGAGGCTAGATTTGAACTCAGGAAGATGAATCTCCCTAACTCCTGGCCTGATACTCTATCCCCTGTGCCACCCAGCTGCCCACATACCAGAGATCACCTTGTGCCTATATATAGCTGAAAAGAATACTTTGTCTCCTTAAGAAGGTCAAGAAACTTTTCAAGCTCCACTTTACCAATTGCTGTCTTCATTTGAATGATTTATGTGCCGATTACAAATGATTTATCTATTTATTAAAGCTCTTATGAGATTTTCAAAGGTATTTATCTCACTCTTACCTAAACTGTCTCTAGTGTTGCAGTGGGTATTTATTTGTTTATTCTATTCTTGGATATTTCAAAGATTGGTCATTTATTTAGGAGAGTATTCCATAAAAGTAGATTGCAGCCAACTAGTCTTAGCAGATTGCCTTCCATGTGAGAGATCTTTCCTCTGTATGGTTAGTTTCTCCCTCCTTCTCTCTCTCTCTCTCTCTTTCTCTCTCTCTCTCTTTCTCTCTCTCTCTCTCTCTCTCTATCTATCTATCTATCTATCTATCTATCTATCTATCTATCTATCTATCTATCTTATGTTAGTTTATATATTCTTTGTATTCACCCACAAGTTCACACATTGTTTCTCTTCACTCTCTTTCCAAATTCCATCCCCCTTCCAGTGGAATAAAAGCTCATTGAATACAGGTGGCAGGAATTGTTTCTCCTTTTTCCTCTCCTCTCGCCTCCCCTCTTGTCTCTTCTCCTCCCCTCTTCCTCTCTCCTCCCCTTCCCTCCCTTTCCCTCTCTCTTTCTCTCCCTTTCTTCCCTTTCCTTCCTTTTCCTTCCTGTCTTGTCTTTTCTTTGCATGCCCAGAACTTTTTGCAGAGTCTTAGACATAGAAACCACTTAACAAATATTTCTTGAAATCAATTGAACCGAGAAGATTTGGATTAGGAGACCTTTTGTTGCTGAAGAAATTCATTGCCCTGAAGCTCACCTGGTCATAATATTGCAACTTGGCTATTTCAGTCCTTGGATGAGAGCCCGCAGTGATTTTCATGACTCTTAAAACCCTCAGCTCCTTTCAGGGCTTAGCTCAGATGCCTCTAGAGATCCAGAACTGGAAGGGACCTTAGAGGTCATCTAGTCCAACTTCCTTATTTTTCATGTGAAGAAACTGAGACCCAAAGAAATTAAGTGACCACAGTATCTTATACTTAAATCTGTAAGGAACCTTAGAGATGATCAAGTCCAGGTATTCTTAGGCTTTTTTATGTTATAGCCCTTAGACAGGCTAGTGTAGCTTATGGAGCCATTCTGAGAACAATATTTTCAAATTCATAAAAAACACATAAGAGTGAAATTAACTGTGATGAAATGAATTGTTAATATATATTTTTAAAATAGATTCACTGACTCTGAGTTCAATAGCCCTGATCTAGTCTAACCACTAGTCTAACCTTTTACAGATGAAGAAACTGAGGCTCAACAAGCTTGTGTCATTAGCAAGATCATCCATATTAAATGATAAAGCTGGGATTCCATCTGAGGCATCTGACTTCAGACCACTTTCATTGTGCAGCACTGGCTCTGGGATGGCTTTGCTGAGGGGCTGTTTATATTTTAAAATAATCAAACTACATTAAAAAAGGCTTTACAATTCAGGCTATTCAATAAGTCAGACTGACATGACAGGTTTTCATTTTTTTCTTTCCTGTAGTTCCAGTTAGCAATAGATCAGAATTTAAAACTATATACTTTACATATAGAAAATGGGGTAGGTGAGGTAACAGTTTGTCTGGAAAGGCCTGGGCTCTCCTCCCTCCTCAGAGGTTTCCAAGGAAAGGCTCAACGAATGTTCAAAGCGTGTGTTTTAGAGGGAATTTTTTCCAGGTTTATGGTGGTCTGGATGGCCTCTGAAATTCTTTATAACTCTGAAACTTAATAAGATTTGTGGTGGGAGGTCAGGGGGAGATATAGGGTGGAAGGGGAGTGGGGGAAGGGAGAGAAGAGACAAAGATAGACAGATAAACAAAGGAAAGAGAAAGAGAGCATCTTCTGAAGTCTAAGGTCCTATATATTGCCCCAGTAGGGGAAGGAGGATTAATTGTTCCTGTCTATCTAATCACAGGGGAATAAGCATGGCGCCATCAGGATGGGGTGACACACACTTCAAAGGTCAAGGCTTTCAGTCATTAATCAACCCTTTGGATCTCCCCCAGGGCTAGTCTAGAGAAGAGAGTAGGACTGGGGAGTCTGAATGAGACTCTTCATAAACAGGGAAGAAAGGGCATCAGAAGGTTGTTTAAAAGAATCAGAATAACAACCAATATTTAGCTATTATTTCTATGAACCTTCTCTACTCCTTCTGGCCAGTATAACTCAGACCTGGCCTCCCCTAGAGATCTTTAGAGATTGCATCCTTTGCTCTTGTCACTCCCCTGCTCAAGAAGTTCCAGTTGCCTTTGGGTTAAAACACAGAATCCTGTGTGGTATTCAAAACCCTTTATAGTTTGGCTCCAGCCTATCCATGAGTGTTGATTACTCCCTGATTTGTTCACTCCTGGGTGACTTGGAAAGCTATTTAACTTCTCCTTGACTTAGAGCTCACTAAATTTCAGTTTTATCTGCTTGTGTGTATTGGTAGAGGGAGTTTCTTCATCACAGAGTTCTTCATCCCAGAAATATCATAGTCTAGGAGTCCCTCTCCCATCTTGTTCCACATATTCTATGATCTAGAAAATGTGCATGACAATTTATCTCTAACCTTCATACCTTTGCATAGGCTGTTCCCCATATCTGATATTCCTTCCCCATTTACTTTACCTCTTGGATTCTTTAGATCTATTCAAAGTTCAATTCTAATGTCACGTTTTTTCAGAAGGTCTTCTCCGATTCCCCTGGTTCTTAGTACTTGCCCTGTACTGACAATAGATGTGGGGAGGGCTGGGTTCTTTTATTACTTTCATCCCATTTTCAACAGACAGCTGATGTCAGCTGCTAATCACAACATCAGTAAATGTGAGAGAAGGAGCAGATACCTCCTAGTGGTCCAAATGGAAGAGAAAATTGATCTCAATGATAAATTCTCAGATCTTCCTGTTTGTCATCGCTGCGCGCTGCCCAAGAATTTCCATCATTCAAAAGAAATTATGCCTTACAATCCACGCAGGATAAAGCAGATGAATGAAGAATGCCTATTGTTCAAGACTGTGGCACACACAGGTGGCTAGCCAGACGTTAGCCAATGAGCACGTAGAAAACAGTAGATGAGCAATGATGTGAGTCTAGCATCTAACATGAGAAACAGAGCAGGTGAGATTATATCTGGGACTTTGGGCACCTCTCCGAATGGCCCCGTCTTTGTCTCTGATACAAAACTTGTGTTAGCAGTATCAAACTCAAATAAGAATGGATTCTTACAGAATACACATCGATTTAGAAGGCAAACACAATGCGCGTTGTTTGCATGCATTCTATTTTTATCTTTTGGTTAAATATTTTCCAATTTCATCTTAATCTGATTTGTCCCCTTTTGGAATTTGCAGTCCAATGGTCAGAGTCTGACTCTTCTCTTCTACATAACACACACATTCTCCTAGTGATGAGGTACAGTTTTCAGTCCTACAATGATTGTGAGTTCGGTAATACAAAAATTCTTAACCACCTTGAGGGAATGAGGAAATGGAGGTTCATTGAACTTGAGCAATTTTGTCCAAGGTCGCACAGGTAACAGGTGCCGGAGCCAGGCTTTGAACTCATATGGCCAATGTTCTTTCTTGTCTAAATTGCTCCCTTTCTCTCCATGTGTAATAGCAGACTCTGGTCCAGATGTCCAGAAGCCCCATCCTCAGCTAATCCACTTGACTTTCAGATACTGGCCTAAGAATGAACTTCCTTGATTGGTGCAAAGCTGACCATAGTCTCAGCTGCATATGGACACCTCAGTTGCTACATATCTCACCCACACAGGATATCTTGTCATCTATCCTGTCACTATGACTTACCTCCTCCCCCTCAAAAAATTATTTCTACCTTTTCATTCAGTCAACAAACAATTATTAATTGCTTCTATGTGCCAGACATGATAAGCATGGGATAAGAAAGGAAAATATGATAATCTCTGCCCTCAAGGAACTCACATTCTAATGGAAGAGATAAAATGAGAAAAATCATGCACATGCAAGATGTGAGGTTTGAATGACATTGGGAAGATGATGCCATGACTTGGAATTGAATTGGATTTAAATGAGGAAGGGCTGTACAAAGTCACCAGCCTCACTTTCTCCTCTTGAGCCACCTGGGCCCAGTGGTCAGATATAGATTGGGACAATTTGGAAATAGTCCAGCATGAGGTGGGACACCTGGGCCTTTCCACCCCAGAATTTATTTATTTATTTTTAGTTTTCAACATTCATTTCCCAAGATTTTGAGTTCCAAATTTTCTCCCTATCTCTCCCCTGTCCTCCACCCCAAGATATCATTCACATCGATTACCCTTTTCCCCAGTCTGCCCTCCCTTCTATACCCCCATCTCTCCCTCTTACCCTCTTTCCCTTAGTTCCCCCTTACTTTCTTGTAGGGCAAGATGTATTTCTATACCCCATTGCCTGTATATCTCATTTCCCAGTTTCATGTAAATTTTTTAAAATGTTTGCTTTTAAAGCTTTGAATTCCAGATTTTTCCCCTTCTTCCCTCTTCATTCACTCCCACTGGGAAGATAATCAATTTAATATAGGTTGTACATGTATAGTTATGCAAAACATTTCCATAGTAGTTATATTGTGAAAGACTAACTATATTTTCCTCCATCCTATCCTGTCCTACACTTGTTCTACTTTCTCCTTTGACCCTATCCCTTTTCAAAAGTGTTTGCTTCTATCTAACCTCTCCCCCAATCTGTCCTCCCTTCCATCATACCGCCTCTTATCCCCTTCCCCCCTATTTTCCTGTAAGGTAAAATACCCAATGGAGTGTGCATGCTATTCCCTCCTTAAGCCAAATTCAATGAGAATAAGATTGTCCCATTCCCTCTCACCTTGGTACTCTTCCCCTCCATTGTAACAATTTTTCTTGCCTCTTTTATTTGAGATAATTTACCCTAATCTATCTCTCCCTTTCTCCTTCTCCCAATAAATTCCTCTTTCATCTCTTAATTTTATCTTTTCTATATTACTGCTTCATATTCATCTCATCCTGTGTCCTCTGTCTATGTATACATGTACATACATATGTCCCCAGTCACACAAATATTTATGTACACATACACCCTCCTGTACATACATAAACACACACACATACACACATATACATGTACATATACATACATACATACATACACATACATGTATATATTCTCTTCAGCTATCCTCATACTGAGAAAAGTCTTACAATTATCATTTCTCCATGTAGCAATGCAGATAGTTCTACTTTAATAAGTTCCTTATTATTTCTTTTTCCTGTTTACCTTCTCATGCTTCTCTTGTTCCTTGTATTTGAAAGTCAAGTTTTTTGTTCAGCCCTGTTTTTTTTATCAAGAATGCTTGAAAATCTTCTATTTCATTGAATGACTGTATTTTTCCCTAAAGCATTATACTCAGTTTTGTTGGGTAGGTGATTCTTGGTCTTAGTCCTAGCTCCTTTGACTTCTGGAATATCATATTCCAAGCCATTTGATCCCTTAATGTAGAAGCTTCTAGATCTTGTGTTATTCTGATTGTGTTTCCACAATACTCAATTTTTTTCTTCCTGACTGCTTGAAGTGCTTTTTCCTTGACCTGGGAACTCTGGAATTGGGCTATAATACTCCTAGGAGTTTACTTTTGGGGACTTTTTTCAAGAGATAATTTCTGAATTCTTTCAATTTCTATTTTCCTTCTGGTTCTAGAATATCAGGACAATTTTGCTTGATAATTTCTTAAAAGATGGTGTCTATGCTCTTTTATGATCATGGCTTACAGGTAGTTCAATAGTTTTTAAATGATCTCTCCTGGATATATTTTCCAGGTCAGTGGTTTTTCCAATGAGATATTTCACATTTCCTTCTATTCTTTCATTTGTTTGTATCTGTTTCGTAGTATCTTGATTTTTCATAAAGTCATTAGCTTCCAATTGCTCCAGTCTAATTTTGAAGGAATTATTCTCTTCAGTGAGTTTTTGAAATTCCTTTTCAATCAGCAAATTTGGCTTTTTAAGGCATTCTTCTCCTCATTGACTTTTTGGTCCAAGGCTTCAAACGGCATCTGAGGTTGTCATTTCCCTCTGTATCCAGGGTCATGGCCAGTCATCATGATCTACGGCTTGCCACTGGACTCTAATGACTCTGGAGGAGAGAGTGAGACTGATGACTCTGCACAGCTCTGCTTCACTTCAGTCCAACTCACCTGCAAGTCAAGGTGTCACCCTCCTGATGTCATTCATCCTTTTCAAGAATTAAGGATTGATAACAACAAACTCAGTCTTCATATCTTCAAAACAAAGGGATTAGAACTCCAAATATATTTGCCTGTGAAATGAACACAACCATTCCTTCTGAAAAGGGTATGACAACTGATGACCCCAACTCTATTCACCATCCCTAAGATTCCATTGACCAAAACTTTATTATTCAGTCATCACTACTTTCCATGTATTGTTTTTCCCTATTAGAATGCAAGTCCCTTGGGTGAACGGGATATCCCACTTTTTTTTGGCATATCCTGGATGCCTGACATAGAACTGGTGCTTCCTAACTGGTGTTTTTTTTCAATAATTATATTATGTATCTTCTTTGCCCTTTGACTGGAGTATCCTATAAGACAAGTTGTGACTTTTTTTTTCCATCAAGAAACCCTTTGGTTTTATGGTGATACCTGTGGATGCCTCACAACAAAGTTTTTCAATTGATAAAGCAAAATACATTATATTACAAAGGAAACAAATTACTTTGGAATGTAGTTATTAATATATGCATGTACACATATTTGTATATATATGCATCTATGTATGCACGTATGTATAATTTCAAGAACCCCAGGTTAACAACCATTGTTTTGGGAGCTCATTTTGTTGTTGCTGTTGATTCATTTCAGTTCTGTCCAACTCTTCTTGATCCCATTTGAGGTTTTCTTAGTGAAGATACTAGAGTGATTTGCCTTTTTTTACTCAATCTATTTTATGGATGAGGAAACTGAGGCAAACAGGGGTTAGTGACTTGCCTTTGGTCACTCAGATAGTAAGTGTCTGACAGCAGATTTGAATTCATAAAGATGAGACTGCCTGTCTTCAGGATCAGCTCCAGGACCAACCATTGTACCATCTAGCTGCCCATGTCATAGATGGAGGTTAATGATGGTAGCAGAAGAAGAGTGCATCTGAAGATAGATATCACGAAGGGGGAAAGGGGAAAAGTACTTATTGTTGGAGTGAAATGTTTAAGAAGCTACACCATTGTAAGGTGTAATGGATAGAATGCTAGATTTGGAGAAAGTAAGGTCTGGATTCCTATTCTGCTTCAGCCACATAATAGATGTGTAGTTGGAACAAGTCATTTAATTTCCTTAGAAACTTGGACTTCAGTTTCATCATCTGAAAAAATAAGGAGGTTGGACTAGAATTTATCTGAAGACCTTATTTTGGCACTTCATCTAGGATCCTATGACCTATTTCTTTATGCCTCAGTGGGGTCATCTGTCAAATAAGGGAGTGGGTCTACATGGCCCCCTGAGGTCCCTTGCAAGTCTATTGTGCTATCCGATGGATTATGTTCATGGATCTTGTCTAGGACTAATCCACCCTTTGATGGAGTCCAGAATGGGTTAGTGTGTGCATGTGTGTATGTATATGTGTGTATACATTTATGAACATGCATCCATGGTTATCACAAGGAAATGAGCTAGAAAACACCATACAGTGTATTCCCTTAGGATGCTCTCCACACAACTTGGATGTAATTAACTATAGAAATGAATGGAATTCTTTTTCTTAATGTCAAGCAGAAGGCCTTGCACCATCATCCCACAGACCAGGTTTCTCTGATTACTCATCACTCAGGCTGGCTAATTGCACATTTAGGGGGTCTGGAATGTCACTGAATATAAAGACTGTTAGTGTGGTGTATGGGTTGTTCAGGAAGATTATCTCCTCTGGTGTGAACACTTACCCAACCCTTTTCAGAGCTGTTTATACACTTTTGATGTCTACCTTCACCAAACTCTCATTTGTGGCTCCAAGAAGCAGCGGCTATACACTACTGAACTATCTAGGCAGCTAAACCAGGTTGAAGGTAACCAACAGGCCACAAATAAACCCATCAGTGAGTTAGGGTGATGTCTACCTCAAGCATGTGAGGACTTTCCCTAGAAGAATGGGCAGATGATACAATTTATTCCAAAAGTCATGAAGTTAGCTGGAACAAATGCTGTGGAGGGCTTAGAGCATGGTCAGGTATCACAGATGCCAAGGGCATCCTAGGCCATCACTAATCATCCTTACTTTTGTCTTGTTCCTGTACTTGAATGACTGGAAGAGAGAGTGAGGCTGATGACTGGGCAACTCTAAAATCACTTAAATCTAATTCACATTTGAGTCAAGACATCATCCAATGATGTCCTTGGTCCTCTTTGAAATGAAGGACAATCAGTACCAGGGAATTAGCAACACATCCCTTCTCTTTCTGGGTCTCATCTGTAAAGCAAGTGGGTGGTACCCTATGATATTTCAAGTCTCCCCCAACTCTGATATTCTATAATCTGATTCCTATCTTGGAGGGGGAGATTTTGCCTTTCTAACTGGAGTTGCTGTAGATTGTATTTTCCAGTCTTTGAAGATGAAGCCCTTATGATTCAGAGGTACCTCGGTGGAGTAAGCTCATTGGCCTTGGAGTCAGAAAGACCTGAGTTCAAGTCTAGCCTCAAACACTTACCAGCTATTTGACTCTGGGCAAATAACTTAACCTATGTCTACCTCTGTTTTCTCATGCAAGATGATGATACTAGCACTTACCTCCTAGGGTTGTAAAAAATATGAGATAATATTCATAAATCACTTTGAAAACCCTAAAGTTTTATAGAATTGTTAGCTACTGTTTAGGTCTGGCTAGAAATGTCAGTTCTTTCTGAATAGAGTAATTTGAAATCTCTCCTTCAATTAGTTTCTTTCAACACAATTCAGAACCTGTGGATGTTTGAAACTCTGTCTCTGAGACTCTCAGTTAGCCAAAACTGACTCCGTAGTGAACATTTAAACTCAAGAAACTCTCAAGAATTGGTGGAAGAACAAGTGAACTATGCCTTCCTGTCCACCTCCCTGCTCTATTTAGGTGGATGTGTGTTAACGCTAAACTTATGACTTAGTGCCAGATCATGACGCTGAGAATCATTCAAGAACTCATAGCATCATAAATGTGATGAGAGAATATGTGTCCGGGTTCATTAATCCAACCCCCATTCATTTGAAGATAAGAGAAGTTAAGGACAAGGGAGGTTAAGTGATTTTCCTAAGGTCAAAAAGGGTATAAGGGGTTGAGTTTGAATGTTAACCAACATCATAGGATCATAGACTTAGAGATTGGGAGGAAGGCAGACATTGAAAGCCATCTAGTTCAGAAGCCTTCATATGACTGTTGAGGAAATTCAGGCCTACAGAGTTTAGGTGGCTTTTCTAAGTTTACACACTTGGTAAGTGAGAGAGGAAGGATCTGAACCCAGCTCTGGTGACTTCAGGACCAAGTGTTCTTCCCACTGCCCCATACTGTATCCAAAGGCTCCTTTTGTCTTTTCTATTCTCTCTTTGATGATATTCTATAGCCTGATCTCCCCCTCAGTGCACATCTCTAACATGGTCTGAGATGAGGAGAAGACTAATATTAGCTCTTCTTTCAGATGTGTTAATGGGCAAACGACTAAGCTTTTACCCATTGTCATAACATGTCAAGAAGAGGACAAGCTCATGACAAATCTTCTCTAAGGGGTGATGAGGTTCAATGTTGTACTCCCAAGTTTTTTTTCTTTTGGTCCTTTTTCTTTCAATTTCTCACCTTCTAAATGCTCCTGTGTCTGTCCTGTTCTCTCCTTATTAGAAGGAAAGTGATATGATAAAGCAATAAAAACTTTCTGTGAATTAATCTAAATGGTGCACTCAGGAGTCATAGGTAAAGTGATACTTCTTCCAGAGGAAATTGGATAAGGGTTTCCTTAACCCCAAATGTCTTTTTGAAATAATGGCTCATCTTTTCTTTAGCATGAAGAATCTTTGCCCCTGATGTCCTAGCTGTAGAAATGATGGAACTTCCTCCCAGGAAGTAATCTTCCAGCCATGACCCAGAGCTATGAGAGAAGCCTGGAAAAAAGATAAAAATAGCAACTCTTGCTACTTTGATGATCTGAATCATTGAACAGATGCCTTCTAGTAAATGGAGGACTGCCATAGCCTCCAATTTGCTCGAGCAAATGGGAATTATGGGATTTCTGGGATCCTCTGGGTCTTAGCATCTGATAGAACCTAGGATCCTGGGATCTGATAGAACTCTCAGGCCCCCAGACACTGTCATCTGACTTACTGATGCATCTTGTACACCCTAGTATCTTGCCACCTATGTCACTTTTGCACCCGTAGGATTTCTGGGATGTAAATCTGCCTTCAGTTGGAATCTTTTGTGCATTCTTGCTGCATACCCTTCAATTATAGTGTGATCTCCTTGAACAAAGACTCTCTGATTTTTGACTAATTTCATTTCATTTTTTTATTGGTATCAAGAGTTCTTAACATACTGGCTGTTAATTAGCAAACATTTAACAATTTTAAAAAATCATTCAAGCATTCATTCCCCACAGTTTCTGAAGGAATAGAGTTATAGCTTATCCTAAGGACAAGAGCAAATCACAAATTGTCTGAAATTCATCAACTCTGAAGTTCCATGTGAACAAAACATAAAACTTGGAATCTGAAAGACCTAAATTAAAATCTTGCTTCAAATACTTATGTGAATCTGGGCAAGTCACTTAACCTTTGTGTATCTGTTTGCTCATCTGCAAAATGGGATAATTATAACAACGTCTGTGTTCTGAGTACACGATGAAATAATATTTGTTAAATGTTTTGTAAACACAAAGTGCTATAAAAATGCTGTTATTATTATTGGGTGAAATGGGTTTAGAATCAGGAAAATTCATCTGTATGACTGTATGACCCTGGGCGAGTCACTTAACCCTATTTGCCTCAGTTTCTTCATCTATAAAATGGCTTAGAGAAAGAAATGACAAACCCATTTCAGTATCTTTGCTAAGAAAACCCCACATGGGGTCATGAAGAATTGGACATGACCGAAACAATGGAACAACAACAAAGCAATTCCAAACTGAAAGAGGACCACACTTCTAGTTAGCTGGGTTTGAAGGCTTAGATCCCTACCCTTAGTTGACACAACTGAAAAATGACTGAACGCATCTTAATTACTATTGATAAAGTTTATACTATTGATATTTATAAAGAAGTATATAATTGAGGTGTAAAAGTGAGGGGTGAAACGAATGGCCAGTGGCTCATAATACTACTGAGTATGGCATGAGCCAGAATAAAATGTGCTTGAGAAATATAGAACAAAACACATCAAATATTATAAAATATAGGTAAACATTACATTTTAAAGCCAAGTCAATATGGTGTTCACTGGGATTCTTACATGTGGATTAGTGGCTCCCATTTCTTTCTTCTCTTTTTTAAAAATAGTATTTTATTTTTCCAATTATATGTAAAGACTACTTTTAGCATTCATTTTTACAAGACTTTGATTTCTGAATTTTCCTCCTTTCCTCCATCCCTCCATCTCTTCCCTTCTTCCTAAAATGATAAACAATTTGACATAGGTTATGTAGGTGTAATCGTGTAAATAAAATTTCCGTATTAGTCAAAATTGTAAAAGATGAAAGATATTAAGATGAAAAACTATAAAAAATAAAGTAACTGAAAATAGTATGCTATAATCTGTATGCAGAGTCCCAGTTCTTTGTCTGACAGTGGACAACATTTTTCATCATGAGTTCTTTTTTTTATGTAATACATTTTATTTGTTTCTTGTTTACATCATTCATTTTCATGAGATTTTTGAAGAGGTGATAGGTGAATTCTTTCAAGTTACATTTTGCCCTTTGACTCTAAAACATCAGGGCAATTTTCTTTGAGGATTTCTTGAAAGATGCTTTCCAAGTTCTTTTTCTGGTCATAGGCTTCAGGTAGACCAATAAT
>CM053595.1:310043973-310086761 GCA_028646575.1 Pseudocheirus occidentalis
TTTTTCAAGGAGATATTTCACATTGCTTTCTATTTTTTCATTTCTTTGTGACTGTTTAATGGTATCTTGGTTTCTTATGAAGTCATTAGCTTGCACTTGCTCCACTCTAATTCTGAAGGAATTATTCTCTTCAGAATTCTTTTGAAATTCTTTTTTCCATCTGGGAAATTCGACTTTTTAAGGCATTCTTCTCCCCATTGGCTTTCTGGGCCTCTTTTGCCATTTGAGTTAATCTATTTAACGTGTTGTTTTCTTCAGCAGGTTTTTGACTCTTTTCATGATTTTCTTGCATCATTCTCATTTCTCTTCCCAATTTTTCCTCTACTTCTCTTATTTGTTTTTGAAATTCCTTTTTCCCCGATTATCTGTAACTTCTAGGCATTCTTCAAGTGTCTTGGAAGTATTTGGTGTGGGAGTTCTGACTGTGTTGTCTTCCTCTCGTTCCATGCTTTGATCCTTTTTGTCCACAAAAAAGGATTCTAGAGTTTTATTGCTGTCTTATTTTGTTTCCTTTTCCTCATGTTGGCCAGGCAATTAATTGGTTGGTTTTCTTTAGCTTTGTGAAACTCTGCTTCCAGGGGGGAAAGCTCTGTTCCAAATTGCTGGGGTTTTCACAGCTGCCAGAGCTATTAGGTGGGTGTTGCAGCCCCCCCCCCAGCTTTGGCTTGCTGAAAGCGCTTCCCAGTACCACCACCCAAGACCATGATCCAGATCCATGCCACTCAATGCAAGAGCACTTGGCCCTCATCAATCGACTCAACCCCACTACAGCATTCGTAGGCCAGGGGCTCTGAAGCAGCCCAGTGGGGGCAGCCGCCTTTTACAGCAGTTCCTGCCCTCCCCCCACTGCTTCCTTGCCCTGGAGGTAGATTGGCCAAACTGCTTTTCCTCCCCCAAATTTAGTGTGAAAGTTTCACTCTCACTGACCTCTTATCCTGGCTTAGTGGATGTGAAGATTGCTTGAGGTGCTTTTGATCTTCTCTGAAGTAGACTCATGCAAGCCACTTGGCTCCTCCTGACCACCCTGGCCACATGGCGGTTTCAAGCTGGGCTGGGCTCCCGGCCTGCAGGCCTGCACCTGCTCAGCTGCCTTTCTCTAATTCCTATTTTTCACACCTTGATAGATGTGGAGTTGCTGGAGGCTGTAGATCTTCTCTCTTGTAGACTGGCTGCCATTCAGCTAGGCTCTGCTCAGCTCCTTCCTACTGTCCTGGCTGTGGTTTTGGTTTCATGCTGGGCTGGCTTCGGCTTGCGTCCTGCCACGATGATCACCTGCTGCCAAGCTGCCTTCCACAAGAGATGTGTTTTCTGTATTTTTGTGAGTTTGAGATTTCTACAATTTGTCCAGAGTCATATTTTATGGGTGTTTCAGGTGGCTATGTGGGAGCTGCAGGACTTTGCTGCTTCTACGTTGCCATATTGGCTCTGCCCCCTCATGAGTTCTTTATAATTGACTTGGATCATTGTATTGTTGAGTCAATTGTATTGCTAAGTCAATCATATTTGATCATCGCACAACGGTGGTGTGAGTGCTTTCCTTGTTTTGCTCATTGCACTTTGCATCAGTTGGTACAAGTCTTTCCATCATTTTCTAAAATCTTCCCACTTATCAAACAGTATTCCATTACATTCATTTAAGTGACTCAACTTCTACTTGTGTTTGACTCCACTGGTATCAAAGATATAATCAGAGATGTATGGCCGAGAAAAGGAGCTGGGTTGGTCATATAACGGAAGGATGAGGGACTGAAAAACAACAACTAAGTATCTGTCTTTGCTTGCGCATGAGACTAACCTTGGGAGCACAAGCTTACAAGCGGAGACGCGTGGTACGTTTGTCAAGATTGGAAGTCAAATAGTTGAGTTTGAGTGCGCACTGCCAGTGACAGCTCGTGTTATCTTGAGAAAGTCATCTTTGATTTGTGGGCTTCAGTTTCCTCATCTGTAAAATCAGAAGTGCTTGGCCTAGATGATTTCCAAGGTTCCTTATAGCTCTTATACGATGTAAAGAACTTGGCGATTCTTATGCTGTTTCAAAATCTTAGCTCATATTATTAATGAAGAATTTTGGAGAAGAGTACTAGTCAGAGCAATCTCTAATGATCCAACATGATGTGACAGAAAGAGAAGATGGCTGACACATTGCAAGTACCGGGGGTGACAGGTGGACAGTCGTTGAATTCTCTTAATGTCAAAAAAAGACCTCCGCCAGAGGGCCAACCACTGTGGTGAACTCTGGGGAGCACATGAGCAAGGGTCACACTGAAGGGTGGGAATGGATAACCTGCAATCTACATCATTGGAGGAAATAGAGAGAACTCTCAAACTGATGAGATCACTCATTCATTTAGGTATTTGCATATGTATGAGTTGCAGTGTCAGGTACTTAGAATATACATCTAACCTCTGTTCCAAATTCCAATGACTTGGGACTCTCTCATTGGCAGAGATTCAACCCCTGTCCTACCTCAGGGGCTAGGCAGAGTTGGCAAGAGACAGAGAGCTTCAATTCTCAGCCAGTCCTTTTGGTAAGGCTCCAAGCATCTCTTACCAACTCCTGCCTGTCACATAAGTTAGGGTCTTCACCTCCACCAACAAGGAGAGAGTCCCATACCGATGGGATTTGAGACTATGGTTAAAAATAGATGAAAAATGCACATCCTTTTCACACAGAGCTGCTAGCCCAATGAGAGAGGTACAAAAGACCATGAATAAATGTAATTCAAGGTAGCATATCATAGGGCAAAGGAGAAGTCTAGACAAAGAGATGGAGGAAAGGGAGCACTTGCTACATCTATTTCCCAACTTAGTGATGACACTGTCTTGTCTTCATTAATCTTACTTCTGGTGCTTCATGATGGATGTGGAGGTGACCCTGGGCCTTCAGAGGCTCTGCAAGCAGAACATCTACTCCCACAGGACCCACTTAGTTTCAAAGGCTATGAATATGGGCCCAGTCATGGTTCTATTTTTGTCTCATGAGGACCAGGTCAGCCAAGTTCAGAGAGCTTCATTGCCAGGTTAGTTACCATCCTGCATAGTTTTCTGTTTGACACTGATCTTTTAGTCCTTTCTCCCAACAAGCCCATGAATGTAAGTTCTTTGAAGTCAGGATTCAAGTATATCCAGGACATTGGCTCAAGAAGTGAATGTCCTAGGTTTAAATTCTGCCTCTGCTACTTGTTACCCATGTGACCTTAGGCAAGTCACTTAATTCCCTAGGGTCAGAGTTTTCTCAGTGAAAAATGAGGGGCTTAGACTAGATAGCTCTAGCACTGTGATTTTATGATCTCATGAATACCTAATTCTGTTTATTTGCTGCCTTTGGTACAATGGGGAAAAACCTGGATTTCAATCCCATCTTTGACTCTTACTAGTTAGGTCACCCTGGGCAGATCATTTAACCAACCTGAACTTCACTTTCCTCATCTAGAGGCTTAGATTGCTTTTGCTCTGTTCTGCAACCTTGTATTCCTATGAACCTGGACAAAGCACTTAACTTCCCCATCTCCATTGTTTCTTTTCTCCAAAAAGATCGGCAGGTGTTCACTAGCTAGTCAAAGTCCCCTGGCGATAGGCAGAAAAGAAGAATATTGGGAAGGTGCGGCTGTTGTTCCTGGAGCTAATTAATGGCCAAGCCATGCAGCTGCTCACTGCACACATGCACATATGCTGGGGCCAGGCTCCCAAGGGAACCTCTGACATGTGCTCCCTAGGCAAACTCTTTCCTTCTCACTATGCCTGACCTGCTAGAGAGCACCTGCCCTCATCTCTTTACTCAGGTTTGCTGTCTCATGTGTTTAAGACCCTTGCAGGAAGGGAATGGGAAGCACACCTTTGTTCTAGAACCAGGATTGCTTTCTAATCGCTTATGACTTTCTCCCTCTTATTCTTATAGCATGGATACATTGTTTACATAGGAGTTGAAATAGAACATTTACATGTTCTTGGCAGGCATACATATCATGTCTCTGTGCATCACTACCACTGGAGGCTCTAGAACCCAGGATTACTTTGTCTAGTCTAGTTTCTCTGGGATTCAGTTTCCTCCTTTGTATAATGCAGATGATATAGTAGTAATTGAGAGCTAAAATTATCTCTAGAGGTCATCTAGTCTAATCTTTAATTTTACACAAAACGAAAGTGAGTCTCTGAAAAGAGGACTGACTTTCCCAAGGTCACATGGATAGGAAGTGGCAGAGATGGGGCTCAAATGTTCGGATTCCAAATCCCAAGGGCTCTCCATTCCACAAGGAGGCTGGATCAGATGATCTTTCCAGTCCCTTCAAGCTTCCATGGATCCCATGATTCCCTTCCTTTCACAGAAGAGGCAGCTGAAGTCCAGAGAAGTCAATGACTTGTCCAACATCACACAGTTAATAGGGAATTTGAATGCAGGTCATCCGTTACCAAATTCAATTGCATTTTGAATACATCAGTTCACCATTCTTAGCCTACACTGCCACCAGAGGTCTTGAGCCTGAATTACAATGTAAACAGTGCTTCATAATATAGATACCTACATGCTGTGTCTATCAAGAACATATTCCTTCAGAGTTCCTTGAAGCTCAGCTTTGCTCATTGCCCCTCAGTGGTGTAGTGTAAAGAACATTGGGGTTGGAATCAAAGGAGCTAGGTTCAAATCCTAACTATTTCAATTACTGTCTGTATGACCTTGGTTAAACCATTTACCTTTTCTGGGCCTCAGTTTCCTCATCTGTAAAATTAGGGGCTTGGATTAATGTGGTAGTAAACAAAGCTAATCTAATGTTGGACAGCATTCAGAGGAGATGGAGCTCACAGAGAGATAGAACAGTTGCACTGTCCTCTGCCCTTGTCAGACATTATCTGGAGAACTGAATCCAGTTATAGGAACCAAGGTTTAAGAAGGAGGTTGCTAAGTTGGAGAGTGTCCAGAGAAGGGCAAACACTTTTAGGTGTATATAGAAGCCAGTTTGAATTAGATCACTAGACTTGATTGTTAAATTTAAATTTATATCTGCAAAGTGCGGTTCAAATTTTTTGTTTTGTTTATTGTCTAGATGTGAGAAAATTATGGAGAATATATTAATAATACAAATTAAACTCTGAAGTGTCATGAGTACATTTTCCCTGCAGAGTTGGTTGGTAAACACCACTGTCAAAAAGGGTGAGAAAGGAGCTGGGCACATTTAGACAATAGAAGAGAAGATGTTAGGGGTGGGAGGATGTTATGATATCTGTACTCAAATATATGAAGACCTTCCATGTGGAGGGGGATTAGATTCGCCTTATTTGGCCCTAGAAGGAAAAACTAGGAACAATAGGCTTGAGTTGCAAAGGGGCAGATTCATTCTTGAAGTCAGGAAAAAATGCCTCAATAATAAGAGCTGTCCAGGGAAAGAGGGTGCTGACATAAGCAGTGGTGGGCCTTCACTCTTTAGTTAGACATCTTTAGTTAGGAACTAGGTGATAAGTCATTAGATATATTTTGAGGGGAATTCTTTCTTGTGTGTTTGGATTAGACTAGAAGACCTCAGAGGTCCCTGCCCACTCTCAGTCTCTAGTCTGGATCTCCATCAAATCTAAAGGCCCTTCCAACATTAACCCATCATTTTCTGATCCTGAATGTCAGAGGGGGGATTAATGCCCAGGTTTTCCTAACTGCACTGTCTGTTATCCACTGGTCTACAACGTTTTGCAACTTTTATTTCCTGCCAATTTCTACATTTTGTTCAAAATGAAATTTTCTAACAGGAATTGCATGTGCATTTTAACAAAGACATTAAGATGTACTGCTTGTTTTGCCTCTTCCTAAGCAACGTTTTCTAGATCAGTAATGTCTCTGATTTCACTGAGCTGTTTGGGGTTGAGAGTTCTTTTTTTTTTCCTTGCTCCTCAGAGGGGGCTGGGTTGGGCTCTGCTATCATTAATCACAATAACTCAATATTCCTTCCTCTTTCCTCTGGCTAAGAGCTTAGTGTGCAGATATCTTCTTCCCATGGGACCATGTGTGTTTGTAGGGAGGAGGCAGGGCCTGGGGCTGGCCAGGGGAGGAAGCCCCACCTTGGGGCTTCTGGTCTGCTCTGGGCAATCTGAGACCCTTTGAGTGGAGCTTGAGAGGGATGGAGGGAGGGAAAGCGAAAGAGGCAGTCTCAACAGAGTGCTAAGTCAGCATGGTCCCATCCAGGAAATCTATCAGTTGGTCTCAGGGTCAAGGACACTGCAGAAAGGACAGAGACATGTGGCTTGGATCAAAAGATTCATCACTTGGAGGCAGGCTTCTATTTGTTCTTTAATTCACTGCTTTTTTTTTGTTCCCACACACACACCCACACACACATACATACATAGTTAGAAAAAGCAAAAAAAATCCTTTCTCTTTTCAGAAGATGAACTAATTCTGGAATGCTTATGCATTAACCTTCTGCCCTCCTTTATATCAGTCCTGTTCTCTCTTTTACTCATCAGGCTTTCAGAGCTGACTAATATGAGTCAGCTCAGCTCTCAGTGAAATTCTCCTGAAGGTCTTCCAGCTTCCTTTGTGAAGGATCTTCTATGCAGTGTTATCCTCAGAAATGTTTCCATCCATCAAAGATGGGTTGAGAAGCCTTCCTGGACCTTCTGAGCAGGAATAGTTAAGCCAGGGTGACTAAGGCTGGAGAGGATGCAAGAGACATCACTGTGTAGGGGAAAGAAATTAGCTCAGAGTCTGGAAAACCCAGCCTCTGAGGGGTTGATTAACTGTGTGACTTTGGCTGAGTCACTTGACCTTGATGATCCTCAGTATGTCAAATGAGAATAATGTTACTTAGAACACTTTCTTCCAAGAGATTTTGGGCTGAAAGCATTTTGTAAACGTCTTAAAGTTCCTTCATACTCCAACAGTCTGGGATTTGAAATGGTGGCTTTTTGCTTCCTAAGCTATGGGATCCTGGCCACGTGACTTCATGTCTCTGAGCCACCTTTGCCCTAATTAATCACATGGGGGAATTAGTGCTCATCATGGGGCTGTTATGAGGTAACTATATTTGTACTATTATGGTTATTCTTATTATTAAAATTAGGGAGCATGCTTAGGCATTAGAACAAAGGAGAGATGGGTTCAAATCTTGCCTCTGACTTATACTGGTGATGTCCTCCTGGGCATCCTACTTAGTCTTTTGACGACACAGGAAATTCTTTAGAATGTGCGGAGCAGTTGCAACACACATTGGTAGGGGGGAGACTCCTAACTGGGAATTCTTGCCAGTGAAATCGTAGGTCCTGACTAACAATAACAACAATGATGAAGACAATGATGATTATGATGGTAATAATATTATTAGGTTATACCCCTTGATTGTCCTAGAGAGCCTAGGTAGAGAGTAAATAAGGAAACAAGCCAGTAGCAGTTAGAGAGATGTGAGGATTGGTGTGGTGTCTAATGAACAGCATAGCACAGAACCAAAATGTAATCTCACCTAGGTCATCATCCCTAAATTTCATAAATTATGACTACGTGTGTATATGTGTGTACATACACCTTAGGCAAAATCTACAAACACCCTTACAACACTTCATTGACTTATTCTCTACCTTTGCTCTAAGGCAATCAATAGGCGTGCGCTGATTTGTTATTTTTCTTGTTGTTATGCAGAGACAATGCTGCATATTTTCTAAAGAGTTTATCTTGGAACCAGGAAAACCTGGGTTCAAGTCATACCTGTGACACATGCCATTTTTATGACCTTGGGAAGTCACTTAATATCTCAGTGCACTTGGAAACTCTCTAAGACTTTAAGTTGCAGAGAAGGTGGCAAACTTGCATTGGTGGAGAGAATAAATACATCTGGGAGCTTCCTATTCTAATTAAATAAACCATTCAGTGGATATCATTGTTTTCATTATTATTTGCTAGTTTACTGACATTTATTAAATGCCTCTTATATGTCAGGGACTGTACCAAGCACTGGGGATACAAAAAGGGAAAAAGATAGTCTTTGCCATTAAGGAGCTCACAATCAAATAGGGAAGATGAAAATAAACCAATAAGTACAAACAAGTTATGTCTAGAAAAAAATAGAAAATAATTAATAGAGGGAAGCCACTGGAATTAAGGGGCTGGAAAGATTTCCTATAGGAGGTGGCATTTTCGTTGACCCTTGGAGTAAGTCAGCAAAGTCAAGAGGTAGAGATGAGGATGGAGAGTATTTTAGGTGCTTGAGTCAACCAGAGAAAATGCCCAGAGACCTAAGACAGAGTGTATTGTTTTAGGAGCAGTAAGGAGGTCAGTGTCCTTGGAGTGAAAACTATATGGTGAGGAGTAAGATGTAAAAGGATACTGGAAAGGTGGGAGTGGGTTTGGTTATGAAGAATTTTGAATGTCAAGCAAGACAATGAGTAGAGAGAGTGGTACGGTCAGATAGCACTTTAGGGAAATCACTTGGGTGACTGAATGGAGAATGGGTTGGCATGGAGAGAGATTTGAGGCAGCCAGATCCACCAGCAGGATGTAATGTACCAGGTCTGAGGTGATGAGAGCCAGCATCAGGGGGGTGACAGCAGCAAAGGAGAAGAGGGGGTGTCGTTAAGAGATGTTACAGGAGAGAAATCACACACCTTGACTAAATCTTGGATGAGGAGCATGAGAAAGAGTGAGACAGTAAAGGATGATACCAAAGTTGCAAGTCTAAGGGACTAGGGTAATGGAGATGCCCTCTACAGTAAGAAGGGAGGTAGAGGGTGCAGAAGGTTTAGAAGGAATGATAGCAAGTTCTGTTATGGATCTACTAAGATACGATTTCATTAGGATGAAGAGCGCCTTCTGTAAAACCACCTCTAGCAATGCAGATCAGCACCTTTGCTGCACATTCCAATATTATTTATTGTTGTTTGTCCTCCATTCTTAAAGAGGAACATGACATCAGGAAAGTGATGACATGACTTGCAAGTGAATTGAATTTAAGTGAGGCAGGGCTGGGCAAGGTCACCAGCTTCACTTTATCTTCTGGAGACATCTGGGTCCAGTGGCACTATATAGATCAGGACGAATGGAGATGGCCCCCATTATAATATTAGAGCATTGCCTGGAGCTAGTGAGAAAAGAAAGGACTTGTCCAGGGTCACTCAATATGTAGACATCACAACTGACATTGCAGATCATAGACCAAGTTGAAAAGTCTTAGAGATAATTTAGTCTACGTAATATTGTTATTACCACCATTAATATTAAATTATTATTTCATTATTCTTAGTATTATTGCTACACAACTAGACTATGACATTATGAAAAAATATTATTTATCTAAGTACCTACCTCCTAAAGTTGTTGTGAGTGCAAAATGAATGACTATCAAGTGTTTTCCTAACTTTAAAGTGCTAGACAAGTGCAAACATCAATATCACCATTACTATTGTTATTGTATGTGCACATGTTGTCCATATTGCCTTCCCCGCTAGAATGCAAACAAGCTGCTTTAGGGTGGGAATGGTTTTATTTTTGGTTTTGTATCTTCTGCTCTTAGCCTCATAGCTAGCATACAGTAGGGGCTTAATAAGTGCTGGTGAATTGGTGAATTTAAATTAGGTCATTATTTAAATCCCCTGCCCAAATATTTGCCCTTAAGAGCTCCAGCAGATACTCTGGACCTATGTGGCACATTCTCCTTGCTTTGCTTTCCCCTGGGTGTTCACAAGGAGTCAACTACATTTAGGCTTCTGTGAGAGGGACAGACCCTAAACTTCAGAGAGAAAATGTGCTTCCACTTAGGAATAAGGGGTTTCTATGGAGGTGGAGGGAGATGGAAGTGTGGGTAGGCCTGAAGGTTCAACATGCCCAGCTCATGTACTTTACTTTCTGGGACAGAATAATGATTCATTGAAGCTGCAGGAGTGTAATCAGACATCACCTCATTTGTGGTTCACTAAAAGTGGTGCTAGCCTGAAGGATCCTGAATGGTACTCTGTGTGTGCACATGTCCATGTATGTGTGTGTGCATGTGCACATGTGTTTGTGCATGTCTGTGCATGTATGTGTGTATGTGTGTGCATGTATGTGTGTATGTGTGTGAGCATTACATGAGTGCATGTGTGTGTGCATGAGTGCGTGTGTGTGTGTGTGTGTGTGTGTGTGTAGAAGAAGTGGGGATGAAGAGGATTGCTGAGAAGATCTGAGTAGGGGGATAGGATCCTTTTGGTTTAGGTATTTTGTGCATATTTATTCCTCCTCTTGCAGAAGTAAGGAAGCTGAGTCTTGAGCCTGGCTTTTCCTTAGTTGTCCACTCATACATAGCATCCTTGGATGTAGAGGTAGGTGGGGTCTTAGAAGTGATCTAGTCTAGTTCCATCATTTTACAGTGAGGAAACTGAAGTATAGAGGGCTTCTCCTCAAGACTACACAGTTAAGTAATAATTGACCAACCAGTTAAATATTTCTAAATCACCTACTGACTCTTTGGTCAAGTCATTGCACTTACCAGTTCCTGAGAAAAGTCGTTAGACTCTGTATGTGAAGAAATTGCTGGCCTACGGGGTAATGGGGGATCTTCCATGGAAATATCCTATATTAATGAAATTGTACCTGTTGTCCCATGCCACCCCATCCCATATGCCAAGCAGGATGCCAGCCCTGGAGCACACAAACATTTAAAAAATGAAATGGTGAGGGCGGCTTGGTGGTAAAATGAATAGAGCATCAGCCCTAGATTCAGGAGGACCTGAGTTCAAATCTGGATTCAGACATTTAATACAAAGCTATCTGTGTGACCTTGGGCAAGTCACTTAACCCCAATTGCCCTACCTTCCCCCCTCCAAAAAAACCAAAATGGTTCCTGTCCTTAAGGGGCTTATGTTCTATTCAAGGGTGTAGCATGCACATATATTAAAAAATAAAAATGCATATAAAATAAATACATAAATACAAGATAATTATCTGGGAGAAGTCCTTCCCAGCTGGAGAGATCTGAAAAGGTGACATGCAAAAGGTAAGAGGTAAGATTTGAAGGAAAACTGCTTATCTTTGTATAGTACCTTAAAGTTTGCAAAATATTTTCCATCTATTCTCTCATTTGATTTGGTAAGGCAGGTGTTATTATTACCCCCATTTGATAGCTGATGAAACTATGTTAGAAGGGCCCTAAGACATGATCTAACCCAGTTTCCTTACTTTGCAAATGAGGTCCAGTCCTTCTCCCAAGTCCACAGAGGTAATAAACAATAATTAAGCCAAAAAGTGTTCATTGCTTACCTACTTGATCCTGCCTCTGCCTCCAACTATATTCGCAATCTTAAACAAATCACTTTAGAATTTAAGTGACTTAACTAGTGTTACATGACTTCAAAATAGAAAGTTGGATTAGAACCTAGTTGTTCCAGACTTTAAGTTGTTTGATCTAACCACTGGACAATACTTTCTCTTAAGTAGGGAGTCTGGCTTCAAATCTTTCTTCTCCTTCCCTTTAAAAACTACTAAGTTCTGCTTCTTCTTGTCTATTTTATGATAAAGTAAACTCCGAGCAGGGTTCCCCATGGGCCTTTAGGAAGTCAGAGCTGGGAGACCATTTTTTTTTAACAAAACAGAAGATGCCAGCTGAAGGAAATGATCCAGATGTCAGCAGGTCTGCCTGGCAGGCTGTGCTAAAGGGTCTGAAGGAGCTATCCCAGCCTCTGGGTGGAGGGTCTGGTTTTAGAAAGAACATGTCACTTGGAACCCCCCAAATAGGAGAAACAAGATACCTGCCTTTCAGATTAACAGAGAAAGGATGGATCCACTGGGAGAGGCCCTTCACAAGCCTTAGATATATTTGTTGGAGAAATTATTCGCAGCCAATGGGGTATGGATTCATCTACAGGGAAGGGAGGCAAAGGCCAACTTGATGGGGGGCAGGGAAGAAATGGGATGTGGGGGTGGCAGAGGGACCATCTGCATATTTAATAGGGCTTTGCTTTATGGCTCACTGCTTGCACGGGACATTCCATGCATTCCTTTCAAAGGGTCAGAGCCAAAAGAGTTAGCAGAAGAAAGAAGCAAAGAGCAGATGACTTCATCAAAGAGAAAGAACATCTACAATGGGTAGATCTCGGGTAGGTGGTGGGATCTCTCCCTATCCTTAGCTTTCTTCTGAATAGTCTATTCTCCCAGGACTCTCTATTTACATCCTCCCTTCAGAGAATCATCAGTCATTCAATGGAACAGTCAACATTTATTAAACAACTACTGTGAGCAGGGTATTGTGCTAGGTAACATACTGCCCATGTGTCCTTGGCATGTCATAGCTTTTCTAAACCACAGTATTCTCAGTAAAATGAGGGGGTGGGGTGGACTGGTTTGCCTCAGATGGCCTCAGATGGAGTTCTGACTCCAAATCCCATTTACTTTGCCATAGTCTCAGTGTTCTAGCAGGGTCTAGGGTCTGCGTTGAGGCCACATACATTTAATATTACACACACACATATGTATATATATATATATATATATGCACATATGTGTATATATGTGGGTATAGATGTGTACATATGTACACACAGACATGCACATGTGTGAACACATTTGTATATACATATGGTATATATGTGTGTTTGTGTATATATGTTTGTTTTTGCTTTTTGGAGCGGGCAGGGCAGGGCAATTGGGGTTAAGTGACTTGTCCAAGGTCACAGGGGTAGTAAGTGCTATGTGTCTGAGGTTAGATTTGAACGCAGGTCCTCCTGACTCCAGGGCCGGTACTCTATTCACTTCACCACCTAACTGCTCCTTTGTATGTGTATATATTAATGCACATTTTATGCCTGTACACACACACACACACACACACACACTTGCCCATGTACATGTATATACATATATAAATCTATCTATCTCCCCAGGATTATGCTGGAGCTGGCTCATATTTATTCATAACAGTTGACTGTTGAGTGTTCAATGTGAATATTTAAACATTGGAAATCAACAGACTGAATAAACACTGGTGTAGTGTTTTGTTAGTTGTCTAGATTTAAGAACAAAATGGTAGAAAATGTTAATAATAAAGATTAAACTTAAAAGATGTATCATGAGTACATTTTTTCTAGAGATCTGGTAATTAAACATTTACCAGCACTCCACTCTGTGTATATGTATGTATATATGTATGTGTGAATATATATGTATATATGTATATATGTGTGTATGTATTCATGCATATATTTATCTATCTATCTATTCATCTATCTATCTATCTGTCTGTCTGTCTGTCTACCTAATATCTATAGAGTGAGAAGTTTAATGACTTACTCATGGTCACAGAGCCAGTACATATCAGGTGAGACTTCAACCTAGGTATTTCTGACTGTGAAGTCAAGACCTCTACCCTCAAATAATCCATAACAGCTTTGTGCACATACACAAACAAATGTATGCATGTGTGTATGCATGTGTGCACTTGCATGTGCATAGGTCTACATGTGTAGATGTACACGTGTGTCTGTGCATGTAGACATACATACACAAAACAGCTGCATGCATATATGCACATATATGAATGCATGTATATATGTGTGTAGAATATATAGGTGCATATATGTATGTTGAACACATTTGTGTGTATATAGAAATTTAATGTCATTCAAATACATTATTTAAATATTTACGTATCCTGTTATTTAAACTAGTTAGCTATGGCAATATTAGAGTATTTTTAAACACAGATTCCCACCCTCTGGAACTCAACAGTTACATCACTTATTTTATTTTATCCATGTTCCTTTAGTTTGTAGTAAAGTTATTTTGAAAATCATTTCATGTATTTTGGGTGAACAAGACTGTTTATGCCCTCTCATCCCTTTATGAAATGTGATGCCCTTTGAATTAGGAAAAGAACAAAAACCAGGGGTGGCTAGGTGGCCCTGGAATCAGGAGGACCTGAGTTCAAATCTGGCTTCAGACACTTAACACTTACTAGCTGTGTGACTTTGGGCAAGTCACTTAACCCCAATTTCCTTGACCTCCCCCCTCCAGAAAAAGAGAAAAGAACAAAAATGATTGGCTACACAAACAAACTCTCATGCCTTTGGGGTTTTAAATAACTGGTAGCATTACAGCAATGAGACATTAAATTGGTGGATCAGTCTAACCTCAGTTTGAGGGTTGGAAGCAAGTCCCTGTAACACCAATGTGACTTTCACAGCACCCATAGCAGCTATGAATATGCTGGTGTAGTTGTGAATCACAAAATGTAACTGGATCTCCACATGGAGGACAGAACCAAAGCCTTTATTCAAATACCAGAAAATCGTGTTCCCAAACCAGAAAGTCATATTTGTTACAGTAACAATGAAGTTGGTACACATAACCAATGTAGTGAACATCCACATTCCCAAGCCTTCTCAAACCTTTCCTCCATCAGACCTTCAAAACAAAATAGATTCCCTCAAGCAAGAATGCACTTCTCTCTCCCTAGCCTCCAGGCTGCTTGCTCCCAGTAGTTCTGTGTTGCTCTCAGATTGTGCTTAGCTTTTTATCCTGGTAATTAGCTGCTCCCTGTCCCACCCATTCCTGTTCCATCAGCAAGTTCCTCCCACTATGGCATTCACACATTCTGTTTCTTAACAGAGGCTTGGTATAATAAAGCTGAAAGCTCAACTTGAAACAAGGCAATAAGTACTTGACTTGAAACAAGGAGCTAAAAATGTATAATTATAGAACTTTAAATTCTAGATTATTTCCCTCCCTCCCTTGTCACCCACCCCCACTGGAAAGACAAGCAATTCAATACAGGTTGTATATGTGTAGTTATGCAAAATATCTCTACAATGGACATATTGTGTAACACTCATACTATTTCCCTCCTTTCTATCCTGCCCTCTCCTTGTTCTATTCTCTACTTTGTCCTTGTCCCTTTACAGAAGTATGTTCTTCTAACAACCCTCCCCCACCAATCTGCCCTCCCCTCCATCATCCTTCCCTCCTACTCTCCTACAGGACAAGATATCCAGTTTAGAGTGTATGTCATTCCCTCCCTAAGCCACATTCAATGAGAATAAGGTTGACCCATTCCCTTTTTGACTTCCTGTTCTTCCCCTCCATTGTAACAGTTATCCCTTGCCTCTTCTGTATGAAATGTTTGACTCCATTCTGTCTCTCCCTGTCTCCCCTCATTCTATTGCCCTCCCACCTCATAATTTCACCTTTTAAAATATCATCTCTTCCTATTCAATTGATTCTGTGTCCTTTGTCTATGTACATGTATATAAACACACTCCCATATGTATTCATATGCATATATACCCTCCTATGTAGACATATGCGTGTTTATACATAACACACACACACACATATATATATATATATACATATATACGTGTGTCTATCATCTATCTATCTATCTATCTACAAATTTACATTCCCTTCACCTATCTTCATACTGAGAAAAGTTTCATAAGTTACAATTCCCATTTTTCCATGTTGGCATGTAAATAGTTCAACTTTGATAAGTTCCTTATGATTTCTTTTCCATATTTACCTTTTCATGCTTCTTGTGTTTGAATGTCCCGTTTTCTATTCAGTTCTGGTGTTTTCCTCAAGAATGCTAGAAAGTCCTCCACCTCATTGAATGACCATGTTTTCCCCTGAAAGATTACACTCAGTTTTGCTGGGTAGATGATTCTTGCTTTTAATCCTAGTTAGCTTGATCTCTAGAATATCATATTCCAGGCTCTTTGGTCCCTTAATGTAGAAGCTGCTAGATCCTGTGTTATCCTGATTGTGTTTCCACAGTATTCAAATTGTTTCTTCTTGGAAGCTTATAATATTTGCTCCTTGATCTGGGAACTTCAGAGCCTGGCTATAACATTCCTAGGAGTTTTCTTTTTGGGATCTTTTTCAAGAGGTGATTGGTGAATTCTTTCAAATTCTATTTTGACCTCTGGTTCTAAAATATCTGGGTAATTTTCCTTGAAAATTTCTTGAAGGATGCTTTCTAGGTTCTTTTTTTAATTGTGGCTTTCAGGTAGTTCAATAATTTTTTAAATTGTCTCTCCTGGATCTATTTTCCAGGTCAGTGGTTTTTTTCAATGAGATATTTCACATTGCCTTCTATTTTTTCATTTGTTCATATCGGTTTAATAGTACCTTGATTTCTCATAAAGTCATTTGCTTCTGTTTGTTCCACTCTGATTCTGAAGGAATTATTCTCCTCAGAATGCTTTTGAGATTCTTTTTCCATCTGGCAAACTCGACTTTTTAAGGCATCCTTCTCTTCATTGGCTTTTTGGGCCTCCTTTGCCATTTGAGTTAATCTTTTTTTAAGGCATTATTTTCTTCAGTCATGTTGTTGACTGTCTTTTCATGATTTTCTTGCATCATTCTCATTTTTCTTCCCAATTTTTCCTCCACTTCTCTTATTTGATTTTCAAAATCCTTCTTAAACTCCTCTATGGCTTCTAACTAGTCTGCATTTTTCTTGGAAACTTTTGGTGCTGGAGTTCTGGCTGTCTCTCATTCCATGCTCTGATCCTTTGCGTTCCCCAAAAAGGAATATAAAGTTGGATTGCTGAGCTTTTTTTGCTTCCTTTGCCTGCTCATATTGCCAGTCAGTTACTTGACTTTGGGGCTCAATAGAACTCTGCTTTCAGAGGAGAGAGCTCTGTCCCAAATCACTGGGGTTTTTACAGCTGCCAGGACTATTAGTAGGCTACAGTCTCTGCAGCCCCAATTCACTTTGGTTCACCAAAAATGCACTTCAGGTCTACCACCAAAGACTGAGATCTTGATCCAGGCATCTCAAGGCAAGAACACCTAGCCTCTGAATGATCACTTGGCTCCCCTGCAATCTACAAGCCACAAACTCTGAAGCAGACATGTGGAGGTGGCTGCAGGGTTGCCGCTTCACACTGCTTCTAGCTCTGGAGGAAGTTGGCCAGACTCTCTCCCCCAATTTTAGCCAAGTTCCTCTGACCTTTTCCCTTTGTTCTTGGCTCTTATGGGTTGGTAATTCTGGAAACCACCACAGCTTCTGGTGATCTGCTGTCCTGAAAGCTCCTTTATGGCTTGGGGCTTCTCCTGTATGGCTTGGGGCTAAAACCACAAGGGACTGGGCTCTGCTACCAGCAGGCTGATAAGAGCCCTATCTGTCAGACTGCTGGGCTGCCTCCAGCAGGAGCCTTTTTTTCTCCGTCGTTTTATGAGTTCTAAAATTTGTTTAGAATCATATTTTATAGGTATGTGAGGTGGTTATGGTGGGAGCCACAGAGTTCTCCTGCTTTTATTCTGCCATCTTGATTCTGCCCCCCCTCACCAAAGCTTATTAATTAGCTTTAGTACTACTCTACTCTCTGATTGCTAATGAAAAACTCACCAGTAGGGGCTCATGTTATACTCTCATACTAGAAACAGGCTCTCAGGAATGACACTAGGATTCTGAAAGCAGTTTTAGATTCTCTATAGGGCATTGGTTCTCAACCTTCCTAATACTGTGACCCTTTAATAAAGTTCCTTGTGTTGTGATGACCCCCAACCATAAAATGATTTTCATTGCTACTGCATAACTCTAATTTTGCTGCTATTATGAATCTATCTGATATGCAGGATATGTTTTCATTGTTACAAATTGAACATAACCCACAGGTTGAGAACTGCTGCTCTATGGGAACAATCTATGAAGGTTAGTATAAATAGGGGGAGTGATTCTAGAAGGAGGTCTTTCACAGAGAAGGAAACTGAGGTAACTGAGAGGTTTTTTGGCTTATTCAAGGTAAAAGGATGGAATTTAAACCCAGATTCTAAACTTTAGGTACAATTGTACCACATTTTCTCAGTTCATCAATCTTGTTTTAATTATAAATTAGAGGCAGCTAGATTTATTTTTATTTTTATTTTCTCACTTAAGAAAAAATAATTACTACTTTGTTTTGGTGTGTGGGGGGAATATTCAGACCTCAGATGGTAGCTGTTTGGTTTAGTGGAGAGAGTGTTGGTCTTGGGGTGAGAAAACCTGTTCTCAAATCTGCCTCACACACTTATCAGCTGTGTAGCCTTGGGCAAATCTTAAAGAGCTGCATCAGAGCTAGGTAGGGTTATTATTTACCCCTAAGAACCCCATTGTTCCAGGAATAGGAGATTAAAATACGAGAAAGAAATGGTTTCTTTCTTCCAGAATATTCCAGTCTGCTGGTGACAAATGACATATTCAAAGATAAGGCAGGGAAGACTAGCAGGCACGGTAATTACAAAGTGAATATGGAGAAGGAAGGCGGAGGCCCTAGTGACTGGATGGTGAGGGGCCTAGTGGAGGAGATGGCATGTGTGTGTGAGCACTTGCATGTGTGTGGAGGCACATGAATGTGTGTCTGTGTGCACACACATGTGTACCAGTGTATATGCATACACATGCAAGCATGTACACATACATGTTTGTGAACGCACACAATGCATGTGGCACGTGTGAGGGCTTACAAGTGCATGCATACATGTGCATGTCCACACGCGCACACACGTGTGCCAGTGTATACACACAACTATGTGCACATATATGTTTGTGCATGTGCATGCATATGTGGTGCACGTGCGCACACACGTGCGTGTGTCTGTTTGTGTGTAGGGGGGAAACTGCATTGTTGGAATGGGCCCCACCTTTGCCCAGGCATGGAGGTGGGAGATTGCTGTATTCAGGAGGACAATAAACAGGCCAGTAGGGCTAGAATGTTGTTGCTTTTCCCATCTTCCTTGGCCTGTGATGCAGTCTTTTTCAATCTCCTGGGAAACTGAACAAAACTCCAATCTTCCTCTAGGAAATCCCAATCAGTAAAACTCACTAAACATCTTCTGTGAAATATCTTTTGGTAATTCAGCAATGTTGTACACATCACCCCGAGGCAGCTTGAGAAGAATGGTTCCCCCCTGCCTTTCCACCCCCCTTACACAGCAGGTGAAATTACCGTGCATTATTGATGTCAACTCAGTTATATAAACATCTCTAAATGTAACTGTAATAATGTATTAGGGATGCTTAACGAGAGATGAATAATGGGTGGCTGGAAGCAATTTCACAGTGAACCTGTCCTTGTTTGTGTGCAATCATCTGTCTCTAGGACAAACCAGCTTGTCTTTTATACTCTATGCATCTATTTGGGACCATCCTTTGCCCTCTGAACACAGCCCTGACTTTCACATGCTCTAACATACTGCTTGTCAGCTTGTTTTTCAAATACATTCACAAATGAACTTTCTGCCCCATGGCTTGGGGATGTGCTCATAGGGAAGAATTAATAAAGTCCAGATTGGGCATTTTTATCATATTGGGCAGCTGTAGCATTGATAATCCTACCACAGATCCCAAGGCCATTCCAGTGGCCCTACTTCATGTGTCAGTAAGACAGTGGTTCTCAACCTTCCTAATGCTGTGACCCTTTAATACAGTTCTTCATGTGATGGTGACCCCCAACCATAAAATTATTTTCGTTGCTACTTTATAACTGTAATTTTGCTACTGTTATGAATCTATCTGATATGCGGGATGTATTTTCATTGTTACAAACTGAACATAACCCACAGGTTGATAACCATTGCAGAGAATAAGAAATAGGAGGCCACTTGGAGAAGAGGGGGCCCCAAGGCAAAATGTTACCACTAACCATTAATATTACTATTAAATAAGATCTCCCCATTGAGGGGCTTGTTTGGGGGCATCCCTTGTGCTGTTGCTATGCTGTCCAGAAGCCTCATTTTTGGCATCTGGACAGAGAAGCTGCTGTAGCTCAGGAAAATTTTCAAATTGAATCTAGTTTGTGTTTTCCTTTATCAGGGGCCATGAACCACACAGGAATCCTTAGCCTACACTCCTACCAGTCCAGGTTCACTCTTCAGGTTCTCTTCTTCAATTTATATTCTTATAGAGTTATCTAGGGAGTTTTGCTCAGTCACATGGATAACATTCGTTAGAAGTGTGATTTGAACTCAGGTCTTCCTGGATTTGAGACCCATTCTCTTTCTGTCATACTGTGTAACAGTCATACGAACAATTACAATGATGATAATAAAGATGATGGTGGTGATGACAACAATGATGACGGTGGTGGCAATGTTGATGATTCTTTTTAAAAGTCTATTAAGATTTGCAAAGGAGTTTCCATACAACAGTTCCTTGTGATGGTGTCGTGTTGTATCTATTTTATAGAATAAGGAAATAATGCTCGAAGAATGACATTGATTTGCTCAAGGTTAAATACCTTGTGAGCAGAGCTAGGGAAACCCAGACTGCCAGATTCTAAGCCCAGCATCCTCTCCGCTGCTCCTCATTCTACTTTGTGCCACACTTACTTGTGTTCATGCCATGGCCTCCTTGCACTTCCCTACCTCCTTCCCCCATTAACATTTTTTTAATGCTTTCATCTAAATGTATACTATGTGTCAACTCTGCGCTAAGTTCTTGGGAAATAAAGATAAAAAAGATAGTCCTCGCTTTTAAGAAACTTACATTTTATTAGAGGAGATGACATGTACATCTATTAGTGCATAAAATAAATACATGGTCGTTAATTATGTCCCTAGTAAGTAACCCAGTAAATAGCATTTAATGCCATAGAAGCTCCATGGTATAATACAAAGTCCAATGAGTTTGTACTCAGAAGAGATCTGGTTTCAAATACCACGTCTGCCCTTACTAACTGATTGGTAGCACAGGGTATTGGATGTAGGCCTGGCCTTGGAGTCAGGAAGGAAAAGGCTTAAGTCCACAACATGCCATAGTGCTGTCATGGCCAGTTCAATTAATTGTTTAGTGCCTCAAGACTTTTCAGGACGTTTCAAACCATTTCCACTCTTGATCCATTCATTGCTTCTTAATTGAAGTTAATTGTTAGATATAGTCTATCTTCCTAGCTTATTCCACTTCTCTTTTTCCTCCTTCATCTCCTCCTCTTCCTCCTCCTCCTCCTTACACAACGATCCCATTAGATGTCAGGCACTGGGGATAAAACATTAAAAAGAAATGGAGTTTTTCCTACAGGAAGGCTATCCTTATTTCCATTCCATTGTTAACATTCTGAGGGAAAATGACTTTGTATAATATATTTTGTATTTACATGCTATTTCTTCTCTCTCTCTCTCTCTCTCTCTCTCTCTCTCTCTCTCTCTCTGTCTCTCTGTCTCTCTGTCTCTCTGTCTCTGTCTCTCTCCAACACCCCCTTTTTTGTCTTTGTATTCTCTGTTTAGATCAGTGGAAATGCTTGAATAAATGATTCTTTGTTGCTTATTGTTGCTTTTCATTGATAGATGACATTTCCCACACATAACACAATACCAAACCAAACCAAACAAAAAACCTCATATCAGAGTCAAACAAATGTAGAAATTGAAAGTAACTTGCCTAAGGGCTCACAAGTAGTTAACGCTGGATGTGACTCTAGAATCAGGTTCTTTTTTGACCTTGACCCGGGATGCTGACGCTAAGTCTTCTGGCTTCTATCCTCAGGGAAATTAGCCAGTTTCTTTCTCCAGGAGATGAGAACAATGGTTTCTGTCCCTTGTCAGCTCAGAGAAATAAATGAAAGTTTTCCTGAGATGTACTTTGCATTGTATCAAACTGAAAGACAGTTTTAATTAGTAAACTATTTCTTTTCTCAGTTTCCCACTGGTACCAAATGGAGCTGGCAATAATGACTCCTTTGTCCTTGGTTCTTCTGTCGCTAAGGAAGCCAGGGCATAAAATTGATCAGAAACCCTCTTATAGCCAAACCATTACTTATTAAATTGGATGTGCTACAAGTACACTCTATTCCTAAGATATTAATGTCCCCTGCTGCCTACCAGATCAAGTCTACACTGCCCAGACTAGCATTTGAGGTCCTCTCTGTTGTAGCCCCAATGGACCTTACCAGACTCGTTTTCCATAACTCTTTATGCCCTTTTGCCCCAGCCTTATCTGTCTACTGTGTGTGTACTTCATTTTCAAAGAGGATTATGACATCAGGGAAATGATGACATGACTTGTATTTGACTTTGAAGTGAACAAGGGAGGGCTGTGCAAGGTCCCCGGCCTTATTTTCTTCTCCAGGGTCATCTGGGTTCAGTGACCAGATATTTGTCAGGATGACTGAAGATTGTCCAGGATGCAAAGGGAGACTGTGGTTTTTTAGGCTAAGGTCTTTTCACGTTCTCACTTTGAGTGAGGATCATTGACCAAATACGTTTTATGCTTGCCTCCCTGCTTTCATCCTTCTCATCACTAAACCATAGCCCCCTCACACCCTCCCTGTCTGGCTAAATCCTATGAAAGGCTCAGCTCATATTTCACTTTCTGTTTGAAGCCTTACCTGACCACCCATCCTTGACAGGGCAAGTGAGAATCCAATATGTAGGAAGTTTTTCATGCACTTTAGGGAAAGGGTCCTGTGATTTCATTGGTATAGGGCACCCCCAGGTGAGGCAACTCCCCCTACCATTTCCTATTGGCACCTTCTCTGCCCCTTACAGTTTTAGAGATTCCCCAAAGGCACTAGAGGTGCACATATACTCATAGTAAGCACTTAATAAATGCAAAATATGTAGATATACAATTGGAAATTTTCTGTGAAGCATTAAAACCTCTGCTCAAAAATTATTCTCCTTGTTGAACTGCCACAGAGCTCATACCTCCACCACACCTGCATACCCTTTTTTAAGGACTTTCTTAGAAACCCGTACCTTCCTATTGGATTAAGGCAAGAAGACCTGTCTTTGCTATGTGTTTTAAACCGACTCAACAAAGACACCAACATTTCATAGTTAATACATCTATTTATCTGATTAATCTATCATCAATCATTGCTATCTAGCAGAGGTGAGAGTTCATAGGGCAACTCACATAAGGCACCAATTTATCAAAGGCACGGTTGGAGAGGGAATCACATGAGTAAAAATCACCTTCCAGATGAGACAGTGTAGGGCAGTGGAGAGAGTTCTGAAGTGCTCTGATATCAAAGAACCTGAATTCAAAGACTGCCTTTCATACTACCAGTATGACATTGAGCAAGTTCCTTTACATATATGAAATAGTTTTTTCATCTGTAAAATAAAGAGTTTGACTGAATAGCATTTGAACTGTCTTTAAGTTTTGAATATTTGATTCTACAACTTCAGATTTAGAGGATCTAAATTCAAATTCCATCCCTGAAGCTTATTAACTGTATGACACTGGCTAAGTCACTGGGACTCAATCTTCACATCTATAAAATAAGTGGACTGACTAGATGGTCTCTGGACAGCTCTAAATCTGTGTTGTCTAGGATAGAGTTTGCATTTAATGAGTCACTAAAAAGAGGAGTTGGAACAAAGATAGAAAGATATTATTTACTTCAATCATTCATAGAATTAGCCAAATGCATTAATGTCTTTGTAAATGTGAAGTGCTTTGAGATCTTTGGGAAATATATTTACCAAAAAACCCTATAATTTAGGTTTGCAGAATACTTTATATACTTCTCATTTTGTTCTCACAACAACCTTATGGGATCAGGTTCTACTGGTATAATTATCTACATTTTAGAGATTTGGCAATTGAGGCTCCTAATCAAGTGATTTGTCTAATATCACAGAGTCAGTAAGTCATAAAGACAGGATTCAGGGCCAGTTTCCTCCTGACTCTACATTCTGATAAATTATGGGTCTATAAAAATCAACAAATTTTCAAACCATCTTTGATTTCATCACCATGAGGAATTCTTTATTCAAGAGCAGATTAAACTTTTTTCTTATTTAGAAAATAAGTCTCTAATGATACATTTAAATTATAATATGAGTGAGCATGGAGGTCTACTGAACATTTCAAAATCTCTGTTGTTTCTTTTCTTCTTTTATATATGAATATTTCCTTGTTCATAAGTATTGGTGATAGCCCTGGAAATAGAGGGGCTACCCAATGTAAACTTCTCACATTCTCAGAATTTCCCCAGGAGAGCCATTGGAGGAAATGAATCCTGAAGCTGGGATTAACATGTGATGACCAACAGCTGCTCATTGTCAAAAACCATTACATTCATGTGTTATGGCTGGAGAAAGAGTGATTGACTATAAAGAGACAATCATCAGAGAAATGCCATTTGGAAGGACAGAGTACCTCTCAGGCACACTGATGTTGATAAACTAACTTAACTGCAATTCCAAAATAGAACAAATAGACCAGTCCCAGGAGTATTCAAGGACAAGCAACATGTCAGCCACAGTTATCAGCATAAGTCTCAATCCCAGGGCAGAAATGATTCACAAAAGTGTAGAGAGCATTCCTGGAAGTGCTACTGTCTGCATCATTCCATATTTTGTCAATCCAAGGTATTTCAGGAGAGGATCACTGCCCATTTATAAACACCCAGACCAAGTGTTTCCTGAGAGAGACTTGATGGTTTCAAGCCTCATTACCTACTTGAGCCTTGGATCAGTTCCAGGCAAACTCCATTACTGAAAGGTCTCTAGGCACACCAACCATCTTTTTTGTTCCTTAATCATGATGTCCTTCATACCTCCATTCTCAGTTACTCTTCATCTACATTCTCTTTATCATTCAAGGCTCAGTTCACTATAACACTTAAGCTTTTAGAATCATAGAATTTTGAGCTGGGAATGACTTTAGGCATCTTCTTGGAACCAGTTCTATTGGGGGATATTCTCACATGCTTGGGGTAGACACAGTGATGTCAAACTCATATAGAAGTGGGGGCTAATGATCCAGACCTAAGGATCCCTGCCAATATATTGGCTTCATTTTAAATGTGATATCCTCTATGTTTTATCATATTGTTTGTTAAATATCTGCCAATTACATTTTTTTTTGCTCACAGATTTGTGACTGGTGCTGCCCAGAATGGGGAAATGATTTATTCAAAGCTACAAAAGTAATTGCAACAATTTTGTGAGATAGTCAATGGGGGGATGTATTTCTAATTAGTTGTTTAATTAGTAGATGTAGATAGGGGTGAAGTAGATAGAGCCCTGGATAGAATACTGGGCCTGGAGTCAGGAAGACCTGAGTTCAGATCTAGACTCTGACACTTACTAGCTGTGTGACCCTGGGTAAATCACTGTAACCTCTGATTGCATCAGTTTCCCAATCTGTAAAGTCAGGATAATAATAGCATCTACCTCTCAAGGTTGCTGTAAAGATAAAATGCAATAGTAATTGTAAAGTTCTTAGCTCCTTGTGTGCACTATATCAATGTTCATTGTCATTATCATTTGAGTCTGACAATAGCCATGTGAAATAGGAGCCATTATTAGTGCCCCTATTTTAAGGACACTGAGGCTCAGGTGAAGTGAATGTCCTAGGATCTCACAGTTAATAAGCCTCTGAGGCCAGGAATCCCCAACTCCAAGCCCAGCACCCAGTTGCCCAATCTCTTGCTTTGTACTTCCTCTATTTCAGATTTGAAGTGAGGTGCCAGATTCCTAATCTCAGATAATTTTGTACAGAGACAGTAACAATATATTTGGAGTCAAAAGATATGGATTCAGAACCTGGCTCAGCCAATTTCCTAGTTGGGTAACCCTATCCAGATAACCTGGAGTTATAGGCTCGTATATTTAGAGGAAGAAGGAGACTCAGAAACCGTGTAATCCAAACTCATCATTTTACAAATAAGGAAAGTGAGGCAGAAATTAGGCAAGTGCCTTGTCCCAGTTGACATGACTAGCAAATGGCAGAACCTTTGCAGAACCAAGATCTGAACCTGGGTCCCCTGACTTCTATAGTCCTTCCAACTTTCTTCTAGGCTTCTATCTTCTATGACAGAGTTCCATGTCTGTAAAATGAGGGCTTGATCTCTAAAGCCCTTGGGAGCTCTAGAGTTATCATCCAATGAACAGTGTGATGTATTCTTCTTGACTGACTGATTCTGCCTATGTCAAGATACAATGGCAAACTCATTCCTCCATGCTAAACAAGGTGATGCCCACAGAAACAATCTCCTTAACTCAATTCAGTTATTTTGTGGGTAACCAAATACATTTAATTCCTTCTTAATTACCAACTCAGAAATCCAAATGTGAGACATATTTTCTCTAAAGTACATTTCTCTTGTGGATGGGGTTGGTTGGATGAAGAAATTCCCTTTGGTGGTCAAGAGGAGAGGACAAGTTGATTTTAGGTTAAACAAGTAAGAAAAAATTGTGAAAAGATTGATTTTCCACTCCAAGGTCTGTAAGGGAATTAATGGATTCCTTCTTCTAGCTCATCTTGAATATAGACATATGGATATGTCAGTTACAACCTGCTATGAATGGAAAACACTCATCTCTAGGACAGCAGGCATTTGTCTTTTTACAGACTGAAAGACCCAAGACAACAGTGTTCTTGTTTCATTAGCTATAAAGGAAGCAATTATGGGCATGGTGGAGTTGGCTAGAAAATACCTTCCAGACAGGGTCGCTGGCGTATCTATGTGCATTAATGGATAAGAGAATCAAATAGAAACACTGGAGGGAAAAGTCTTTTGTTCAATTCCACCTTACCAATGGTTCCAAAGAACGCTTTCCCAAAATCTTCAGGGAAAGGGGCGAATTCTATTTGAAACCACTTGTGACAATATCCTTGGCTCAGAACTGAGGTCACACTTTCTTCCCTCATCAGATTGAGGGTGGAAATATCTGTTTCCATATCACAGAAGTATGATAGGAGGGAAAGGGAGTTGCTTTCATGACAAGGTAAAGCAAACACCTGAAACAACCTCAACAAAAGCTTTGAGAAGTCCCATCAGGACTTTGTTGCTGTAAGCTTGACCTCCACTAGTCCTGCATTCTAAGGGGGAAAAGTGGCAGATGGATCCAAAGTCAACCTTTTAGAATTGTTCTGTTTTTATGAACCTTTTTTATGATGGGATTTAAAAAAACACCTGAATTTGGGGGCTGGAGAACAACCAATCCAAGCAACTAAATGCCTGTTGTGTTCAAGTTGTCTTGAAAACCTCAGTAAAAATGAAAAAGTTATCTCCCTTAAGGAAAGTAACCAAGAAGCCTCAAGTCTATCAGTGAGTTAGTGGGGTGGCTTCCCCAAGCATGGGAAGACTTCCTCTGGTAGGATGGAAGAATGAGAGCAATTTGTTCCAACAGCCATGGCGGCAACTGAAAATTGTGCTTTGGAGCACTTAGAGCCTGGTCAGATATCAGAGAGAGCAAGGCCATTCCCTGAATCCATAGGCATCACCAGGCATTTTGACTTTTGTCTTGTGCTGGACTTTGATAACTCTGGAAAAGTGAGGCTGATGACTTCACGCAACCATGCTTCTCTTCAATCCAATTGACATAAAATTCAAGACACCACATTATGATGCCATTAGTCCTTTTCAAAAATGAAGGTTGAACAATAACATTCTACTTGGTGGGGGGGCAGAACTACAACACATAAACAGAGAAGTGTGTGTGTGTGTGTGTGTGTGTATGTGTGTGTGTCTATGTGTGTATGATAATTTGAGGAAGACCATTATCAATTAAAAGAAGCCATGTCAGAGAAGGCATACAATTTATGTCTTGAAGGAAGTTCGGATCTGAATCTACCATTTGACATTCGTTTGTCTGACCTCTGGCAAGTCACAGAATCACAGAATTAGAGGATTGGAAGAGACTTTCGCTGCCATCTGGTCCAACCTGTTCATAAAAGAATCCTTTCTTTAATATATTGGTCATTCAACTTCTACTTGAAGAGTGAAGAAGTTGTCCTGATGCCAAAACTAAATGTGTCATTTTGCTGCTTCCCCCCATTGCTCTTGATTCATTCCTCTGGTGTCAAATGCAGTGAGTCTATACCTTCCTCTACATGAGTCCTTTGCTCTATCTTCTTCAAGGCTTAGTGTAAATATCACCTTGCATGGGACGAAAACTTTTCTAGATTATCCTCTTCTAGCTGCTAGCCCTCTGCTTCCTCAAATCATTTTATATCTATTGCACATTCCAAAACTGAATCTGTCTCCCCTAAGGTAGTCTGTAAGAGCATCAAAAGCATTCACTGTTTCCCTTTTGTCAACACCTTGTAGGGTGCTTGTCACATAGTTGGATGCTTAGCAAATGCTCATGGATTAATTGATAGATTAATAATCCCTTAGTTCTTTTCCTGATCTAAATTCTGTGCTTTTATCATTTTCAGTAACTTCACCTTCTTTTCACAACTTCTGGTTAATTCTATAGCCAGATTTTTTCTTGCTGTAATTGGGAAGGTACTGGTGAAATCTCATAGCTTGACATTTTTTAAAACCTGGATAAGAGATGCCTGATGTGAGAAGAAATAATGCATTGTAATCATTGACACCTCATTAGTTTGTCAACCAAAGTTGATGGGTATAAGAGAACACAAAGATTTCAAGGAAATATTAATATATCTGACAATTTAAGCCAGATGCCATGAAGTCATCAGATCATAGATAGAGCTAGAATGAACATAAGGGTCAAATAAAGCAAACACCCTCATTTTACAGATGAGTAAACTGACGCCCGTGGAATTTTTGTGACATGCCCAAGCCCAAGCAGGTTGTAAGTAGAAAAATCAGGATTCAGACTCAAAGACCATGGCTCCAGCTATAGTATATCTTCTGACAAAAGGAAGTCTTGAGTTAATATCTCATCTCTGTCATTTTCTGGTTCTAGGACTATGGGAAAAGGAATTAATCTCTTAGAATATCAGTTTCCTCATGTGTCATATAGGAAGAATCCCTATTGAAAAGGAATCAAATTTTCTATGGCCTAATTATACAAAGGATTTGGGGATCTGAAATGCTGACCCAGAAACTATTAGGGGAGAAACTTGACCTTTATTATAAAGAGCTGGCATCTCCTTGATGGACATTTATATTAGATCTTTGATCACACTAGAAATGGTAGGAAGACAAAAGAGTACTTTGTCTTTTTCAGAGACATTAACCTACAGGTTGTACCCGTGGAGGATTATGAACTGTAGCAACATAGACTGAAAGCTGGAAGGGAACCTGAAATGCCATAGAGTCTAACCCTCTTATTTTATGGAAGAAGAAGCTGAATCTGGAGCTGCTTAGAGACAGTATTTGAACTATGGTTCTCATGATCCCAGAACTCTATCTACTATCTCTACTATGAATCTTCCCTTGTTTTCCATTCTTCTGGAGATTGGGAGCTCAACTCTCTTCTCTTCAAGTAATGTGAGGTACATATGGTTAATCCTCTCGAACTATGCCTCCCCACTACCTTTTTACACTTTACTCACCTCCATGCATTCTTCCATCAAGGGGCACTATCTTCCTTGCTGTTCCTCACATTTGATCTCCTAATCCTGGGCCTTTCACTTATTGTTTCCTGTGCCTGGAATGCTCTAACTCTTAATTTCTTCTTCCGGGGTTCCCTAGATTCCTTCAGAATGGCTCAGAATCCATCTTCTTCAGAATACCTTTCCTGAGCTTCCCCCACTTGACCACTGCCATATGCACTGTTAGTGTCTTTTTTCTGAGATTAACTCCTACTTACATCACATGCCTCTATGATGTGTTCTCTCTCTCTCTCTCTCTCTCTCTCTCTCTCTCTCTCTCTCTTTCTCTCTCTCTCTCTCTGTCTCAGTCTCTCTGTCTCTGTCTGTGTGTGTGTGTGTGTGTGTGTGTGTGTAGCAGTGAGAAAACAGATAAAGTATGGTCAATGTCATAAAAAAGGAACAAAACTCTGCAAGATGATAAGGAATAAGAAAATTGCATTGGGTGAAGGAAAGGATAATCAATTCTCATGTATGTTCACTGCCGGAATTTCCTTAACCAGGATGTCTGATTCTTTTGAGGGATATCACGGTATGATGAAAGCCATACTAAGCTTGGAGTCTAGAAAAATGTGATTCTGAATTCCAGGTCCAACACTGAGTCCATCACGATACTGAGTAAATGACTGAAACTCTTCTAGCCTCAGGTTACTCATCTCTGAAATGGAGTTGATGGTACCTGGATCACCAGATCTTGGGCAAATTAAGTGAGCTATTATACATGGAAGACTTGACAGTCTTTAAAGTGTTATAAAAAGGTAGCTACTCATATAATATAAATGTGAGCTTTACTATGATACCATTCAAATATCTATTAGTCTTTAGCTACATAGGTCAGTGATATCTTTTAGAAGCAATTACAGACTGTCACTTCCTCTATGGCCATCACCAATACTTGATATTATCCAGCTCACAATTTTCCAGACTAATAGCTGTCTTTGTCTCTAAAGGCTATCTTTTCTCTTTTGCCATTTTTTATGTAGAAAAAGAAATTAAACCTAACTTTGTTATCAAACAGACATGTATACCTTCATGCCAGCTCAGGGCTGCTATCAAATGACTTTGAACACATAGAAAACTGAAATATTATCTGACAATTGAGAATAATTTGAGCTGAATGGCCAGATATCCCTGCTGATGTAAGCAGATGGTACAAGTATTCCAGAATCTCCTGAAATAAGAGGCAATGTCAGACAGGCAGACCTTGGAAAGAGGAGTGCTGACTTCAAGTCTTCAAAGTTGATATTGAGTAGAGAACTGAAAAAAAATATGCAGGAAGGAAGAGGTGGATGGCTTGAGGTACTTGACCTTTATTTTATTTTTATCCATACCCATGAATTCATCATCTAAAGAACTCTCAGTGTGAAAAAATTTCTCTTTAACTTACAAGCAATTGCCCTGGAATTAGGTTTTAGAAAGCCATCTTGGTCATTTAGAGATTAAATGACTTGCCAATGGTCATACAGGTAGTATGTGCTAGAGCTAAACTAGAACCCATGACTTAAAGTTCAGCTACATGACCACCATTCCTCTCTATTCCATTAATTTTATTGTCATTTTAAAATTTTAATCCCCAAAACCCTTACGGTTTCTGAATTGGAACTCTTAATTCATCATTTTTAATGACTACATTATGCTTGGACTTTTTAATCAAATATACATATGATTTTGAACAAATTAAAGTATAATCAACTTTTTATGGATTTAGTATAATGAGGCCCCTAGTTACTCATGAGACCACATATTCAGAGCTAGAAGTCATCACAAAGGCCACCAAGTCCAACTACCGTATTTTACAAGTGAATAACTTTCAGAGTGGGTGAAATGATGTGCCCATGGTCACAAAGGAAGCAAATACAGTGGGCATTTCAGTCTAGGAATGCTGACTTTATAAGCAGTTTGGTATGAACTTATCATCTCATTCATCTTCTTGGTCATCAACTCTCCATTAGGTACTTGTTCCTATCCTTTCCTGTCCTAAGATCATTCTCACTGGCAGAAAAAAAAGTGAAGTAAACGACTGGATAGCTCTTCCTTTTCACTGGTGACAGTTACCATTGCCTCATCCAACTAAGGCAACAAGCAAGGCAAGGCAAGGCAAGGCAAGGTAACATTTATTCAGCACTATAGGCCAAGCACTGTGGTCAGCAAGGGGAATACAATAAGCAAAAAGAAACAGAGTCGTTGTCATCAAGGGAGTTTTCAATCTCCCTAGTGGGTAAAGACAACACAACAGAGTCACCTGGAAAATAGGGTGGAAGGAGTAGGGTTACCTGCAAGGAGAACATGGTATTGAACTTTAGAAAGTCAGAAGCAAAGCTTACAAAGGAACAATGTTGGGATGGTCTGAGAGTCTCCAAAATGGAAATCCTTGAAGGTACTTTCCAATAGATGAAAGAGGCCAGCATAGCAATCATATTCTGAGGTGAAAAGTCAGCAAAAGTAAATGTATGCACATCAAAAGGGGGAATCAGTATGGTCCTATCCTGAATCCCCTTCTTCAAGAGGGCTGGGATGGGTGGGAGGCACCATCTTTGCTCCCCTTAGTTTCCTTTACTCCTATGCTATGGTTGAACTTTAGCAGACTTGACAATATTCTTAAAGTGCCAGGTGATTTTTTGTTTGTTTTAATTTTGGGTTATTTTTGTTTGTTTATTTTGTCTTCTTTTCTCCATCTGTTCTTACCAGCTTTTGAATCCTGTTTTCCCTTACCTAGGTCAGTTGGTGAATTTCATGTTTTTGTATTTGTCTCTAGATAAATTCCTTTCATCTTCCTTATCAAATTAATTTCCTTTGTGTCTTCAAAATCAAATTTTGGAAAGTTCATCATCTCATCTAGGCTAACTCCCTTGTAGAATTTAATTAATGAGATCCTTCCCATCCTTCCTCTGAAATCTTCTCACTAAGAATTCAGGTTATATGGTAGACTATGCACAATTTTTCTCTCCTCTATCACAGACTCTAAGGGGTATCATTCACTTCCCCCAGTGTTCCCATCATTTCCATTCCATTAACTAGTTCTGTCTATTAGGAAAAGTCAGATTTGAGATTGGATTTTCCCCTTGTTTCCTCCTTCCCTTTTGAAAGATGAAGTTCTTATGATGGCAAGTCTAGAAAATAATGCTTTACCTTTGACGGCCAGAGATCTCAAGCAGAAGCCTGGATACTTTATTTCCTTCATTGTGACTCTGTGAGACTTGTTATGTTTCTTGTGGAATGAAGGCTCTGTGACAGTATCTATGCCTAGTATCCCAAGCATCTCAAACACTGAGAATTGGTCTGATGGTCACCCAAATAATCTCCATCCTGATACTTCTCCTTTTCAGGATCCTAGGGAATAACCACAAGAGGTTGAGAAGTTTTGTTAATAATGTAAATCATAAGCCTCCACTGATGTGATGAATTAGCAAGGCAAATTGAATTGATTTTCAGAAACAGAAGTATATTAAGGTGGTATACTAAGAATGAACTGGTTAAAACAATCACATCTTTCAAAAATTGAGTGACACATTCTTCCACCAGTAACTATTGAATCTGAGAGAAAGTGGACTCAAGCTTAGAGATATGTGTTAATGGGGTATAACACACTTCCCTATGTGGGGCCCTCATAAAGTTGCCACTGAGGCAAAGGGTATTTTTCTGAGGCAAAAGTATTTAATTCCTTGTAGAATCTTAAAACTGCCGTACCTCAGGGTGTACAGTTTCTCTGGCTCTTGATGAAGATAATTGCTGCCAGGCACTGTTTTTCTGAGGACACTACAAGGATTCTGATGGGAAGTCCAAGTCCTGTGACTCTTTAAAATAAAAAAGCTCCCCTTTAGATCGAAGGGATAAGGATAGGAAGGCTTATCTCCTCATTCCCACCACACACTAAGTTATTCTCTCTCAATGGCTCCCCTGGAACAGATTGTACTAATAATTGGCTAGGTATTGAAGTATTCAATGTTCTGAATTGGTTTTCTATTTCATCAAAAACTCACAAGGCCTGATGGAGTCTCTCCAGTCAATCTCAATGTACCACCCCCACCACTACATTTCATCCAATAGCTTTTATGACTTCAACACATCGAAGGACTTTTCACACCTAGTTTAATGTCTTTCACAAATTGATTTAATACAGGTATATTCATCTGACTAAGGCAGTTTCCTTTACTGGGGTGGAGTGGTTGATTGATTTAATGAGCTTCCACCCTAATGCTATAATACCTCCTCCATTTCCTCTCTCTGCATAGGTCAAATACAGCACTGACATCAAACTAAAATAAAAATGAGGGCCACTAAACAATGAATAAATATCCCTCCATATCACATATTGACTTAGAAAAATACACACGGGGGTAACACATGTATGTATGTATGTATGTGTGTGTATAGGAGGGTATGTATATATAAATATATATATATGAGTGTGGGCATATGTATGTACATATATACATAGACAGAGGGCACAGGATGAGTAGAATATGAAGGGATGATATATAAAATATAAAATTAAGGGGTGAGATAAGAATAGATTGGGAGGAGAAAGAGAGGGATAGAATAAGGTAAATTTTCTCATATAAAAGAGTCAAGAGAAACCTGTTACAGTGGAGGAGAAGAGCAGGAAGATGAAAGGGAATGGGTCAACCTCAGTCTCATTGAATTTGGTTTAAGGAGGGAATAATATGAACACTCAATTGGGTATCTTGTCTTAAAGGAAATTAGGGAAGAAGGGGATAAGAGGGGGATGATAGAAGGGAGGGCAGATTGGGGTAGAGGGTAGTTAGAAGCAAACACTTTTTAAAATTATTAATTTATTTACTTTTAGTTCACAATATTCAGTTCAACAGTCTCTTGATTTTCAACTTTTCTCCCCCTCCCTAGAAGGAAACACTTTTGAAAAGGGACAGGGTCAAAGGAGAAAATAGAATAAGTGTGTGTTGGGGGGATAGGATGGAGGGAAATATAATTAGTCTTTCACAATATAACTACTATGGAAATGTTTTGTGTAACTACATATGTACAAGTTTTATTGATTTGCTTGTCTTCCCAGTGGGGGGTGGGTGAGGAGGGAAGAAGGGAAACAGTCTGGAAATCAAAATTTAAAAAACATATGTAAAAAAAAGAAAAATACAAACTAACATTATCTGTTTTCTATTATATAATTATTTCCCAACTACATGTTAATTTGGTTTGGATCATGCTTAAGAGTGTTATAGGTAGGCACAGTGTTTGACATCTTTAATCTATAGACTACCCTGATAATAATATTGCTTCCATTTCAACTTGCATTGATGATCATCCAAAGAATCTCCATCATGTTTTCCTCTTCCCCTTGATTTCTAAATTCACCAACCTGAGGATACTTCTTTAATATATAATGTTACACATCCTTTTGCTTATTCTTTTTAAGCATAATCTAGTCCTAGCTCTCATCCCCCCATATCAATGATATATATGGCATCAAATTCTTCTCCTTGAATCTGGAGCCTGGCACTATTTTGTTCACATATGGTTCTGGACTTTATGCTTAGACACCTGAAGACATCAGCTTCAATACTGACTTCTTTGTTGGATCATTTTGCCCAAGTAACTTTTGGGTGACATCCACAAAACTTCTACCAAGTAATCTCCTCATTGTATATAAATGATCCCTTTGTAACATAGATCCTACACACCACGGGATGGTGGAAAGATTCCTGATTCTGGGGTCAGAAGGTCTGGGTTCAAATCCTACCGCTGATACATGGTATCATGTGATACGTGGTATCATCTGACTTTCACTCAGAAAATCTCTTTGAGTCTCACTTTCCTTTCCTTTTAAAAAATAATACTGGAGTGGTTTGCCACTTCCTTATCCAGCTCCTTTTGCTGATGAGGAAATCAGGGTTAAGTAACTTGCCCAGGGTAACATAGCCAGTAAGTGTCTGAAGCTGGATTTGGACTCAGGGCTTTCTTACTCCAGGCCCAGTGCTCTTTCCACCAAATGAAGGGGTTGGATTCTATGTTCTCTAAGCTCTCCTTTAACTCCTGTTTCATGGGTTTATGGACTTCCACAAGAGTGAGGAACACCTTCGGTGAGCTCACACCTGCCTCTTTTCAGTTTCATTTCATGTTATCAATCAGAGGTTCATTGAACAAGGTTATCTCTATTATTATGATTTTCCAGAAATTTTATATAATTTTGAAATATGTATGGGAACAACCTTTAACTCATTGGGAAAGATTCTTTAAAGCAACAATGTACTGTGTTTTATTAGGCACGGTTTTCATCAACAAACAATAAACACAGTAGGATCTTAACGTTCTCTACATCTTTCATTTAATTGCATGATATTAAAAGTGGTCTATTGGGGAATACCACCTATGAAATCCTAAATGTGCCTTATTGCTCTCATCAGTCTCATCGAAGATGTCCTTGATTTATTTGTACATTATTGTGACAGAGAAAATAGACAATATAGTGACATAAATCAGGAGATACTAATGCTCTCTTGGGCACCCTTTTGTAGCAGTAATATTTGAGCAGGTTTTATACATTTATAAAGGTTCTTGTCACTCTTTTAAATAACTTGAAAATCAGTCCCTTGATGACCTCACCATTGACAACACAACACAGACCCCTCCACTGCAGCTGTTCATTCTAGTCAAGCTGTTTCCCCAGCTTTGGTGACTCTATTTCTATTTCTTTGTGAGTTCATCCCAGACTTCTACATTAGACTCCAAGATTGGAAACTGAACTGCTATTGGTAGTGGAAAGAGGTGATCTATCTTTCTACCTGGAGGAATCCAGGTGTCTCCGTGGATAGAGCTCTGAGCTTGGAATCAGGAATACCTGAGTTCAAAATCTGGCCTCAGACACTTACCAGTTCTGTGACACTGGACAACTCAATTAACCTCTGTTTTCCTTAATGTACTGGAGAAGAAAATAAGAAACTACTCCAATACCTTCCCAAAGAAAATTCCATGGATCACATGGAACATCAACATTCTATCTATCTATCCATCTATCTATCCATCCACCCATCCATCCATCAATTTATCTACCTCTCTATCTATCCATCCATCCATTATCTCTCTACCTTTCTATCATCTCTTCATCATCTCTCTATCTTTCAATCTATCATGTATCTATCTATTCATACCTCTATATAGATAGATATGGTATACATTTCTAGAAAATCATCTATATTGCTCATTCACATGTATGTATACATGCATACATACATATATACACATATGTGTATATATTCACTGACTTTCATCTTTCATCTGTTGTTGTCCTTCCAGCTTCACCCCAAAACTTCCTTTGGATAATTTTGCTTAGTTGGGTCATTTGCCAAGTTCTGTTTAAACTGGTTTTCTTCATATCTGTTTCTGTTTTGTAAGACAGTAATGCTCATAAACTTCTATCATATTCTCCAGAAGATTTTTACAGACAAGTCAATATTCTAAACTGTCAGCATACCTGTCAGCTTAGCAAGGAATATCAAGGTTTGCTTGTGCATTTCTTTCCTTCTTTTTGGTCCACTCATTATTACTCTGAGGAAGTGAATGGTGAACCATGCCAGTATCTTTGGCAAGAAAACCCTAAACAGGGTGACAAAGAGTCAGGCATGACTGAAATGATTGATCCACAAAACATTTACAACTGTTGCAAAACAATTTAACAGCTGTGTGCAAACACTGTGACAGTTGTTAATGTCCTGTTGTTTGTCCCAATCTGATTTTTTTTACATGAAAACTTGTTTAAATTGGTCAGCTTGGAGTTATTTACATTAAACAGTAGACCTTTTATTTTTACTCTTTCTTGTACCTTTCAATTAATCTTTATCTTTACTCATAAATTATAATTTTATGCACAGAGAGCCAGATAGCTAATTTAAGAATGCCTCTCAGATCAGTAATCACACACACACGCACACACACACACGTGCATGCACACACATATTTGTGTGCGTGTATAATCTTTTTCCCCAAAATGTAATGGCCTGTGTTATAGCACCAGTGCCCAGGAATAATGATGTAAAGTATCATACAATAAATCTACTATCGGAAAATTAGTTAAACTAAGTAAAGACAGGGAAGTTTCTAAGAACAAAAAAAATGAAAGGTTGTCACCTTTCTAAAGTATGGTAGTCTATACTGCAGTTTCTAGTTCAGCCACTGACTTGTGGTATGACTTTGGACCAGTCCTTCCCCTTCCCTGGGACTCACTTTTTTTCCCCTGCAAAGTACATATTTGAATCCAGATGGTTCTGAAGGCCTCCTTGATTTCAATGCCATTTGGATGGAGTACATGCTGTACTGCTATGACTTTCCAATTCCAGCAATAAAGCATTTCATTTTGAGCCTGTTCTGCTATGAAAATGGGGAGGGAGCAGTAAAAGCAGATTCCATATTGATTTAACAGCAAGATATACGATGAATTCATGATTTACAAGCTGTTTTACTTGGCACTGCTGCCAAAGTTAAAAAGAAAATACATGGAGTATTCCAGGTGGGGCAGATGTGTTTTCAGCCCAGTACTGCTTGCTTTACAATTAAGGCCACCATGAAGACACTGTCATCTCTATACAGTCCTGGTCTCCATGGGGTTTTATAAATGAGCTATTAAAAAAAGTATTGAAAACTGACAGTTGGAAGTCAGACAAGATTTCTCCATTTCTGAAATTAAATGGTGTGACCCCTATGAGAATGGGACATGAGGGGACAATCAAGAGACTTTGGAGTGATTCTGGTGACTCTAAGCCAGATGGTTTGAAAAGTCAAATTTTCCACCCATGAGTAAGCCACTGTTCTAAACCAATGGATCTGGGGACTCTAATGAGTAGCTCAATATGTCCAAAGTACTGGGGTAAGAGTTAGTGGCATTTTTTTATCCTGTCTTGGTACAGATTAGCCAATAAATCAGCCAATCAATATCTATATAACATGCAAATATATGTATGTGTACATATAGATATTTGCTTGTTCCATTCTTGCAGTCTATCCTTCAACCTTAGGGCTATATGCATGCAGATGATGAACAACCATTTGCAGGTCCATGAAAGGGAGGAAGGTCTATGACAGATTTTAATACTGAGATAATCTGGGAAAGCCCCATTTTTTTTGCATTTCTCAATCTATTAAAATATTCAAGATGCTCAGTGAGAAAATTGAGGAGACACAAAAGATAGCACCTGTTTCCTACTTACATAAAATGTCAAAGTGTCCATAGCTCAGTTTTAAAAACATAGAATGTGAGTTTGTACCCCCAAAGCAGTGTCACTTGGAGTATAAAGATACAAAGACTGATCATTCTACTCATTGCTTGACCCAAGGGTACTTTTTTTGAAGTCAGTCTAGATGATATAGGGCCATGTGGCATACCTCTGTGAGTGATGGAAACATTCATGAATAGGAAAATATGAAATAGCCAGGTGTCAACTCTGTCAGGGCCAGCTTCAGTGGATGTATATTCTGGCTGAATCATTGAATAAAGGTAAAACCAAAGACATAAATGTGTTTTCATTCTGTTTCCATGATTAAAAGAGCATAGCACTTTTCCTGCCTACAAACTTGAGAGTTTGAGAGGGAGTCATCTAGACATTGGGTTTGGTGTAAGCATAGGGCTCATGACTCCCTTGCAATTCCATAGCCTTTTTTACAAACTAAAAATGGGTCTTACTGCTGGACAGCTCCTTATGGCAAGGGAGTCAAATTGAAAGTACATTGGATTCAGTCAGAGGACTTGGGTTTAAATCCTGATCCTGCTATCTGTTAACCTGTATAACTAAGAAAACTGATAGTAGACATAGGGTATTGATCTCAGCCCTGACACTTACTACTTATGAGACCTTGGACTAATCACTTGACCTCTTTAAAGATCAGTTGTTGTTATGTGTAAAATGAGGAAAAGGAAGGGGGAGATATGAAGAGGAGGAGGAGGAAGAAAAATGAGGAGGAAGAAAAATGAGAAGGAAGAAGAGGGAAAAGATGAAGAAAAAGGAGGAGTAAGAGGAGAAGGAACAACATTTCTATATAACTTTAAGGTTTGCAAGGTACTCTACAAATATTACCTGATCATATCTTCACAGGAAACTTGGAAGACTGGTGCTATTATTGTCTCCATTTTACCGGGAAGAACATTGAAGCATACAGAGGTTAAATGGCTTCTTCAAGGAGATATAGCTAATATGTGTCTGAGACTGAATTTTAACTCAGGACTTTCTTAGGTCAGGTCCAGTACTCTCTAAAATCTCTACCAGTCTCAGTTCTTAGATCATTGTGATCCCTATTAGATTTCTTCTTCAATCTTAGCCAGTCAAAATTGTTTTCAGAATACTGATTTTGTCATACATGTAAGCTATCCTTCCCAGTCCTGTATGCCATATGCATTCCTTTATCTGACTCTGTAATAAATATATTGAATAGAATAATCAGGTAATCAGCAAACATTTATTACATGCCTCTTCTGTGCCAGACATTATGCTAAGAGCTGCCAATTAAAATACAAAAATGAAAGGGTCTTTGCTCTCAAAGAACTTAGATTCTCTTTGGGGGACACACCATATACACATAGCATTAAGTTAAAAAAAATCCATTAAAAGGGTCATTTAGATCTGAAAAAGGATGTTTGAGGCCACTGAATCCAAATTCCTCACTTCACAGGTGAGGAAAGTGGAATGTGACTAGTTAAGTGACTTGCTTAGGGTCACCTAGCTCATATACATCCCAGGAAGGATGTGAATGCTTATATCAAGTTCAGAATAAATTGAGGGGAATAGAGAGATGGACTTTTGGCTGAGGAATCAGGAAATGCTCATGTATAGGTGATATTTGAGGAGTTTTGAAAGAAATTGAATCCTCTTCAGTCAGGGTCTAGTACTAAGAAAAGACAAAAGTAAGGATAGAACCAGAAGATTTTAGGAGCATAGATTTAGAGTTGGCAGAGTACTGAGCAATCATCCAATTCAAAACCATTATTTTTATTGATGAGGAAAAGATGGTCAGACAGAGTCGAAGAGATATTCTCAGCTCTATCTGCTCATAATATTTTCCATAGTGTCATCAGCTAATCACTGGTTTTTTTTTGTTGTTGTTACTGCTGTTGTTGTTTTTAGATTTGGAGCTTCAACTAATTCCCCAAAACACAATCATTCAGCTTGCTCCTCTTGATTCACTGTGAGATCCTTTCTTACAAGTCATAATATACTATATTTCTGGCATTCTTTTAAGGTTTAGTCTAATAATCCTCACCATAAATAAAACCAGGTTAGACTGGAATAGTCTGTTCTTGATTAATATAATGGAACAATTCATTCTGGCTCATCATAATTACCACCTAACTTTCTCTGTTTGCTGCCAGATTTGCCCTGGAAATTCACAGAGACCTTCACTGAACACAAAAATTCTTTTCTTTTAATTTTTAGTGTTCGGTATTTGTTTACACAAGATTTTGAGATACAAATTTTCTTCCCATTTTCCCGCACCCCAAACCCCAAGATATCAAGCCTACTGAATACCCCTTCCTCCATCTTGTTCTTTCTTATATCCTCCACCATCCCCCCCAACAACTTTCTGGTAGGACAAGATGGATTTCTATACCCCAGAGCCTGTATATTTTATTTCCCAGTTGCATGTTAAAAAGAATTTCTTTAACATTTGTTTTCAAAACTTTGATTTCCAGATTCTTTCCCTTCTTCCCTCCTCACCCACCCCCAATGGGAATAAAAGCAATTCACTATATATTGTATATGTGTATTTATAGAAAACATTTCCATAGTATTTATATTGTAAAAGACTAACTATATTTATTTCCATCCTATCCTGCACCCCACTTATACTATTTTCTACTTTGATCCTGTCCCTTTTCAAAAGTGTTTGCTCCCAACTACCAACTCCCCAAATCTGCCCTCCCTTCTATCATCTACCCTCTTATTCCCTCCCTCCTCCATTCCTGTAGGGTAAGAAACCCATTTGAGTGTGTATGTTATTTCCTCCTTAAGCCAAATTTAATGACAGTAAAATTGACCCATTCCCTTTCTCCTTCTTGCTCTTCTCTTCTACTGTAACAATTTTCTTTTGCCTCTTTTATGTGAGATAACTTACCCAATTCTATCTCTCCCTTTCTCCTTCTCCCATTACGTTCCTCTCTCACCTCTTAATTCTATTTTTAGATGTCATCCCTTCATGTTCAACTGATCCTGTGCCCTCTATGTATACATGTACACACAGACACACACAATCACATATGTATCATACAGACATTCACATTCCTATACACACACATATATATATATATATATACATATATGTATATGTGTGTATGCATATAACGTTCCCTTCAACTATCCTCATACTGAGAAAAGTCTCATGAGTTAAAATTATCATTTTTCCCTGTAGGAATGTAAATAGTTCAATTTTAATAAGTTCCTTATGATTTATTTTTCTTCTTCACCTTCTCATGCTTCTCTTCCTTCTTGAATTGGAAAGTCAAATTTTCTGTTCAGCTGTTTTTTTTTTCATCAAGAATGCTTGCTAGATGGCGGCGTAGAAGCAGCAAGGTCCCACAGCTCCCACACCGCCATCCTAAACACCCAGAAAATATGAGTCCAGACAAAGTCTAGGAAATCCTAGGACTCTCAGACTCACAAAAATACAGAGAACACACATCTTGCTGAGGGCAGCTCAGCAGCAGGGACTCAGCAAGGCCGCAGGAGTGAAGGCTGGAACAGCAGGAAGCCGAGAGCACGGCCAGGCCTGGGGCAGTAGGAAGGAACTGAGCTGAGCCTCGCAGCCAGCCTGCAGTGGTTCTACAGCCTCCAGCACCCCCACATCTGCCAAGGGTGAGGAGCAGGATGGGAGAGAGCCCACGGCAGTGGAGCAGAGACCCAGCCAGCCCAAAACTGCAGCTGTGGCCAGGCAAGACCTCAGGGCGGCCAGGAGGAGCAGCCGGAGCCTCCCAAACAACAGCTTGAGACTACTTCAAAGAAAATCTAAAGCACCGGCCTGAGGGGGTCTTTAAATCTTGAGATAAGGTTAGTGAAAGTGAAACTTTGAAAATTAATTTGGGGAGTAAAGCAGTTCAGCCATTCTGCCCCTGGGGCAAAGAAACATTGGGGGAAGGGAATTGCTGGATCCACCAGCGGCCCCCACCAGGCTGCTTCAGAGCCCTGGGCCTGTGGACTCAGCAGGGGGGATGAATCGATTGATCAGGGCCAAGTGCTCTTGCATTGAGTGGCCTGGATGCCGATCGTGGTCTTGGGTGGTGGTCCTAGGGTGCACTTTCAGCAAGCCAAAGCTGGGGGGACTTGCAACACCCCCCTAATAGCACTGGCAGTTAAGAAAACCCCAGCAATTTGGAACAGAGCTTTCCCCCTTGGAAGCAGAGTTTCACAGAGCTAAAAAAACCAACCAATTAATTGACTGGACAGCATGAGGAAAAGGAAGCAAAATAAAAACAATAAAACTCTAGAACCCTTTTTTTGGGGACAAAAAGGGTCAAAGCATGGAATGGGAGGAAGAGAGCCCAGAACTCAGAACTCCCACACCAAATGCTTCCAAGACAATTGAAGAATGCCTAGAAGCTATACATCAACTGAAAAAGGACTTTGAAAACCAAATAAGAGAAGTGGAGGAAAAACTGGAAAGAGAAATGAGAAT
>CM053595.1:310087261-310114771 GCA_028646575.1 Pseudocheirus occidentalis
TCTTCCACTCCTGGGGTAACAATTAACTTTAGTTTCCAAATAAAGTTCTTAGACAACCACACAATCCTTCCACCCCCTTGATTTCCAACAAACCTCAGTTTAGTCCAAGGGGAGGCCTTTTCTTCACTTTGACTCTGGGTGGTCTCTCTGATTCCCTGGATCCCCTTCCCTGGTCCCAGCTCCCTCCTGAATATGCCAGACAATCACCTAGATTCAGGAGCTGAAAGCTTACAGGTTCTCATCCAGTCCTCAAGGCAATCCCTGGCACACACTGAAGTTCACCGGATTCAACACACCTCAAACCCTTCAGGACTTCTCTTGCCTGGAACTCAAGGATCAGCCAGGCCACCAACAAACAAAGTCCCATCCTGTTCATGTCTTCAGTTGGCCACTCAGGAACCAAATCCAAGATCTGTCTGTCTCTGAAATTCTCCTGCTTCTCCTAGCTTCCAGACACTAGGAGAGAAACTCACTCTCTCTCTTTCCCCCTAACCCCCCTCAGCTGTCTTCAGTCTCCAGGATTCTTCCTTCACCAGGAGAATTGGCCTTCTCCCAAGTCAACATGGTTCAGGGAAGTGTCTCAGCCAATGGCATTTCAACAGGGAAATTCACACCTTTTCACCAGGGGAATTCACACCTTTTCACCAATGGACAGAGTTCTATACTTAACACTAGGCTACTAGGATCTACTTAACATCTGATCAAACAAATTAATTACCATTACAATATGTTAGAACCTTATATTGCCAAGTTTGTGAGAGAAGATTAGGGGAATGGAGTATAGTTGGTTTTGTTTGGCATCTCAAAAGGATCCTTGGAGCTATCTTCTTCACATGAACCATCATCTCAAGGAATGTTGACAGGATGTTTCCCAAGGACTTTCACATCATAGATCAAAGAAAAACCAGCCCCTATTATATGTGAATGATTTAATATCTTTCCACTTGTAATGCCATGCACCATCAGATTCCCAAAAGAATGTTACTATGAACAGTTTTTAAGGATCAGATTACACAGTAATAGTGAACACTCTGTTTATTCCATTACAAATCAAGGAAAACATTGAAAATATAATATTCACAACATTACATCTTATCACAGAAAATCACAGCATCTTGTTCATAACAGCTTAACATTAGAATGACCACACAGTTTTCTCTACAGTGGCCACAATATTTAGAACAAAGCATTCAATCAATTCACAGTACAGTAATCAATACTCAATCACTCAATCAATTCACAATACAATAATCAATCTTCCACTCATGAGGCAAATCAATACTTAATCATTCAATCAATTCATAATACAATAATCAATCTTCCACTCATGGGGCAATCATATATCAGCTCCATCAGTTATTAAATATAATCATTAGAAAACCACACAAACTCTCCACCCGTTGGTATCCAGCAAACCTCAATTTTGTCCAAGGGGAGGCCTTTTCTTCATCTTGTCTCTGGGTGGTCTCTCTGATTCCCTGGATCCCCTTACATGGTCTCAGCTCCCCTCCCATGAATCCACCAAACAGTCACCTGGATTCAGAAGCAGACAGTTCCCAGATCCTTGTCCAGTCCTCCCTGGCACATACTGAAGTTCACAGGGTCCAGCACATCTCAAACCCTTCACCACTTCTCTTGCCTGGAATTCAAGGATCAGCCAGGCCATGAACAAAGTCTCATCCTGCTCATGCTTCTTCAGTCCTCCAGCAGTTCATCTGGCCCTAGGACCCAGAAGGAATATTGGCCTTCCAGGGAGACTTCCAGGCAACCCTTTCAGCCTTGCAGGAGGCCCTCCAGGCAAGACCTCTCAGCCTTCCAGGTGGCCTTCACCAGATCCTAGTCTCAGGAAAACTCTAACTCAGTTCTCAGCTTCCAGACACTAGAAGAGAAACTCACTCTCTCTCTTTCCCCCTAACCCCCCTCAGCTGTCTTCAGTCTCCAGGATTCTTCCTTCACCAGGAGCAACATTCCAGTTCTGTCTCTCTGTCTCTGGAATTCTTGCGTATATACACACACTGGCCTCCTGTCTCAGCCAGTCCCTTCTTCCACATCAACAGGTGAGTTTATGCCTTCTCAACAGTGGGACAGAGTTCACAACTTCCATACTTAGCCCCAAGTTACTAAGTGCTAAGTATTTGCTAAACTGATTGCTGTTACACTACTAGACATTAGACCCTGTGAGAAAGGAGATTCTACCCTAGATTCTCCCCTATTTACCTCCTTGCTGGTCTGTGCACTGGGAAAGGAGAGCTAAGACAGGACATAATTAGGGTAGATTTGACAATGGCATCCTTCCCAAAACCCAGAGGTCTATGCAAATCTGGATTTTGTTGTGATTGTTCAGACATTTCAGTTGAGTTCAATTCTCCATGATCCCATTCGGGGTTTTCTTGACAAAGATAGTACAGTGATGTGCCTTTTCCCTTTCCAGATCATTTTACAAATGAGAAAACAGGTAAACAGGGTGAAGTGCCTTCTGCAGGGTTACACAGTTGGTTTCTGAGACTGGATTTGAACTCAGGAAACTCAGTCTTCCTGACTCCAGGCCCAGCATTTTGTTCACTCCTTCAATTTTAATTCTGAAAAGTACTCTGCAAACAATTTATATAAAATATAAGAAGTACACTTAAGTCAATAGTTCTTTCCTTTCTTCCCTAAATATTCTCCCTGCATGCTGCTGCAATGATGGTACAAAGGAGTTGAGATCACTGTTTTTCTCATCCTTGACTTGGGCTGCCTCTGCAGCCATCAAAAAAGCAATTATTTCAATAACAAAACTAACATCTTCAATTCTCAGTTTCTCTGAAAATCTCTACAAGATCCCCTCCATGCAGCAAATGACCTCGGATTTCCCTTTATATATTTCATATATTGCTGCGTGTGCTGGGATCTTCCCTCCAGTGGAATGTCAGCTCCTTGTGCAGGAGGGGGAGGGGGGACAGGCTTTTATTAAGGGGCAGATGCTTAACTTGGTACTTCATAAATATTATTTCATCTATCCTCACAAGAACTCCACAAGGTAAGTGCCATTATTACTTCCATTTTATACTTCAGGCCTTGGTCTGTTCCTGCTTCAGTAGGGAAGGCCAGGCCACTTCACAAAGAATTCTTGTTGTTATTGGTGCTGGTAGTTTTAAAATATATTCGTCAATCAACAAATATTTATTAAGCATTTGCTACGTGCCTAGAACTGTGATAAGTTTGGGTTATGTGAAAGGAGGCAAAAGACAATTCCTGTCCACTAGGAGCTCCCATTCTAATTGGGGAGACAATATAGTAAGAAATATATACAAGCTATGCCCAAAATAAATAGGAAATCATTAATGGGAGAAGGCATTATAAAGAAGAAGGATTGGGAAAAGCTTCCTTCTGGTCAAAAATAAGGCATTTTAGCTAAGATGGAAAGGAAGTCATTAGGTAGAATTGAGGTAGGACATTCCAGGTATGGAGGAGAGTCAGAAAGATGGGATGTCTTTCTATTGAATGGTCAGGAATCCAACATCATTGGGTTGAAGAGTGTTGGGGAGGAAGCTAGAAGAAGACCAGAAACGTTGCAGGAGGCCAGGTTTGAATGCCAAACAGAGAATCTTGGATTTGCTCCTTGAGGTCCTGGGGAGTCATTGGAATTTATTGAGTAGGAGTGGGGTGTGTGTGAAATGATTGGGTCTACACTTCAGGAAAATTACTTTTGTGGCCAAATAAAGGAAGAATGGGAGTGAGGAGAGGTTTGAGGCAGGCAGACCCACTAGCAGGCTAACTAGCATAGTAATCGGGTCATGGTTATGGGTCCATAACCTCCAGGGGGCATCCACAGTGCTTCATCCTCTGGAATTCCTGTCTGGATCTTCCCCTATATCTCACACATTTATCCAGCAGTTCAGATGTCTTTTTCCCACTCTTTCGGTGGTTGGAGTTACTCATGTACCACTCATGATGTTCAAGTGCAAGCTTTCATTTTCACTAGATACTTGCCTTCCTCCCTTTTTTGCTCGTATACATCATTAATGACATTATTTACATGAATGAATGAATAAATAAATGAATGACAGAGATTTATTAAGAAACTATGTGCTAGACATTAGGCAGGTCTTAGAGATAACTGGAAAATGAGATTGTCTTGCCTTTAAAGAACTGAAATACTAACAGGTGGAGGCTGAGAATATATATGTATGTGTGTGTATGTATGTATGTATGTATATGCAATGTGTGCATATATATGTGTGCACATGTGTGCATGTGTGTATGTGTCTGTGCACAGGAAGTTTGAATCTAGAGGGACTCAGAAGCACATTGATTGGAACCATTGGAGCAGCCAACTGACACGGCCTTTTAAAAAGTGGTATTTACTGGATTCCATCCCCAGAATGAGAGGTAGAATGTGTGTGTACACAACCATAATACATGCATACTTCTGTGTGTACATGTGTGCATCAGTGTGTACATCCAAGATGGTTTGATGCATTCTTGTGTATAACCCAGAACTGGTAGCAAGCTGTAGCCCTCTTACACCCAGCCTACTTTTCTGATCTTACAGACATTGTTTCCTTTCACATATTCATTCTTCTCCCTTAAATGGAATACTTAATGTTCCTCATATGAGATATTCAATTTCCCATCACTACACTTTTGCTCAGGCTATATCTGATGCCTGACATGCCTTTCTTAACCTCTACCTTTTGGAATCCTTCCAAAGCTCTGCTCAGTGCTACTTCCTCTCCCAGGACTTTCTCGATTCCTACAGCAGCTAATCCTCTCCCTCACATGAAAAGGTCCCTCATATTTACTTTGCTTTGTTTTGGATTGTTATCTGTGCACATATTACTTCCCCCTAATAAAGGTAAACTCATGGAGAGCAGTTGCTTTATTTTTATGTTTGTATCCAGTGCCTGGCATATGATCTGCCACCTTATATATGCCAGGTGAATAGATTTAATCAAGGCGTTCTTTGGGAAAATTTTCCAACTCACTGCCCAAAGTCATCAGAGTTCAATTTAGTTCAAGGAACAGATACCTTCAATGGTCGAGTCTGACCTCTGCTTCTTGTGAGCTGGGTGACCTAGAAAACATCACTCGATTTTGCAAAGCCTCAATTTATACACCTGTACAGGATGGGAGGGGGGGGGGGAGATAATCCCTCTCTCAAAAGGTTATTGTGAGGATCAAATGAGCGGCTTTATTTCTATTTTTGCTGTTCTATATCTAGCATCTGCCACACTTTCTGTCCTACTGTCAGTGATGAACAAATGCTTGTTGAGTTAATGAATTGATGATAATATATGTTTGTTATTGTTTCTCAGTCATGTCTGACTCTTGTTGATCCCATGGACCATATAGTCCAAGGGATTCTTTTGGCAAAGATACTGGAATGGTTTGACATTTCCTTCTATATAGTATATTAAAGCAGACAGAGGTAAGCGACTTGCCCAGAGTCACACAGCTAGTAAGTATCTGAGGCCAGTTTTGAACTCAAATCTTCCTGACTCTAGGCCCAGTGCTCTAACCACTTAGCCACACACCCTACATTAATGACAGCTAGAATTTATTGTTGCTGTTGTTAGCATGTGATTGTCACTTTGCAAGTTGTTCTTGGTGATGTTAGGGTTTTGATCCTTATGAGTTCCTACTTTTTAAAGCCTAACCAAGGACTGTGGGGGTCAGAGGGTTGGAGTGCTACATGGAAAGGAAATATAAGGTATTTGAGGGAGGGAGCTAGAGAGAATGGGAAGGTCTTTAAGTAGGATATAGTGCTTGAATGGAAGGATGTGAATCTGGGATGTCACTGATACAAGAGCATGCTCTCTGCAGATTTATTGGTCCAGGTTCATACCATCCATAAAGGTAGGACTCAACTCAAAACTCAGGTCTGCTTGTCTGCAAGGCAATACTGTGTCCAGTCCACCTTGCTGCCTTTTGTTTGGTCCAACCAAGCCCAGTGGCTTCTGCTGAGTGGATTTGAAAGATCATTCTATTGGACCATATTCCCAGATGTGGAAAAAGAGACAAAGCTAGGGCCCAGTTCAAGCAAATAATAAATCTCATGAAGTAATCACATTGTTTGAATTCAAACTGCATATTTCCATTGAGCTAGAGCCAATGATCATATTTTACACCATTACAGCTTCTAATAGTGTTGTATGCTAGCACCAGAAAGCCTGCTTTCCAGAATTTACTTGTGAAATAAGACCTTTTAGAGGTCTAATTCATTTACAAATGCCTGCAGGCATATTGCCCAGCTTGTAAATTATCTATGCCCAGGTTTTAATTCTGAACAAGTTAAGTTCCCAGTAGCCAAGTTGCTATTCCACAGACCATAAAAGCTCTCAGTACATCTTCCTAGTTGGGTGCCGGTTTTAGAAACTGATTTTAATCTTATCCCAAGCAAAACACAATTTAAAAAGTAAATTTCCTGCTGAAATTGAAAAAAAAATAATTCTTTTCATATCCAATTATATGTATTTTTAATTGTGTGGATGTTTAATTATCTATAACATAGTTTTGGCTCTTAGTTTAGATAATTGAGAATTGATTGCATTATTTCTTATATTAAACATTAAGAAGCAGGATAAGCAAGCAAGTCTTTGAATGCTCCCCCCCCCACCACAAAAAAAGGATTAATTTTCCAGACTACAGATCCTTAATTTTTACAACAAATTATGGCATGGCATCCAATCTCTTTGACCACCTGGTTCCACTCTTCTACAAGTACTCAATAAAGGATAGGGACCTGACCTTTGATATCATTGATGCAAGGAACTCCCAAGTGAGGAAACACTCTGCTAATGCTGATCAAAATGTTCCTTGAAACATCACTTGAGATAGTTGACTAGAACACTAATAAATAATGCATCTTTCCAATGGTCACACAAACAACATATGTCAGAGGCATGAAATGAACACAAGTCTTCTTAACTTCAAGGCTGATTCTCTGCGCACTATGTCATACTGCCTTCAAAAACCTTTCACTGTCCAGGCAGAACCAAGATAGCAGAGTGAAAACTGGGACATACCTGAGCTCTCTCACAAATTCTTTAAGACACCTCTAAAAAAAGTAAATCTGAACAAATTTGAGAGTGGCAGAATCCACTAGGAGACAGAGTGTGGCAGATTTCCAGCCCAAGAGAGTCCAGTTGATAGATGGAACTGGACTGGGAGAGCACACCGGTCTACACATGACCATAGTGGAGTGGAAGTGGGCTGAATAACTGGCAGCAATGACAATTCTCAAACCTCTCAGGATAGGACCAGGTCTATAGGCCCTGGGTAAGACAGAACCACCAAGCCTGTGGCAGTGGCAGCCCCTACTCCTAGAGCTATCAGCCCACAGATTAAATGTTTGAAAGTCACCTACTTGAACATCTGGGAGCCAAGATGGCAGAGTAAACTGTAAGTGCTCTTATCTACACCTTGATGATCTTAAAAAAGCCAGAGAATATTGCCCCAGGAAAAATCCTGGAATAGGGGAGCCAGTAGTAGTAGGGGTACTGCAGGTTTTTAGCTTGGGAGGCTAGGACAATCTAAAGTAGAGTCCCTCTTGCTGTGGCTAAAGGGAACCAGTACAGGATGGGAGGCATCCAAGAAAACTTCACCCCAGTGAACCAGCAGGGGATCCTGAGTTCTAAGGGGGTAGAGCCAGCAAGCACCAACACTAGGACCCCAAGTGTGCCTTCACACAGCCAGGAAAAATCAACAGACAGTAGTGTAGACAATGGCTAAGGCTATCCATGTTATAGCACAGCCTTAGGGGAGGAGGAGATGTCCAGTGGTTAGACAACCCCGCCCCCACACCTCATGCTGTGAGCTTTAGTGTAACCCAAGGAAACTCAGAAAGACATCACCTGGCCATGATCCTTGACACACAACAGTGAGCTCCAACTCAGCACTAAGTTAGCTGCAGCATAATATAGCTTCTAGCTGGTAGAACCAGAGGCCACAGCACACAAAGTCAGTAACCAGGCCCCTAAATCCCAGCACAACAAGCTTGGGACAGAGCCCCTTGTGCCCCAGAAGCAGAGATCCACTTCAAAAGCCAAGAAAAAGTCAATAACAATGAAGAAGCAAAGTAGAAAAACAAAAACCCTCAATTCCTACTATGGAGACAGGAATGAGCAAAATGTGAACTTGGAAGAGAATAGCATTGACACTATACCCACACTATACCCACATCTGAAATCTCAAAAGGGAATAGGAACTGATTTCAAGCACAAAGAGCATTCTTGGAAGAGCTCAAGGAGAATTCTAAAAACCAGATCACAGAGCTAAAAGATAAATTGACCAATTAAAAAAAATACAATGGACAAAATGGAAGAAAAATCACTGATGATAACAAGTCTTTAAAAAGTAAAATTAGTGAAATGTATAAGGAAGTACAGATCCAAACTGGAGAAAATAATTCCTTGAAAAGTAAAATTGGCCAAATGGAAAAGAAGGTACAGAAGCTAACTGAAGAAAACATTCATTAAAAGTTGGAACTGGACAAGTAGAAGCCAATGATTCTATGAGCCATCAAGAATCAAACAAAATATAAAGAATGAAAAAATAGAAGAAAACGTAAAATATATCATTGGAAAAACAACTGACATGGAAAATAGATCGAGGAGAGAGAATCTATGAAGTATAGGTCTACTGGAAAGTCATGATGAAAAACAAACAGCCTGGACAGTATCTTCCGAGAAATTATCATGGAAAACTGCCCTGAGGTCCTAGAACCAGAGGAAAAAACAGTTACTGAAAGAATCCACTAATCACCTCCTGGAAGAGATATCAAATTGAAAACTCCAAGGAATATTGTAGCCAAATTCCAGAATTATCAGCTCAAAGAGAAAATACTGCAAGCAGCTAGAAAGAAGCAATTCAAATATCATGAAACTCCAGTCAGTATCACGTGGGACTTTGTGGCTTCTACATTAAAAAATGGAGGGATTGGGATATGATATTCAGTAAGATAAAGGAGTTTTGATTACAACCAAGGATCAACTCCCCAGCAAAATTGAACATAATCTTTCAGGCAAGGAGATGGCATTCAAGGAAATAAGGGACTTTCAGACTTTCCTGATAAAAATGCCAGAGCTCAATGGAAAATTTGATCTTCAAATACAAGACTCAAAAGGGGTATAATGATGTAAATGAGAAAGGGAGGGAGAGGAGGAAAGAGGGGGAAAAAACCCTTATTATTCAATGAGGGGAAATTGTCTATATCCCTATATGGGAGGGTGATACTTGTTGATCTTGAGAATAGTATATTTATAATTACAACATTTAAAAGGGATATACATAGACAGAGGGTATGAATATAAATTAACTGATGTGAAGATAAAAAAACTAATTAAGGTGTACAAAGGGATTGTTAATGGGAGAAGAGGAAAGGTGAAGGCAGGAAAGGGTAAATTACATCACATGAAGAGACACAAAAACTTATTATAGTAAAGGGAAAGGAGTGAGGGAAAAGATCATTTTTTGAGATTTTCTCTCTTTGGATTTGGTTCAAGGAGGGAATAACATATGCAAGCATAGAAATCTAACTTGCCTTACAGGCAGTAGTGAAGAGGTTACCCATAAAGAGAGTTATGGTTGCTCTGGAGACCCCAAAATATCAACACACCAGGTTCTACAGAAAGAATTTGACTCAAGTCTTCTCTCAGCCACAGAAAAACAAAGCTTTTTAAGTTCATGAAAAGCTGGTCATATTGAGTAGACTCTTAAGAAGCCAAGCTATCTGTGTGATGCTTGCATTGGGCAAGCCGACCAGAGCAAGTCTGACACAGAGTAGGTCTGTGCTAGGTCATTCTCATACCACATGAAGGGAAGATGGGATCCTATATACAGAAAGGTTGTGGGAAGAATCTAAGGGTGGTCTACAAGAGGAGTTTGGGGAGGGTATTCAGGAGGAGAAAGATGAGGTCAGACTCCAGTAATGAGTGATTAAGGGTGGGAAGTTGCTGGAAGCTACCTGGAGACCACAGACAATGTTGGACCAGGCCAGTTCAAGGGTGGAAACAGGAGGATATAGGGTGTGGAACTATTGGAACAAAGGAGGGCTAAAGACTTGGGCAGAGCCACAACTTAAGGCCCATGACCTCAGGCAAATGCCTTCTGTGGGAAGATTTAAGGAGAGCTCAAGGGACTCCCAGAGCCTACACCTCATCATTAAGAGGGGGAAAGGGAAAGAAAAGGAGAGAGTAGTTAGAAGGGAGGGAAAAACTAGTAGGAAAAGTGTAAGAAAAGGGAGGGGGGATGATAGGGAGGGAATATTGAGGGAGGCAATGATCAAAAGAAAGCATTTCACTGAAAAGAAAATACAATTCTAGAGCATTTAGTAGGATTAGCACCTTTATTCTAAACATGGCCTCTCCATACTCTCTAAAATTGCTTTAATTTTTCTGTCTGCCTTGTCACATGATTGATTCATAATAAGCTTGTGATCTTTCTGGAGCATTGAAAGGGCTTCACATTTAGTTGAACTAACTACTGGGCTTATTAAAGAATTTTCAACAATCCATGCTCAGACTCATTAATACAAGAAATATACAAGAGGAACTGAGTACATCCACTTGGAACATGTTTTTAATTCAGGGAAATGAAGCTTTCCAGGAAACAACTTCCATGAAATCACATTCTGAAAGCATGGATGACCTAAAGATGTTAGTAGTTCAGTACATCCTTAGTGAGTAAGACAAAGGGGACTGGAGACTTTTGTAAATGAATGAATCTAAGGTTGATCAGATGAGACTAGACAAAGAAGTTGATTGGATATGTTTGTAGTAAAAGAATTCACTCATGCATATTCATCAGACTTTTGCTGTCTCTATCTGCATGGCCCTTCTTTGTCTGGGTGAAGGAACCTAAGGAAATTACTCTGCTTCAGTCTTTTGGGACAGAATTATGGTAGCATTTCTTAAATAGAAGGTTTTCAATGGAGTAAAGGTCAAACAGAAAATATATAAACAGCAAAATCTAATCTTAACAACCATGCATATAAACATTGTACATAGATTAACTGGAAACTGCATCTTTACAAAACAATTTGACTTTTGACCTCCCATGAGGAAAGTGGCTATGGCACAGGGGATAGAGAACAGGAAATGATGAAAGGACTTCTACATGGGATGTTGCATTGTACATTGTAGACACATTTGGTGCATTTAATATTATATAGAGATCATTGAAAGGCCAAGCAAAATGAAATTTAATCTCATTCAAGAAGCATTTTACTAGACATCTACTGTGTATTTTGCTAGGCTATGGGGATAAAATGACCAAACAAAATACTCTGTTCTCCCCTAAAGGAAGTTTCCTTCTCTTTGGGAATAGAACATGAAAAAAATTTTTTTTTAATAAATTCATGAGAACTTGAGGAGAAAGAGACCACTAAGATCTAGAATGATGTGGAAACTTTTACCCTAGGCAGGAATACATGCACCGACTATTAAAAGAAGGTAATCATTTGACCTCAAAGACAATGCTTTCCTAGAACATAGAGAAAAGCAAGGCAAAGGCCTAGAGGTGACAACTGCCAGAACTAGTCAAAGGGACAATCTCAAACAAGTCAGTTTGGCTGGGAAACAAAGGGGAAAAAGTCTGGATGTGTAGGCTGAGATCATGCTCCTAAAGCATGTCACCAATCTCAAAGTATTCTGTAAATGATAACCAGGATTTCAACTGAGTCTGCTTTCAGGTCAGCCCCCTTTATGGGATCCTTAAGGTTGTGTGATTCCAATCCTTCCTTCTTTTTATCTTTGTAGTAATTACTTACATTACTTGTATTATTTACTTTGTAGTAATTACTTATATTACTTATTATTGTTTATTTTTATCAATTACTTATATTGCTTATAGTATTTGCTGTGTATTAATTACTCATATTTTATACTTGTTTTTAATTATTTATTAATTAAATAGGTACCAAATTTGATAGAGTCCAACCTCGGCAAAGATTTTAGAAATTTTCTGAACTAGGGACTCAGAGCAATTGTCATGGAAGCTAGAACTTTTCATCTAAAGCAAACTTTTCAGAGCTTAAAAGAAGAAAACCAAGTGGACCCCAAAGTCCCCTAAAACCCTTGCTTAAGAAAGACTGGTTGACCCTTAGCTTAAAAAGAGCTAATAATCATAAGTTACTCTTCCAAGGTATTGTTTCTTTTTCAACATAGGATTACAGATTATGATTTATAATGGGTTGGAAACTGGGTTTTAATTTCGACTAAGAGAATCAGAGAGGCAAAACTAATAAGTGTGTGTACAAAAGAAAGAAATATCAACTTACTCCTCAGACATGGAGAGAGTTGGCATGCTCAAACTCTGGAATAAATATTAAAATAAAAGTGACCACATGGGGAAGTTTGGTTCTTTAGAATACTATTAGGTATCATATTCTTAACCAGATTGTTTTCTTCTCTCCTGAATCACCTACATGCATTCAGAAAATGTATGACCTTGGGAAAATTCACCTGTCTGAGCTTCCAGTATCCCATATCTAAAACCAGGAGGTTGGATTAGAATGGTCTCTGAAGTTCCTCCCACATCTAGATAAATATTACTGTGATCCTAAGTAGTGATTAGGCTACTAGGTGGCTCCATAGTGCACAAAGAACTCATCTTCCTGGACCTTAGACACTTTGTGTGTGACCCTGGGCAAGGCACTTCACTCAGCCTCAGTTTCCTCTTCTATAAAATGAGCTCCAGAAGGAAATGACAAATCACTCCAATATCTTTGTCAAGAAGACACTAAATGAGATCATGAATATTCAGACATGATGTCATGCTAGACTAAGGTCAGTTCCTTTTTCTGACAGGATTATTCATCTAGGAGAAGAGGACAATGCCGTGAGTTTGTCTAGATTTTAACAAATGTTTTGATAAAGCAGTTGGTTGCTGTTCTTGTAGAGAAGATGAGAAAAAGGGATTAGACTCTACTACATTCAGATACATTAAAAATTGTCCAGAACGCCAGAATCAAAGAGTAGCTGCTAATGATTCAGTGTCAACATAACAGAAGGTCTTCAGTGGGATACCCCAGGGATCTGTGCTTAGCCATAGGCTATTTAACACTTTTATGTCGGTAACTTAGATAAAGGAAAAGATGGCATTCTCATCATATTTGGAGATGGCCCCAAACCAGGAATGATAGCTAATAGAGAGGATGACAGAGTCAGGATCCAAAACATGTTGTGACGTCCTAGGACACTGGGAGGAATCTAAGAAAATGAAATTCAACAGAGATAAATTTAAGGATTTGCTCTTGGGTACAAAAAAAATCACTATATGAGTACAAAATAGGGGAGACCAAGTTAGACAACAATTATTCTGGAAAAGCCTATTTTAGTGGTCTCCAAATACCACGAGTCATCAGGGTAACACAGCATTCATTATAACTAACGTGATCTGGGTTTTCATGAGGAAGGGAAGAGTTTCTACAACTATGGACATGATAGCCCCAATGTATTCTGTCATGGAACCACAGCCTAAAAGTAGCATTCAAAATCTGGAGAATGTTCCAAGAAGAGCAAACAAGATGCTGAAAGGCTGTGAGTCAATGCCATATAACAACTGGTTGAATCAACTAGGTGTATTTTGCAAAGAGGAAAGTTCAGTGGGACATAGTGTATGTCTTCAAATGTTTGAATGACTGGAATTTCTAGTAGAGACAATACCTGTCCTTTTAGCCACAGAGATCTCAGGGTAATAGGTAGAAAGAGGCCTCAGCAACAGAAAAAACCTCCTGATAATGAGAGCAATCCAAAGGTGGTATGACCTCCCTATGGAGGTGTTAGGTTCATTCCTATTGGAGGTCTTCAAGCAGAGGGTAGGTGACTACCTGTCTTCTCCGTTTTACATGTAGGTTGGATTGAAGGGAGCTGTGTGCCTTTCTAACATTGGAATCATGTGATTGTGAGACTAAGACATTACCTGTGTTCCACAAGGTATTATTATAGCAGGTCTTTTGGCATTATCAGGAATGAAAAATGAATTTTTTGTCCATTGATAAAGGGCATGTACACCATGGGCCTCTCCTAGGAACCATAAGAAAGCATTACATCAAACAGGATTAGTCACTGATCCAAGAAAAACAACTCACTAAGTGAATCTTAGAAGTGATTTGGTCCTCCAGGGCTCCCTATTCTCCCTCCATTTCTAGTGTATAGAGACTCCAAAGCTGTCACTTGAACTTCCCATGGGGCAGGGAGGGGGGAAGGGATTGGTCTGCTTCTCCTACCACCAACAGCTATGTGATTAATCACATAGAGCAATGAGCCCAAATTGAGACAAACCTGATCTGGGACCTCAACTGTTTTCTGTGCTTTCTGTTTCTTTTCCTGAGCATAGGTTCCTGAACACTGATGCTAAGATGAGCCTAGTTGAAGAATTTAGGAGTTCCCAGACTCCTCAGCTAGAGCTGAATGTTAGAAAGAGTACTTTTGTATACCTATATGTCACAAAGATTACTGTGACTGCTCCCCTAGTGCACCAGAATACTGAGGTTTTGAGGGATTTGATTGGGTAATGCAGAGCTGAGGACATGGTGAAATGACCTTTCAGTCATCCCACTATGCATCTCCTAGCTCAATGATGTACCAATCTCCCAGGCAAGTTAAATAGAAGTTATGGGTTAGTTTTACATTGTTAGTCTTTGTCAGGGTGTACTTAGGAGGTAGGGTGTGTGTGTGTGTGTGTGTGTGTGTTTGTGTGTGTGTGTGTGTGTGAGCACGTGGGCGCGTGCTTGCGTACACGTGTGCGCGTGCTTGCGTACGCCTGTGCGCTTTAAGCATATCGAATTCACTTTTTATTTTGAGTATCTCATTTCTTTTCTAGAGAAATTCTATATTAGCCAAACTTAAACTTTTGGTGATTTTTTTTTCAGAGTTCTGGAGAGAGGCTTTAAAGATCTAGAATGTGAGCAAAAAGTAACACACTACTTTCTTTGAAGACCAAGGTCCCATAGTATTGAACCTGGTCTGTCTGAGTTCAGATGTGAGGAAGTTAACTGGAGCAGAGAATACCCCATTTCCCTGGGCCAGTACTAGTCAGTTCTGTCATTCTGAGGTGTTCCCATAACATCTCTTCACTTCTCTTCAGTTTTCTATGAACCAATTTTGTCCTCTCTTCCCCAGTTTGAGTATAATTTACTTTGATTAAAAAAAAAGAAAAAAAATAGGAGTTAAGTAGGTCTACTTTGTTTCCAGCATTAGATATCAGTAATCTCATTTACCAGAAGACAAGGGTACACTGTAGCTAGCTCATACTGGCTCAGGAGAGCTAATTTTTAAAATTTTCAGTGCGCACATTTATACCTCAAAAATTGTAAAGTTATAGATCAGGACTTAATTTAATGTTATGTTGATTTCTTAGACTTAGGAAAGTGATGAAGAAAATGTCAATAATGTAGATTAAATTAAGCAGTGGGTATTATATACACTCCCCATGCCAGAGAGTCCATGAGCACATCCCTGATACCAGCCACAGTTCTCCCTTTTATCTGCCTTTTCTCTCCCAAATCTGATCTTTGAAAAGACCTTTCTTTGTCATTCATAACATTTGCCCCAAACCTAGAGATTCATGCTGAATCTATAACATACAGGATTGTAGCCTTCTTTTAGAGGCATTCTGACTCACTGGTCCTTCCTCACATCTTTCCAACAAGTGCTTTTAAATTTGGGTTATCAGTCAGTTCCCTTGACAACATGGGATGCTTTATGCGATTCTTTTTTTTCCCATTATCAGAATCATTTGTTCATTGTTACAATTTCACTCTTCAGAGAATCATAAACTTTTATTTAAATTTTTATTTATTTTATTCTGAGATGAAGAAATGAAACAAGAATTTTTCTGAGTCAGAAGAGCAGAACCAGGAGAATTTTATACACAATTACAGACACATCACAGACTGACTTTTATAGACTGAGCTCATCTCAGCCATGCAAGGTTATAAGATGACTTCAAAAGACTCATGATAGAAAGGGCTATCCACATCCAGAGAAAGAACTACAGTGTCTGAAGGCAAATTGAAGCAAACTATTTGCACTCTCTCTTTTGTGTTTCATTTTGTTTCATTCCTTCTTTCTTGTTGCTCACAAATAAATTCTTCTTTACTATTTGAATAGTGTTTAATGTGAAGGTATTTGCAGAACCTATATCTGTAGAACCTATATAGCTGCCATGGGTAAAGAGAGAAGAGGAGAGAGGAGAAAAAATTTGGAAGTCAAGGGATTGTGGAACTGAATGTCGTAAACTGAAAGTAAATAAATATATATGTATATATATATTTAAAACAATACACACGCACATATAAAGATATATATAAAGATATATATGCATATATGTATATATATATGTGTATACATGTACATACATGCATATATGTATGTATATATATACACACACATAAAGATACACACACGCATATTAGATAGGACACTTTGTAAACTTTAAATGTCAAATTTGTCTCTGTCTCCCCCCAACCTAGGCTTTGTAACTACACTGTAATATATTCCATTTGACTTATCACACACACAAAAATACCTGTATGATATGCAAACTAGAATTTTTGGCATTAAAATTATATTCCACTAAAATAAAGTTATATTTAAAAATAAAAAAGAAATAAAACAAACATTTTTATAACAATATAAAAAAGACGATTGTACATGATACTGCAAATATGTACAACTTGTAATTCCTTTTAAATATATAATAAAGTTATCATGCAAAATTCTTTATTTTCTCTTTTTATTCTACTCTCGACCCTAGAGGTGTCTATCATTAGACACAAATAGGTATAATGTAAAACCATTCTATACATCTATTTATAAGTTCTTCCTCTACATGCAGTGAGTGTCTTCCTTCATAGGTCTTCTTGAAGCAGCTTCCCCCACAGTCAGAATTCTTAACCTGAAATTCATGAATTGTTGTTGTTGTTGTTTTTTAACATTGATATAATTCTCTATGTGAAACTATATTTTATCTTTTTTATTTAAAAACATTATTCTGAGGAGTTCATAGCCTTTTACAGACTATCAAATGGGACCATCACATACACACAACACACACACACACACACACACACACACACACACACACAACTTTAGAATTACTTCTTGGGCCATGGGGCTTGTGTTCTAAGACTTTGAAATCCACTGCCCCCAAATCTAGGATACACATTCAGCAGCGGTTCTCAACCTGTGGGTAGTGACCCCTTTGGGGGTCAAACGACCTTTTCACAGGGGTCCCCTAAGACCATCAGAAAACACATATTTCTGATCCTCTTAGGAACTAAGACACCACTCCTCTATCCATCTCCAGGTGGGTCCGCCCACATACAGATATGCCCAGATGTGCCCAGATATTACCACATACAAGTATTAAAGGGTCGCAGCATTAGGAAGGTTGAGAACCACTGCATTAGAGTATGCCTAGAATTCCTCTCCTTATTTATTGTTCATTCTAAGATGAAGTGGTCACTATCCCCACAAGGTTCCAGTCATTTTTGTTTTAACTGAGTTCTTTCTTATTGATCAGAACCAGGTACCATTATCTAGTAGCTTCCTAAACTACTTCAAACACTTTACTTTTAAGGGTTTATTGATACGTTTTGTTTTTACATTACAAACACTTAAAGACTTCCAGTATTCTATGAGATCTCTCTTATAACGAACTAGTAAATTTGTAAAGAGAAGTATCTTATAACAATTAAGTAAAATCAATGATGCAGCAATCTCATATGAAAGTGCACACAACATTCCACATCTGTAGTATCCTCCCTCTATTTTTTAATCAACAGGAATCTATTTTCTCTCCTTCTAATCCCTTACCCAATTAAAAAAAAGAGAAGAAAAAATTCCCTGGTATCTAATATGCCTAATCAAAGCAAGTTCCCTCCTAGGGTGTATATAAAATTTTATATGGCTCATATTTCGGTCTGTATCTAGCACCTATCTAACAGGAAGTAGACAGTATGTTTTTAACTTTGTTCCTCCAGAATCATGAATGGTCATTAAATTGATTATAATTCTTTACATTTCCAAAGTTTTGTCTTTATGCTGTTGTTGTTCTTGTGTAAATGACACTCCAAGTTCTGTTCATTTCAATCTTCATCAGCTTAGAAAAATCTTCAAGATCATTCCTTGTTTATAATACTGAAGGTATAGTAGAAATGGTGCTCCTGATTCTTCTCACTTCACATTGCATCACTTTGTACAGGTCTTTCCCTGTCTCTTTGAAATCACCTATTTCCTCATTTCTTACAGCACAATAATATTCTGTCACATTCTCACACCATTTTCTCAAAAATGAAATTTTTAGCAGAGCAATTCAAGAACGACTCATCTGCTGTGCCCTTGGCAGAAAACAAGTTACAGTAGGTAGTTGGATACCACCATCCATTACTGAGGGCTGCAAAATTCATTGAATTGCTGAAGTATTTATTGGAGATAAACATTGTCTACTTCATAATTTTGCTAAGGCAGACATCTTGAAGAGATATATTTTCATAGGACAACTTCATTCCTAAAGGACAGTTCTGTGCTATTCTCCTGCTAGAGAAGTATTAGTGGCTCATTAATGTATGAGTGGGTAAAGGATAGGGGAGGGGGAGAAAGAAACATAGTGATTGTGACTGGACATATGATTTAATTGGTATAGAGAATTATCCAGATGAGGAAACACCACCTACTAATGTAGGTCAGCACATTCTCATCAACTTACAATTTCAAATAGTTGCTCAGAATATGGAGAGGTTAATTGACTTAGCCAGGGTCACATAGACAGCATTTCCTCTAGAGTAAAATAAAACCTACTGTGTCAATTTACATGCTTTCCAGTAAAACTCCAGCCTACCTTTCTGAGATCCTTTTATATTGTTCTCTTTTGTGGAATTGACATTCAGTCAAACTGACCTGCCCGCTGTTCTCCATATGCAACATTTCATCTCCATTTTCCATGCGTTGACACACGTCATGACCCATTCATGGATTGCTCTTCCTCTGGATAGTGTCCTCTTGAAATCTCTCATTCCTTTGAAGGCTTAGCTCAGGTATGAGCTTCTCAATGTGGTCTTTTTGAATTCCTCATTGTTCAGACTGTCCTTGGTTCCCAAATTATTTTGTGCATACCTTATACTAACTTATCAGTTTGTCTTTTGATACCCAGATCCTGGCATGGTGGCTGCAATATATAAATGCTTGTTTAATTAAATTGAGCTGTTGAATTGAATTAAATTAACTGAGATCTTCATTAAAAAGAGGAGGCTAAATGCTCTAAATCAACAATGCTTAGATAAAAGAAAATTAAAACAATGCTAAGGTATTACTTCAAACATATGAGAGTGATTAATATGACAGAAAATGAAAATGAGAAATGCTAAAGGGGATGTGACAAAACAGGGACACTAATGTACTCTTGGTAGAGTCCAACTATTGGTCCAACTATTCTGGAGAATAATTTGGAACTACATTTAAAGGGCAGTAAAACTGTGCTTACCTATAACTGAGCAATACCACTACTAGATCTGTATCTCAAAGAAATCAAAGAAAAAGAAAAGGACCCAATGGTACAAAAATATTAATAGCAGCTCTTTTGTAGTGGAAAAGAACTGGAAATTGAAGGGATGTCCATCAATAAAGGAATGGCTGAACAAGTTGTGATATATAATTGTGATGGAATATGCTTCTGCTGTAAGAAATGATGAAGGGGATGGTTTCAGAAACACCTGGAAAGACTTATATGAATTGAAACAAAGTGAGCAGAAGCAGAACATTGTACACAGTAACAGCAATATTGTAATGATGATCAGCTGTGTCTTTCTTAGCTTCTCTGATCAATACAATGATCTAAGACAACTCCAAAGGACCTACAATGAAAGATGTTCTCTCCCCCAGAAAGAGAACTGATATACTCTGAGTGCAGAATAAAGCATATTTTACATCACTTTATTTTTCTTGTTCTTTGCAACATGACAAATATGGATATGTTTTGTGTGATGTCACATGTATGATGGATATTATATTGCTTGAATTTTTAATAGGTGGGGAGAGGCTGGAGAGAGGAAAAAAATGTGACTAAAATTTTTTAAATGGATATGAATTTTTAAAAGAAAATAGTAATTAGGAGGGCAGATTGTCAAGGAAAAAAAGAGGCTAAAGGAATGTACAAATGTCCAATTCTCCATAAATAAGCATTTTGAGGGAGGAAAGAGTAAAGTCTGTGGTTCTTTTAGAACAATACCCCTTGGTAGAGACCTGAATCTGACTCTCTCCTACTGGATTCAGTGTTCTTTGTAAACAATGGTAGAAGCCAAATTTCACCAACTCAGGGCTGGCTTTGTGAACCAATAAACCAATGAGATTCTGAGAGGTAGCAGAATGAGCACTGGCCTGGGACTAGGTTCCATCTTTGATTATGACACTCAGAGGATGCCCAAGGGCACCGCCTTCCTGCCTTTCTAGATGACCATCTGTCCTATGATGAGCAGAGACAAGTTTCAGATTGTAATGGCACCAGTTCACTCATGAAGTGAATAATTCATCAGGATGATAGTATCTGGACATACATTTTAAGTGCCACCTGTGTCTCCAAAGGGCATCATTTTCCCCATCAAGGATAAAAGCTTGTTTAGAAAATGTTACCTCATCAAAGTAGGAACAGTTCCCTCCACCAATCACAAAAATAGAAGAGGTTTTACATGAGAAAATATAATCTAAATGTAATGCAAAGGAGAGAATGAAAGAAATGCATGTAGATAATAAATGGAAATTCCCTGGACATTCATTCATAGCACTTTGGAAAACAAAAGCCTTGCAGTGAGTTTGTAATTATCATGGTAAGGAATTTCATCCTAGTGCTTGATCAATTATTCAGGAGGCCACCAATGCCACAGAGGTCACCTGATGCTCTTAGAAGAGGGACAAGAAGGACAAAAGCAACATCCTGGACTCCCAGGCTCAATGAAGAAAATAATTAGATCAAGTGAGGACATGCATCCTTTAGTGGTTACTCCAGGTAAGAATCCTAAAGGAGGTCTACAGGGGCACAGTGGCCTTAGAGCAGAGATATCTGACACTCAGTCAGTGGGTCAGCTGCAACACTGATGAATGTGACTTGAACCAGATTTAGATGTAATTGGGAAAGATTCAACAAAATAAATTAATATACAGCAAAACATAGACAATATTAAAAAGTGGATTTGTAAGTTGATCTCCTAAAGCAATGTAGTGGTACAGTGAATAGAAGGGAGGGCCTGGGGTCAGGAAGACATGAATTCAAATTCAACCTCAGACACTAGCTGTGTGAACCTGGTCAAATCACTTAACCCTATTTGCTCAGTTTCCTCATCTGTAAAATGACCTGAAGAAGGACATGGCAAACCACTACAGTTCCTCTGCCAAGAAAACCCCAAATGGAGTCAGGAAGAGCCAAACACAACTGAAAAGACTAAACAAAAGGTGATCTGTGGCCTTGTAGAGATGTTCATGTATTCCTTTGTGGCTCTGATATTTAACTGAGTTTGATGCCATAACCTTAGAGCACAGGATGTTAGTAATTAAGTGACTGCATGGGGTTCTACATAGAGTGACTGACTTTGAACTGGGAAAACTGACTTTGAGTCATTCCACAGACACTGATAAACTCTATGATTCTTTCTGAGTCTCATGTGAGGTAAGGGAAGGACAGTGCTTGACCACCTATATTCAAGGAGTGTTGAGAGAAGGAAAATTGATTGGCAAACAAAAAGCATCATAGAAATGTGAGTGGCTATTATAGTGAAGATGATCTCATAAAAAGAAACATGGAAATATCAGAGCTGAAGATAAACTTAGAACAGTGAATATTTTAGTTGAAAGAGATCTTAGAAATGGATGATCAGAACTGAACTGACAGGGATATTACAACACAGAACCACCAAAGAGCAGAGTACTATTTCTCTGGTAATATACAAGAGGTAACATGGGAGGGGAGGACAGACAGCATGGCCTGGGGAACATGGGGCAGCAAGAGAAGCATCATGGAATGGGAAATGCGAGGCTTCTCTCTGCATCAGGAACTGAGTTAAAGTCCTGTCTCCCTCTGAACCCTACTGGCTTTGCAACCCTGAAGTCATTGAAGCTCCCAGTCCTCTAAGATAAGGTGAGAAACTGCACAGCAGCAGTCAGAATTTTCCTACACTAATAACATCACAGACAAGTTATAAAATGGAGAGGTGTGGAAGTGGGGAGGGGTGGAGAAAGGGAGTGATGAAACAACATTGAGAGAGCCAGCCTCCAAGCCATAGTCAGGTCCTATCTGAGAAGTGTCCTGGCTGTGGTCTCTGGGGCAAGGAGCAACATCTCAGGGCTCTAGGCAGCTTTCTAAGACTTTCAACTACAGAATTCAAAACTGTGCATTGATAATGGAAGGCTGCTCTGTGGTAGTGTGCATGTGTGTGTGTGTGTGTGCGCATGTGCGCATGTGTGACAGAAAGTAGAAAAGGGGAGAGACAGAGAGAGGAAAAAGAGATAGAGACAAAGAGAAAATAGGGTTCAAAACCTACCTCAAACATTTACTATCTGTGACCAAAGGCAAATCATAGTCCCTTAAACCTCAGTTTTACCCATCTGTTAAAAGTTAATTTTTACCATACATATTTCAGAGGTTTGTCAGGAGACTGAAATAGGATATCTACAGCACTTAGCAAATTTAGAATGCTTTATCAAGCACATTAAAATGTTAATTATTATCATTATGGTCACTTACCAAGGGCAAAATCAACCCTTCTAGTAAAAAACCTTGCAATCCTGGCAACCAACAGTCTGTTCCTTTCCCTGCTTTATAAGAAGACAGAATCAGATTCACACTTATGAAATAAATTTATCCCATCATATTCTACATTGACATTTGACTCTGACTCACTGCTATATGAACCTTGCTTTTATACTGTGTTCCTGGCTCTAAAGTTTCCTGATTCTGACTTTGATTTTTTTCTGTTCCTGCCTGATCCCTGGAATGTTGTTAGCTGATACTTGTTCCTATTTCTCTCATAGATCTGTCCTTTTCTTGTGTACTGTCCTCAAGAAAAGAGGTTCCATAGTCACAGGAATCAGGCATGCAGCACACAGTTGACTCAATGGACAATTAATTTCATCACTGACCTTTCCTTCCACTCAATGAGTGTCTTGTCTCATTTTCTCCCTGACCACTCCCTCAGCCACAAAAGATGCCAACAATACCAATCCTACAGTCCATTTCCCTAGAGAACACAAGCAGGAGACATAGTCTTAGTTGTCATATTAGAGCAAACTAAATTTATCGCTCATTGAACCACAAAAGGCAGAGAGAGGAAGAGAGGGGGGCGAGGGTGAGGACAAAGAGAGAGAGAGAGACAGAGAGAGACAGAGAGACAGAGAGAGACAGAGAGAGAGAGAGAGAGAGAGGAAAGAAAGAAAGAAAGAAAGAAAGAAAGAAAGAAAGAAAGAAAGAAAGAAAGAAAGAAAGAAAGAAAGAAAGAAAGAGACAAAGAAAGAAACAAAGAAAGAAACAAAGAAAGAGAAAGAAAGAAACAAAGAAACAAAGAAAGAAACAAAGAGACAAAGAAAGAAACAAAGAAAAAGCAACGAGGGGTGATTAATATCAGTGTGATTGCATTGGCATATCACAACAAAGATTACTCCAAAATTTTATTCAATTTTCAACTAATTTACCCCTAATAAGATGGAGGTGTGCCAATTTCTAAATGGCCAGAGGTTTTATTCCCTGCAATTTTTATGATCTATGCACCAGTTAATCATCCCCCTTATGGGGTGAATCCCCACAGGTGTCTTTCTTGTCAATAACTAAAGTCCACTCCATCTCTCATTTATGTTGTGTGCGTTGTATTTATGTGCCTCATAAAATCACAGATTTAGTGCTGAAGGGAACTTTTGTTGTCATCTAATCAGATTCCCGCCCCCAATATTACAAATTAGGAAATTTGAAATGAGAGAGATATGACTTGTCCAAGTTCACAAAGATTGTAAACAACAGAATGAGAATTGTAACATGGGTACTCTGAGAAGACAGCACTATTTCTGCTTCCCATTACCTTCTTCCCTCCTTCCTTTCCTATATCTGTGGTGCTCCTCATACCTATTTCCACCTTACCAGGTTTGTTCCTCCATGTGTCCCTGGTATCACTCTTTTTCATGCTTAGTTGACCTCATCTTTTCTTGATAGATTCTTATCCCTGCTCTGACCTTTGGCTTAATAAAACTGAAAATATATATGAACCTTGGAATTTTATACCTGGATCCCTAAACCTTGATATTTTCATTCTCTGTTCTTATAGCTGCTGGCTCTGGAATGAGAGAAATAGTGTGCAAATTCTGCTTTTTATGCCTGTGTAAACTGAGGCACCTAAACTCTCTGAAATTAGCTTTCTTCATTTATTAAAATGAGGATGTTGACCTGGACTGAACTCTGAACCAACAGTCTTGTGATTCTATGCTCCTTAAATATCAACTTCTCCTTATGATACTTCCCAGAATTACCTTGAGTACTTCTGGCTAAAGTTTCAAAGGCTGTTGCTGTATTTTCATAATCGATAGTAGATTACTGAGGAACATGTCACAACACTGTATTAATCAGATAGGATCTGACTAAACCAGCCTACATGGTCAGAACTTTATTGCCAAATCTACCAGCCTTTTCTCAGGTCTCATTCTTCTTGATTTCTCTCTGTAGCATGTGAAACTACTGATCAGTCTTTCTGCCTGAATACTCTCTCCTTTGGTTTTGTTTGCTTCGGCTTCCTTGGTTTTCCTTCTGCCTGTCTAATTTCTCTTTCTAAGAATCCTTTGCTGGACATTCATCCAGCATTCATGTTCTAACTGTGGGCACTGCCCAGTGCTCAGCCCTAGATCACCTTTTCTCACAGGCTGACCTTATCTACTCCATTGGGTTCTGTAATGATCATCTCTATGCAAATGATAGTCATGTGGACACATTTAGCCCTAATTCCTCTCCTGAGCTCCAACCTTGATTGAACTCAATGCTCCAAAGTAATTTCAAACTCAACATGTCCAAAATTGAATTTACTATCTCTGCCCCCAAAAAAACTCTTCTTTTCTACCAGCCCTCCTCATTAATACTTATCACTGTGTCTGGCACATAGTAGGTGCCTGAAAGTTCTTTTTGACTGATTAATGAGAGAACCATCATTCAGCATGTCACCTGGGTTCTCAGCTGTGATTCATCACTATCCCTCACCACATATATTCTATCTATTGCCAAGTGTTGCTAATTCTGTCTTTATAATGCAATGGCTAAATCACTGGTTTTGGAGACAGGAAGATCTTAGTTCACATGTAGCTTCAGACGTTTAGTAGTTATGTGAAATAGTGTAAGTCACTTAAAGTGTCTGCCTCACTTCAGTTATCTGGAAAAATGGAATATTATTACCTTGCTCCCAGGTTTCTTGTAAGGATAAAACAAGACAAAAATTTCAAGTGCTTCAACTTTAAAGTGCTACATAAATGCTGGCTGTGGTGGTTTTCCTTTGCGTCTTTCCCCTGTTCCCTATTAATATTAGCACCCCTCATTTCAGGCCATCAGCTCCTCTCATTGAACTATAATAGCTGCCTAATGGATTTTCCTTTCTCCCGCTCCACTCCAATCCCAAAGCTCAAGTACTAAACATGTGACTACCTTGCTCCATAATGAGCAGTCATTCCTTATTTTCTCTAACACATCACACAAACATATTGATTGTCTTTTCAGGTCTTTCCCAACTTATCTCCAAGCTGTCCTTCCATTGTTTTAAACCATTATTCTCCTTCATGTACCTGTCAGTCCAGAAAAATCATCTTTGTAGAATTCTTCATACACAACACTATCTCCCAACTCTGTGCATTTGCAAAGGCTTCTTCTGATGACTGGAAAAGACACTTCTCCCCTGTGGCTGTTAACTAAATCCTTTAGTGTTTAGTTCAAGTAACACCGCTTGCATGAGGTTTTTATCTGTGCCCCTAGCTGCTATCTATAATTAAATGTGCATGTGTTGTGTCCCTGATACTCCAAAGAGAAAAAAGAAGCTGAGACTGGGTTTTTTTAATCTTGATTTTTTTTTATCTCAAGTGCTTAGCAAAATTCTTGATACATCAAATTGCAGATGCTCTGTAATTGTTGTTGATTGATTGGAAATTATCACCTGGAGAATAGAAGCGATGTTTCCCAAGTCACACAATGAATTAATGGCTAAGACAGGCTTAACCTGTATGATTCTGATAAGCATTATTGGTGCCTTGGTAAGCTACCAAAAGGCTACCATTTGGATCTGTAGTAGAAAGTATATTATCTGTTTTGCAGGCAAAAGGTTGATTAAGGCAGCTGAGCCATAGGTACCTCCTGCTGCTGAATGTAAAAGCAATGCACTGTTCTCTAGGGAGCAGCTCAACCCACTCTCAAGGCCATACATCAGTACCTCAAGGGAGTGGAGTCATGATAGTGGCTATAGAAGCAGGAGAACTGTGTAGCTCCCCCCCTTAAGCACCTGAAACACCTATAAAATATGACTCTAAATAAATTTTAGGGCTCCAGAACCCACAAAAGTACAGAGAAACAAAGTTCTCACTGCAGGCAGGCTGGCAGGCAGAAAGGAAGGGCTCATTGCAGCATGCTGGGAGCTGAGACAGGCTTTAGCCTGAGGGCAGACAGGACAAGCCATGGCTGGAGCACGTGGGAGAGTGGATCACGAGCAGCTGTGGCTGTTTCCAGAATTATCAACCCATAAGAACCAAGGACAAAGTGAATGGTCAGTGGAACTTGACTAAATTTGGGGGAGAGAAGCAGATTCGGCTACAGTCCCCAGGGCAAGAAAGCATGCAGCTGGCTCCATGTGACTGCTTCAGAGTTCCTGGCCTGCAGATTGCAGGGGGGGCAAGCAATCATTCAGAGGCTAAGTGCTATTGCCTTAATCTGCCTGGATCAGGATAGTGGTCTTGGTCCTGAGTTGTGTGACCAGTAAGCCAAAGCTGGCAGAGGCTGCAGAGACAGCAGCCCCCTAATAGCTCCAGCAGCTGTGAAAACCCCAGCAATTTGGGACAAAGCTCTCCCCCATGGAAGCAGATATCTACTGTGGCTCAAAAATCAAATTAATTGACTGGCAAAATGAGCAGGCAAAGGAAGAAAACCAAGCTTAGCAACCCAACTTTAGATTCCTTTTTTTGGGAAAAAAAAGGATCAAAGCATGGAACAGGAGGAAGGCAACACAGTCAGAACTCCCACACCAAAAGCTTCCAAGAAAAAATGTAAACTTATTACAGGCCATAGAGGAGTTTAAGAAGAATTTTGAAAACCAAATAAGAGAAGTGGAGTAAAAATTGGGAAGAGAAATGAGAATGATGCAAGAAATTCATGAAAAGAGAGTCAACAACCTGACTGAAGAAAATAACACCTTAAAAAATAAATTAAATCAAACGGTAAAAGAGGCCCAAAAAGCCAATGAGGAGAAGAATGCCTTAAAAAATCAAATTTGCCAGATGGAAAAAGAATCTCAAAAGCTCACTGAAGAGAATA
>CM053595.1:310115271-310176619 GCA_028646575.1 Pseudocheirus occidentalis
CATGGCATCTGCTAACACAGTGACTGACATGCTTTCATAATCTACATTATTACAACGTTCAATCACGTCAGACAAAGGGGAATCCAAGGGTAGCAAAGCTACCACCTTTTTACAAGTCTTATTGAGTCCTTCTCTAAGCAGACGTCTAAATACAATTTGTCCAGGCTCACCTTTTCCTACTGTCCTATCAACGGCCATCTGTAATCTAGAGGCATAATCAGCAACCGACTCTTGAGGTCCTTGTTTAACCGTGGATAACTGCGTACGGACCAAATCTTCTCTGTCAATTTTTTCCCAGGCCTTCAGGGCACAGTTACTTATCCCAGCATAAGATGCTGCTGAGTAAAATCTTTGGTGGTCAGGGTCGGTATACTGACCTGTACCAGTCATGGCTTCAAAAACCTGTTCTACAGTAAACCCAGGGGGCAGTGGTTGTGTCTTAACAAATGCTCGGATCTCCTTGTGCCATTCTGCTACCCATACAGTGTGCTGACCTGAAGTCAAACACACAGATGCTATGACTTTCCAGTCATCAGAAAGATATGCCACTCGAGTGGCTAGGGCTTGCAAAGACTGCAGCACAAAAGGAGAGTTGGGTCCATATTCATGACAAGCTTGTTTTATATCTTTCAGCATTTTAAAAGGAACGAGGACATGATCTCTATTAGGATCATTAAGGTTAACCGGATACAGAGCTCCCCCCCATGCACTAATGTCCTCTCCTTCTACTAAGGCTTGCTGAATAGCTTGTAATTGTTGCAATACCGCCCCTAACATTGTCATTACCTTTTCCGAGCCCAATGTACATCTGCGGAGAAGGAGGTTTCTTTCCCTTCTTCCCCAGGGTTGCCATTCTCTTGTTGCTGTAATGCATTTAATTTAGCCAAATCTGTGCAAAGCCTCTTTTTGGTTTTTCTCTTACTTTTTTCTACCTCCTCTTCCTCACTGGAACTTTCCCATAATGAGTCCCCCGTCTGAACGCTAGCCACTACATTTACTGACAGAGAAGGATCGTACAATGCTGCTTTTACCAGGCTATAAATTATAAAGTCCAAGTCCCTTATGGTACCAGGATTCTCCTTTTCATATGCAGTCAATTCATTTCCTACTACCACTCAGCTCCTGACATCCAACCCAGTGTACTCTACCCATGGGAATGTTTTCCATAGTAATTGTATAAATTTCATGCAATCTTCCTCCTTCACCTTAACTCCTTTTCACTTTACTAAGCTATAAACTTGTCTGGCATATACATCTGTATCACTGAATTTCATAGTGGGCAGGCTAAATGACTGCCCCATCTTCCTCAACAGGCTTCTTGCTACTATAGCAAGGCTTTACAGCTCTTCTGACCCCTACCCTACCTACTTTCAAGCCCCTACGTTCGGGCGCCAACTGTTACTGGTTTTTTATTCAGGTGAGGGTTATCTTTTTGGGTCAGGATGTATAGGGCTTACTTATACCCACCTCAACAGGCCTTGGGCATCCCCGGCTCCCCTCCACTCCGGGAGAAACAGAGAAACTCAGGACACAGGACTTGCTTCTAGCTTTTATTGAGAGTTCATCCTCTATCTTAGTGTGGCTGGACTGAACTGGACTGGCCTGGCTGGACTGGACTGGCCTGGCTCCACTGAACTGCCCCTGCCTCCAAGTAGCCTGTATTTAAGTCCTTTCTCCAGGGCCCCTTAGGGCCCCTCCCCTGGCCATGCCCTCACCACAGCGAGCCAATGTGTCTCACCCCAAAGGCGGAGAGATTATCCTGCTTATTGTAAGCAGGTGAAGCCTTTGCATTCTGCCCCCAGGTGATTGAACATGTGCACTCCTGTTAGCTGAAGATCGCTCAACCCGTCCATCTCACATGGAATATCAACGACCCTTTTTAGGAGTCTCCTCCCCACATGAGGTATCAGAGACCTAACATCATGAAAATAGACTTGACCTCACAAATGCACTGAAAATGTCTTGGGAACCCTTGGACGTACCTGGAGTCCACTTTGAGAACCTCTATCTTTGAGAGCTGTTTCTGGCAATGACAAGTGAAGTGACCTCCCAGGGTCAAACAGACAAGGTCAGAAATGGGACTTGAATTCAGTTCTTCTTGACTACAAGGCCAGCTCTCTATCTAGTACATACTAATTCTCTCACAAGCTGTTCTTCTAAGTTTCAAAGATAATGTCTTAAGGTAATTTATAATACTCAAAATACACTTAAATTTTCAGTTCATGATACTCTGTTCTTTTTGTTCACTTCTAGCACAATTGCATTGGACAGAATGCTGGACTAGTGTCAGGAAGATTTCAGTTCAAATCTAACCTCAGGTACTTCTTAGTTACATGATGCTGAAAAAGCCACTTGATCTGTATCTGCACCAATTTCATCTCTGTAAGATGGAGCTAATTATAGCTCCTACATCCCAGAGTTGTGAGAACCAAACGAAATATTTGTAAATTGCTTTGTAAACCTATAAGTGCTACAGAAATGCGAGCTATTATCACTGTTATTCGAGGATGTTTATTCCTATCATGAGTGTATCTTTCTGTTATCCATTCAGACACTAATAATCTGGGGAGGAGAGAGAATTAGGAAAATGCATCTTATTCCTGGTGAATCAGCAGCAGTATATATTGTAGATGCGGGTGTGTATCAATGATACGGGTGAGATAAAGAAAAGTAAGACTGAAGACCGCTCTAAAATTGAGAACTTAGTTGCTGGTGCTGACGCACGTATTCACATATATACACATACGTATATTTGTTTAAGCGTATGACTAAAATAGGCATAATAGACGCGAGATGCAAAAGAGGAAATTTGAGCTGTGTACCAACAAAAGTTTGCCACAATTAAAGCTGTCTCAAAATGAAATGACCTTCCTTGAGAGGTGGTGGGTTTCCTCTCCTAGTGGAGATTCAAGCAGAATCAGGGCAACCTTGTGTCACTTATGATGTAGTGGAGGTTCCTTCTGCATATGAGTTTGACTAAATGGCTGCTGAGAAATTCCTTTCAACCAACAAACCTGTATGTGCACATACATGATTATGAGTAAATATGTGCACGCGGACACACATGTGCACTAATCTCTGTTTGTTGCATGTATGTAAAGACTATATGTATATACTATATAAAGTGTATATGTATAGACTACATATATATACATACATACATTGTATATGTGCATATAGAGACATGTGAATATACTTAAAACCACAACTTGAAACAAACCTCTGTCCGTGGTGCTGATGTGGCCAGCCCTTTTCAAGGATATATTACTAAATTCATGACTGCTTTGGCACCCTGATGTTGATTCTACATTTTTTTTCCTGAGGCCCGATGACTCATCTCTTCTAAAGGCTTAAAGTCTGACTCACAAGGTTGATGTCCCTCTTAGGACTTCTTCCTGTGCTTCCTGACAGTTATTCTATTTTACTGGGTTTAGATAATTAAATGGTACCCATTACACAATGCACCAGACATGAGACATTTAAACAGAGACTCTTTAGTCCAGGGTCATTAATTTGCAGTAATAGCATGGCTCTTCCTCCAATACAAATATAAAGTATCAGTGAAATATATCAAAATTGTCATCTTTCCTAAGTGCCTGTTTCTTGGTATTGCTTTAGGAGATGAGGACAATATCTCTATTGCTACAGGCTTTATGAGAATTGTGCTGTGTATTGATAGATTAGGTATGTGAACTGAACTTAACCTATTCTGTTAACAAATTCTTTATGCCAAATCACTACCTTTATGCAATGGTTCTATTCCTGGAATAACTAGATTACATCAAATTTATATAAATGGAATTATGTTTTCCCATTGATTTATATACAGGTAGCTAGGTGGTTCAGTGGATAGAGCAATGCACCTAGAGTAAGGAAGACCTGAATTCAAATCCAGCTTCAGACACTTACTAGCAATGTCACTCTGGGTAGGTTACCTCACCCTGCTTGCCTCAGTTTTCTCATCTCTAAAATGCCCTGGAGAAGAAAATGATAAACTGGTCCAGTACCTTTGCTAAGAAAACCCCAAATGGGGCCACAAAGATGTGATTAAAAACCATTTGACTTATATGCTTACTTTGGAGATGTGTCCCAATGTGATGTGTGGAAATTCTATAAAAATGAAAACACATTTAAATGTAAGCATAATTTGATTTTTAAAGTAAAGGATTTGGAGAAAGATGCTTCAGACTTAAGTCTGGGTTCTGACATTTAGTAGATGTGTAAGTTCAGGTCCCATAAGCTTAAAATGGATAGAACTATTTGTACAACCCACTTCCTAGGTTCTGTATAGGAACCAAATAAGAACGTTGATATAGAGCACCAATGGCAAGGGCAGCTATCATCATAGTCCTTATCCCCAGTAATTAATCTGAGTTGCAGTTGCTGGGTAGCTACTCTGTTCAAGGCATTGGCTCGGTACTATATTATGGAGCCAAAAAAAATGAAGTCTCTTCCCTCATGGAGCTTACTTTCTAATAGAACAATAATGATTAAATGAGTAGTAATGGTCAACATCTATCTAGCACTTTGAGGTTTACTTAGAGTATTTGACAAGCATTTTATGTACATTTTTTTCTCTTTGGAGGGGGGAAGGTAGGGCAGTTGGGGTTAAGTGACTTGCCCAAGGTCACACAGCTAGTTTTGTGTTAAGTGTCTGAGACTGGATTTGAACTCAGGTCCTCCTGACTCCACGGCTGGTGTTGTATTTACTGTGCCACCTAGCCACCCCTTGACAAGCATTTTTAGAAGTGTGTCCCATTACAAACTTGTGAGGTAGGTTCTAACGTTAGCCTTGATTTGAAGAAGGAGAAAGTGAGGTTCAGAAAACTTGAGAGTCTTGCCCATGTTCACATCACATGGCCAGTGTCTGAGGTGGGATTTAAATTTAGGTTTTCCTGATTCTACATATTCTTCACCACTTCCTCTTCTGGATAATAATAACACTAGTTGCAGATATCATACTTTAAGGTTTGCAAACCCTTACAAGATATTAGTGTTACTGGTTTATAGGCAAAAGAGGCTCAAAGCTGTGGCTAGCACATTTATACAGTCTAGTGAATCATGACCTGACTCTGTCTTCCTCACTCAAAGTCCAGTCCTTTTTCCTACTATATCTTATTAAATACACTCTATATTTTAAAGCATATGTGCTGATTTATGCTTAAGTTGGCTCCATGTTTAGAATTTAAGTAAGGATTGAATGCAGGTGTTGATGGCTTATTTACTGGTTTGGTATCAGTCGACCAATAGGTATCAATATTTACTATGTGCCCTTTACTGTGTTAAGTACTGGAAATACAAAGAAAGCCCAAAGACAGTCCCTACTTTCAAGGAGAGCACAGTCTAATGAAGGAGTCAACATGCAAACAATTATGTATACATTTTAAATGGGATTACCTGGAAACAATCAACAGAGAGAAGATGCTAGAATTTAGAAGGATGGGGAAAGGGTTTCTTTAGAAAGTGGTATTTCAACTGATACTTTAAGCAAATCAAGGAATCCAGGAAGGCCAGGAGGGAGATCAGAGTAGGGAGATAACTACAGGCATGGGGACACCTAGGGGAAAAGCAGAGTTGGGAGATGAAGTATCTTATTTGAAGAGCAGGGAGCAGGCTAGTGTCAATGTATCACAAAGTCCATGGAATAGATTAATATATAAGAAGAATGGAAAAAAATAGGAAGGTGGCAAGATATCAAGGGTTTAAGATCAAAATGAGATTTTATATTCATAATGTAAAGAATAGGGAGCCAATGAAGGTTACTAAATGGGCCAGGGGTGACATGGACAGACCTGCACTTTAGGGAAATTATTTTGATAGCTGAGTGGAAGACAGACTAAAGTAGGAAGATGCTTAAAATAGGAAAACCAAGAAGAAATTTCTCACAATAGTCCAGGCATGAGGTGATGAAATCCCACACCATAAAGGTGGTAGTGTCAGAAAAGAGAAGGGGTTAAGAATGAGGAGCCGAGAATGACACAAGGTTGTGATCAAGGGTGTTTGGAAGGATGGTGGTGCCCTCAACAGTTGGAGGGAAGTTAGGAAGAGGGGAGGTTTAGGAAGGAAGGATTAGTTCTGGTTTCAGACATGTTGGATTGAAGATGTCTCTGGGACATCCAGTTCAATATGTCTAATGGGTAGTCAGAGATGTGAATCCTGATGAAGAGACATTAAGATTGCATAAATTGGCATAAAGATCATCTGCATAGAAATGAACATTGAATCCATGGGAGGTGACCAGATAAAAAGTCAGCTAGCATAAAGGGAAATAAGAATGGCTAAAATATGGAGGGATATCCATGATTAGTAGGCATGACCTGGATCAAGATCCATCAAAAGAGACTGAAAGGGATAAGTCTCACAGGTAGAAATGGAGCCAGGAGAGAAAAGTATTGTTTAAAAAAACCTGCAGATAAGAGCAGACATTGGGCAATGTATGCAATGATTACATTATACAGGAAAAAAATTTGAAGGACTCTTTCATTCAACAATAAACCACAAGTCCAAAGGAGTGAAAAAGAAACATGATACTTACTTCATGACAGAAAAGTCATGAAATGAAAATGCCGAAAGAAATATATTTTTGGACCCAGCTAATGTAGGAATTTGCTTTGTCAAAGCACAAAGCTTTGTACTGCAGAGCTCTTTTTTCTCTTTCAATAATGAGGAGATATTAGTGGGAGGGAAAGATTATTTTAAAAAATGCTTGTCAATTGAAAATTAATTATAAATTAGATGGGGACATGGTAAAAGATGGTAATTATTAAAAATTAGTAAACATCATTTTGCAAATACTAATTAATATTAATTGGTTTAATGGAAATGTGGTTCAGGCCCTGGTGCCTGTGTGGGGATACAACACTAGAATAGAGGCTCAAACTGATTGCAGTAGAGAAACCCCTCAGGAAGACCCCTAGAACCTCTGGGGGAAAATATATTCAGTCTTGTTCTAAGAGAGGGATCTAAGATGTTTGCTACCCTATGGTCCTATGACTGTTGCAAGAACAAATTTGATCACTGGACATATTGGCCACAACTATACCATGCAAGCATGACAATTCTTAGAAACTACTTTAGAATGAAAGAAAATTAATAGAAACAACATAAAAGCTGGCAGAGAGCATAATGACCCATCACTGGAACCTCCCCATCATTGGAAGTCTCCAGTTAGAGGACAAACAGCCACTTAGGGATGTCATAAGGAGGATTCTTAGTCAAGTATTCCTTTGGCCTTTAAAATCACTTCCAACTCTGAGTGACTATGATTTTCTAAGCAAATCAAGAGTACGTCGTGAATCATCTAAAGAGCTGGATAGCACAAGAAAGCTAGGGGAGGATGACTTTTCATTGCTACATTTGAATCCTAGACCCAGCATTTCATAAAAAGAAAAGGAAATTGAGAAGCAAATTCCCAAACCCCATTTCCTAGGGAGAGGATATTAAACCACATGCCTTCGAGTACTTCTGGGAAACATCCCAGCCATGGAGGTCTAGTCTAAATGTTTTATGAGCAAAGAGAAATTCAAAACAAAGAGTAGGTAGGGGGATAAATAGGGCTCTGAAATTAAATGGAATTTTTGAGAGTAAGAGAATGATTCTGTGAGTCTCTGTGAGTTCTTTCTGTGTTATTTGAGTTTTTGAAATGTAAAATGATCAGAACATATTGTGAGCTGTGCACTGATGTCAGGAAGACGATGTCTTTGTACTTGAATTTGATTTGAGTGAGGGATAGTTGTGCAAGGTCATCAACCTCACTCTTTCCTCCAGAGTCATCAGAGTCCAATGGTAAGACATAGGTCAGGATGACTGGAGATGGTTCAAGATACAGTAGGAGACCTTGTACTTTTTAAACTGAAGTCTTTCCCAGGTCTCAGTTTGTCTCAGATAGCATCCATTCAATAGTTAAAGACTAGATAATAATCGAGCTGTCGAAGGCCATTTTTATTCACATATGTAGAGACAAAGGCACAAACTATATTCTGAGGACCCCAGAAAAAACCAGGACAAAGCAAAACAAACCACAGAGAGGGATTTTTGATGTGCCCCCAACTTTGCACCATTCAAGCCCAGGGTTTGAGGTACTGGTCCATAAATACTTAACTGTGCATAGGCTGTGCACCCTCTTTCCCATAGTGGTATATAGGCTCCTGGTGGGACCATTAGCTTTTTTCTTCATGTTCCTAGCTGCTTTCATTGGGCCTGACATATAGTAGGAACTTAATGAACTGAGCTGAAGAAAATTTAAAATCTGCATCAAAGGAATATAACCTGTACAGCGAGGTACTTAATAATGGGATTTTGCATATTGATGTTTCCCCCCAGATTTGTGAATTCAATCATGTAGGAATGTTGTCGTATAGAACTTTGTTTCCCCTATGAACTTTGGAAACTAGTCTATAATTTATAGTCAGAGAACTGTCCAAACTGCTGAGAGTAAATGATTTGCTCATAGACATACAACTAGTGTGGGTCAGAAGCAGAATTTGGATCCAGGTCTCCCTGAATCCAAGGCTAACAATCTGTCCACTATAACAAACCACCTCTAAATTGGCAAACAGCCCATTCTATTTCTGCATCTCATAAAAATTTAACTTCTACTCATTTTGTCAGAGGTTTACAAAGTCAGCACACCATGGTGGACAATGGGCATTAGCTGCCATCTGGTCTAAAGTGAAAATGCAAGATGATCAGAATCTAATTATCAATTTGTACAGAGTAAACAAATGCTTTGGCTGGAATTGAATTCAGCAGTATCATTAGCAATGGCATTTTTGGTAGTAGCCTGAATACAAAATGAATGAACAAAAATGTCCCCAGATGCTATCTTCTTCAGAAAAAATCCATACTCTAATAAAGAACAATGAGTCACTTCTTCATGCACAGGCAAGGAAGAAATTGTGTTGGCTCCCTAATCAAGTTATCAGGAGATAGGATCTTCTCTAGGGAATTTGTAGACCTTTGGAAAATTACACTGTGTGACCACCCAGTTAACAGAGCAAAGAAGGTATCCCAACTGAGCCATGGGGACAGAAAACGACTATCAGGAGCCAACAAGTCTGAGAAGTACACCATCTTCTTTTATACAATAGGGCTTCCATTGTATGAGATAAAAAATCAAAGAACAGAGAAATGGGACTTCAGAGGATCATGGATTTAGTGATAGAAGGAAACATGGAAATGACCTAGCACAACTTCCTCACCTTGTAACTGAGGAAACTGAGACCAAAAAAGGTAATGTGACAGGTAATGACAGAACAAGTTTTAAAACCAGGTCGTTTGGGATTAGGTTAAAAAGCTTTCCATCACAGGTTTGTAGTCTTAATAAACTCTAAAGGATATGTGTGTATGTGTGTATACATACATGTATATACACGCATATATACATATATGTGTGTATGTGTATATATATATATATGTATATGTATATTATTCATTTTGAAGATGAAGTAGAAGCTGGGATCTTATGAATAAGGCCCCTTTCTGAGGTTACAATGCCTTTACAAGCCTTAAGGGACTTCATCTTCTTCCAGTCCTCCAAGGATGAAAGATTGTGACGCAGTCCATATGATCATCAGTGAGAATGTGGAAATGTTCTATCAGAGTAGCAGTAAGAAGCAGAACTAAAACGTGAAGGTCACATCCTCTATAACTCCAGATGTAACTTTCTTTCCACTCTAGCAAGCTGCTTCAGTTCTATTTGAGCAGAACTTTATGGTCCAGGATATACATGAGAGAATATAGAGATTTCCATAACCCCACAGAGCAATTCTAGGGTCAGCTTGTTGCTAATTGTCTTTTTCCTGTGCCCTGAAAGCCTGGTCCTCTGGTCTCATTTCCAAGGCCAATGATATGGGAAAGGTTGTGTTGCCCAGGTGGCTGAAATCTCAGGCACAGAGGACGTCAGTGAGATCTAGTGGTGATGAGTCTATACCAAAAGCATCTTCTGAACACTCTCTTTTGCAATTTTCTCAAGGTATCTGAAGACCATTAAGGTCAAAGGTTTGCTCTGAAGTAGTTCTCAGGATTCCAAAATCTAAAAAGTTGTTGTTAGTCAATAGAAGGAATGCCAGCACCAATGTAGTACCAGGAACAAATGTCGTGAACAACAAAGCTGAGTGGAAGGATTTACAGGAGTCTTCTGGAATATGATATACACTATGCAAGCCAAGTTCAGCTACCCAGAGAGAAAAATTCAATAGAAACTAAGATCCCGAGGATAGTACAAACTAGGTTGCTGGGTTAGCCTGATATAGGAACAGTTTCTGAAGAAATCAATGGGTTAATCTATAATCAAGGTTATCTAAAAGAATGAAAACTCAACCTACATTGAAAAGTTTTCATAGTATCTTGGAAGTCACATTCTATAATTACTTTCATGTCTGACTCTGTGCAAAGGGAGGTCCTAGTTTTGTATTCTTTACAGAATTTGTTTAGAAAAGGATTTCCTACCCCTAAGGAAGAGTGGGGGGATATAGTGGAAAGGAGGGTTCAGTAGACAATCTCTTTTGGTCATTTTTTACTCCATCCTCTAGCAACTTTTTTTAAGCTAAGCAATTGCTAAAACACTGAAAAATGAGTATCAAACAGAAGGTAACATGAGAAGTGTAGGATTGATGGGAGCAAGCTGTAACACATAATGAACAAGAAATTTGGAAGAATGAGAGAAAATAATACCATCAAGCAATTATATGCAATGAAGAGAAAATGGGCTGGTTATGAGGCAAAGGTGAGGTGACAGACATACAGTCAGAGGGTTCACTGTTATGCATTCAAAGTCAGAAAAAAAGAAAGGAGGACTACAGAACACTGGGTGGACCCCCTGGCAATTTGGGGGAATGATATAGGAGAGTCATATGGGATGGACATGCATGAAAGTGTTGTTACCTGCATCATTAGAGAGAATTCCTGAATTTATGAGATGAGAAATCCATTTGAGCAAGCCATTGCTAACAAATCACTCAGATTTACCTTGGGAAAAAAGAATGAAAGAATTTATATATATATTTAGTATAGCAAATATTATAAGATCAGGAAGAGAATATCAGTATCAAGCACTACTAATACATCTATGGATCAAGAAAACTACTCCATCTCTTCCCAGTCCTCCAAGAACATGAGATTGTAACCCAGCCTGTCTGATCACCAAGGTGAATAGTGAAAATGTAGAAATGTCAATTCAGCAATTTGTCCATCATGACAAAATAATGAGTATTTGGATCCATGTGAGCAGAAACATGACCAAATCTCAGCAATCTGCTCGCACACAGAAGTGTGTTCTAATCAGCATCTGAAAGAGCCACTTGAGCCCTTTGTCCTATTTCTTTCCCTTCATTCATCCTAATGTTCTTTTTTTTTTTGCAGCCAAAGCACTTTCTTTATATTGTCACATTTGAGCCTCATAATAACCCTGTAAGGTAGTTGCTATGGGGATTATTAGTCTTATCTACACATTCTGCCAGATGTCTAATATCTTCCAATCAGGATGTTTAATGATTCTCCAACTTCAGAAAACTCAAAGACCCCAGTCTGATAGTTCTACAAATCTCATTTTATGTTTTCTCTTCTTTTATACAATCTTCTAACCTCAGAGATTTCCTTAAAATATTAAAACATTCATTTTCAGAGTAACGTGACCATGGTCATGTTTGCAGGAAAAAATGTGAAAAAGTATTTCCTACGAGCAGTAAAGCAAAAGGTAATGGGATATTACAGCATGGCACAGCATAGCATATAGAATAGCATATATATAGTATAGTATGTTATGTCATGGCATGTTATATATACATATATAATGTTATGTTGTGTTGTGTTGTGTTATATTGCATGTTATGATATGATATATTGTGTTTTGTTGTGCCGTGCTGTGTTTTGTTAATTATATTGTGTTGTGATTTATTGTATTACATGACATGACATATTATATAGCATTGTATCATATCATATCGTATCATATCATATCATATATCGTATATAATATCATATGTCACATCATATATCATATCATATCATATATCATGTCATGTCATATCATATATCATATCATATCATATATTGCATCATATCATTTCCCATCATGTCATATCATATATCATATATTATATCATATTGCATCATATCACATTGTATCATATCACATCATATCATATCATATCATATCGTATCATATCATATCATGTTGTATCGTATCGTATGATATCATATTATATTGTATTATATTGTATCATATCGTATCATATATTGTATTGTATCATATCTTATTATATTGTATTATATTGTATCATATCGTATCGTATCATATCATATTGTATCATATCGTATCGTATATCGTATCTCATATTATATTGTATTATATTGTATCATATAGTATCATATTATATTATATTGTATCACATCGCATCGTATCATATCATATTATATTGTATTATATCGTATCATATCATAATCATATCATATTGTATCATAGCATATCATGTTATATTGTATTTTATTGCATTATATTGTATCATATCATATCGTATTGCATCGTATTGTATCATATCATATTATATCATATTATATTATAGTATATTAAAGACTGGCCCTCAGATTTAAAAACACTTGAGTTCAAGACCCAACTCTAACACATACTGGCTCTGTGACCTTGGATAAATCATTTCATTTCTCAGTGACCCCAGACAACTTCCTCAAAACATAAGGTCAAATGACCTTAACTTCTCTTCCCACCAGCATGTAAGCCCCATTGTACCACTTACCCAGAAGTTACCACATGAGCTTAACTAAGCACCATCACCTATATTTGTGTCTCCCTCTCATTTTGCTAGTATATCAGAACACTAAGCAATAATCGCACTTTAAAATTTTATTTCTCAATGCATAAAAGAACCATTTGTGTTCATTTTTTAGTTTTTTTCCAATCTTCTTTTAATAAAAAAGTAAAACATTTTAATTTAGTTTGGCATAAGAATCTAAGCTGGAGGGATCGTCCTTGGTTTTGGGTGAAGTAATACTAAAACTACAAAGACCCCCTTATGCCTCATTGTCAGACTCAATGCCAATGCACTCTCTTGAGAGTTGACTTTTTATTTGCATTATTGATTCCACGACTGCAATAATATTGACTCTTGTCAAGTTATCATCACAAAGAAAAATCAGCAATGAGAAGTAAAATAACTCTGAGTAAAAGAAAGTTGTTTAGGAAAACTCTATAGACCTTGCAAAATATAGGGTAGATTTTGTGCCAGTTTTAGTTTTGAACTTTTGTGGTGTGTGTGTGTGTGTGTGTGTGTGTGTGTGTGTGTGTGCATCTGTGTAATGTCTTTGAAAGTCACATGAAGCCTAAGGATGCCAGAACAGAATCACATTTTAAAATCTCTAAAACTACATAGGCTTACAAAAGAAACCAATCATATATCTCCCAAATAGCTTCAGTCACTGAAAAGTTTACTGGGTCACACAAGCCTTCTATAGACATGAAATATGAAGAAACAACAACAGTGATGATAATAAACATCTGTAAGTCCCTAAATGTGCATATGTAAATGTGCACGAAACAACATTTTTACAATTTATGAAGAGTTTATGAAATACTCATTGACTACATCCCATCTTGTTTTGAATTATAATTGTTTCCTCCCCCTTCCTGCCCCCATAACAAGTAGCAACACAATATATTAGAGTGGAAAGGGAGTCAGAGGCCTTGGTTGGGTTCAAATACTTCCCCTTGTTTCCACTGCCTGAGTGACATTGGCCACATCAGCCTCCTGGGCCACATCAGCTCTCTCATTTGTAAAATGAGGGGGTTGGACCAGACAGGCCCTCAGGTCTCTTCCACTTCTAAATCCATGATCTTCATCTTCTACATATCAAGCATAGAACAATTTGCTCCAGTGGTCATGAAGGTGACTGAAGCAGGTGGTGTGGAGTACTTGGAGCCTGGCCAGACACTGAAGACACAGAGGTCAGCCCCGCTTCCCAGGCCATCACCAATTACCTTGACTTTCATCTTGCCACTGTACTTCAATGACTGGAAAAGAGAGTGAAACTGATGACTTTGTGCAATTGTATCTTACTTAAATCTAATTCATTCGAGAGTCAAGATGCCATGCCATGGTGTTGTTTCCCCTTTGAAAATAGAGAAATCATCAGCAAGAACAAGAACAACAGGCAAGAGAATGGCACAGCCACTAAAGGGCTGTACTTGAAGACCTGTGTTCAAATCTTGCCTCAAAAACTGAGTGACTATGTAACCCTAGATGGGTCATGTGACCTCTAAGCCTCAATTTATTCATCTGGAAAATGAACATAATGATAACACCTACTTCCCTGGGTTGTTGTGAAGATTAAATAGTTTAATGTGTATAAAGCCTTTTCTAAATCTTTAAGTGACATATCAGTGTTATTTTCTATTACTATGACTATATGACTGGCATTTTGATTCTTGTATCCCCAGCTATAGTATCCCCCCTATTAATGTGCCTGGTCTACCATGGGCACTTAATATATTCTTGTTGATTGATTGATTAATTCTTTCATTCCCTGATGATGTGTGAGTGCACTCAGGGGCTTGGGTGTGTTCCATTCTATAGCATCTGATGCCAGCACTACCACTTTCCACCTTTCACTGCCCTGACTCACACTAGCCTTCGTGCCCAGAATAAGGGACTGAGATGACCACTTAAATACACTAAGCCCTGGAGGTGACATTGTAAAGATACCCAGCAACATTCAAGATACCTTTTCAGAAAGTCCAGCTCACTGACAGAGTCACATAAAGGTCCCAGAAAACAGTGTATATTTGCTTCTTTCTTGAGGCCTTGCCACTGAGATTTAATATCTGCTTTGAGCTGGTCTCACCTTGTTGAACTCCTGGAATAAAATAATGCACTTGATCTGGAGTGTGTGGAGACCCATATCTCAGTGCACAGGGAGTCTACAATACATTAGAATGAAACTTAATCCCAGACATGAAACAGGCTTGATCTCTTCTCTAAAGGGAAAAAAAGCCTTCTGTTGTCCCTGGTGAGTCATTGGGCAACTGCCCAGGCATTTGAGAAAAAAGAAGAATTCATTTAGAAAGGGATTAAACAAGGAAAGCTTAGCTCACTTCTGATTTAGTTTCTTTCTGTCCATAAGCATGCTCTAAGCATACATCTTTTATGGAGGACGAGAAGGGAGTTACAGCATTTAGAGCCACTTGGTCCCTACCCTCAAGGGATTTACAGTCTAGCATGGGATGTGACACAAATTCATATCTGGTCTCAGACACTTACTAACTGTGTGATCCTGGGTGAGTCACTTAACCCTGTTTGCCTCAGTATGAGTTGGAGAAGAAAATTGCAGACCACCGAGAACACCTCAAATGGATTCCCAGAGTTGTACATGACTGAAAATAACTGACAAAAGCACTTAGCCCAGTGCCTGATATACGGTTGGTGCCTAATAAATGCTTATTTCTTTCCTTATTTCTTTCCTTCCTCTTCTTCACCTGGTGATCTCATCAACTCCAATGGAATCAATTATTATCTCTATGTAGATGATCCTCAGATATACTTTCCCACAACTATCTTGTCTGCTGATCTCCAGTCTAACAATTGTAACTCTATATTAGATAAATTCAACTGGATGCCCTATAGACATATTAAATTCAACATGTCCAAAACAGAACTCATTGTTTTCTACCCCAAACTTTCCCCTCTTTTGCTCCCCATATCCAATCAGTTGCCAAAGTCTGTCATTTACACCTGCACATTTTATATTCCTGCTTTTGTTGTATGACACTGTCACCAGACCTCATCACTTGACTTCTGAAATATTGCAATAGTTTGCTGGTTGCTCTCTTTGCCTCAAGTCTCTCTATCTGCACACGTGCGTGCGCGCGCACACACACACACACACATACATACACACAAACACACACACACACACACACACACACACACACCCCTATGCTCCACTCAGCAACCAAAGTAACACAGTTCTGACAATACCCAACACATTCCTATGGCTCCCTATCATCCCCAGGAATAAATCCTCTGTTTGGATTTCAAATTCATTCATAATGTGGCTCCTTGCCACCTTTCCAGATGTTCTCCTCTCTTCCACATACGCTACAATCCAGTGACACTGGTTTCATCACTTTTTCCTCACACCAGATTCTCTATCTCCCAGCTCCTTGCATTTTGCTACCTGTGTATATGAACTAGCTCGCATTTTTACCAGTATGAATATTTCTCCCTCCTCTCTGCCTCCTGGCTTCCCTAGCTTCTTTCTGCATCACCCGAAGTCATATCTTCTTTAAGAAGCCTTTCTTGCTGTCCTTAATTACAGTTCTTTCCCTCTGACCCAAACCTCAATTTAGGTATAATGAAATAGACTGGAGATCACTAATCCACACACAGGCAGAATTAGAGAGAGCCTGCCCAAGCCTGGACTCCTGAACATTGTTTTGGATTGTTTAAGCCGTTACCATGTGCTGGAGCAGGTAGGTGGAACGTTGGATAGAGTGCCAGGCAGACCTAAATTCAAATCTGGTCACAGACACTAGCCATGTGATCCTGGGCAAATCACTTAACCCTGTTTGCCTCAGTTTCCTCATCTATAAAATGACCTAGAGAAGGAAATGACAAACCAACCCAGTACCTGTGCCAAGAAAACTTCAAGTGGGGTTGTATATGACTGAAAAAATAAATGAACAATAACAACAAATCCACACAGATACTTGTGGGCTGCAGATTGACTTAGTTTAAAAATGCTACATTATCCAAGTGTCATTGTATTTTTATTTTTAGTGTTAAATATGTCCCAATTCATGGACTGGGTGGCATGTTTGCCACCTATGCCATAAATACTCTGTCTGCATGTTTTCTCCCCATTAGACAGTGATCTCCTAGAAAGTAGGAATTATTCTTGTTTGATTTGGGGTTTTTGCCTTTCTTTTTGTCCTAGCCTTTCTCTGTAGGACCTACCACAATGTCTAGAACATAGTAGGCACTTTAAAATGTTTATTGACTAACTGATATTAGACTTAAGAATACTCAAGAATACAACACATACTCAAAAACTTTTCCTTCCATGGGAATTGCTATATAAGCATAAACCAAGTCATGTTGCTGGAAATCTGTTGCCATTTTGCAGCATGGTATGATGAAAAGAGATGAACACACTGCGGAGATATGGTTCCAAATTTGTGGTCTGATATTAACTAACTGCAAGAATCTAGATGAATATTATGGTTCATATGAGAATTGGCTCCCTCTTCTATGAAACTGGCGTGCTCCTGCTAACTGTTTCATATAGTTGTTGCAAGAAGAGCCCTTGGTAGATCTTAAAGCGCTGTATAAAGGTTTTAAACTATAGCTTAATTTCAAAATGGATTCATAATCTCATCAATGTGAGGAAACCAACATGGGGAAACCAAACTAGTTTGCAATACATCTGATATGACTTTTGTACTCGTGATGCCATAAACATCTAAGTGGGGCTTCTACCGATGAAGGAAGGATTCCTCCAAGATTTTTTTACATTGGGAGGGTAGCAATTTGGCACTTGCAGTAGATCTTATGCCTTGATCTACCTATGACAGTGTTCCCCCTCTTTTGTCCAATTGTCCATGCCCAAGCTAGCTGTATGCCACTTTTTCCTCCAAAGACATCATTGCTGATATAACTGTAGAAAAGTTCACAATTATGGAATATGAGTTGAAGTAAGCTTCAACTTCACATAATCCAACATTTCCATGAAAAATAATGTATCTTAAATACACTATCATGTATCTAACAAGTCCAGGAAGCCCTTCAAAAATGTTCTGATGGGAAACTTCTTATTTTTCAAGACAGCTCACTCTTAGATAGCTGAGTGTGTGGGTATTTTTCCTACATTTTCCTAGATTGGGATTTCCACCTTTTGCTCCATCCAGAGTTCTCACTACCATGTTTCACCCACCTTGTTACCTGGGAACATCACTCCATAACATCAGCTTATTTCTCCCATTGATGAATTACTTCCAAAGACCTCCATTTTTGGTGTGGGCCAGGCTAACCATGATTAAGTCCCTTACCATCTGTGTTTCTGACACTCCATGGCCTTACATGGATAGCTCCATCTATCCATCACTTTTCAGCACCTCTCCAGAGACAGCAGCAGAGACAGCTACCCAGCTATGAGGAGATAACACATCCCCATCACTTTTCAGCTCTTTTGTATTGAAAATTAGAATGTAAACTTCCTGGAGGCAGGAACTGTCATCTTTTTTGCATGTATTTCTATTCCCAGTATATAGCACAGACCCTATCCATAGCAAGTGCTTAATTGCATGGCTTCATTCTCAGGCCAAACAGGACAAATCTGATCTCCCTTCCGCTGACAGCCTTTCACACTTGAACACAACTCCCCTGAACCTATTTAAGCCATGTGCTCACCAGTCTAAGCTTCCTTGTGTTCTTCAACCAATTTTTGTATGCCATGATCCCAAGATGCCCTATCATCTCAGACACCTTCCTCTGGACAATGCAGCTTATCAGCATTCTTCCAAAAGTACCGTGCCCAGAACTGAACAAAACGATACAGATACCATTTGACCTGGACAGAGCACAGGAAGAATATCAGTTATCTATTTATGGACACCAATTGGCTCTCCATTCTCCTTTGAGCCTCCAGCAGTGTAGATTCATTAGACATTATAGCAAAGAATATAGGGGCAAATATGCCACCAGAAGAATATTGTTCATATAGATATTCAACAAGCAGCTTGAAATTGTTAAAAATGTTCATCAGGTTACTTATTCAATGAAGCATGTGTTCTTCCTTCCATAAAACTCTGGGTCCAGTTCACTGTCCATCTGGCAGAATCTGCCCAAGCTCTATTCAATGATTTACTAGTATTATTCATCCAATGGTATCTCATGGTCAATAATCATTATAGAATGAAAATATTATGGAATCCCAACACTTCAGAAGTGGGAGGAGTCTGGTACTTGAAAAAGGACCCTAATATGCCATTCCCAATAACTAGTCATCCAGCTTTTGACTAAAGACATTCTCAGGAAAGGGTAACCTCTTGAGGCAGCCCAATCAACTATGGGATAATTCTAATTGTTAAAAAGAAATTTTTTTCTTCACTTTAAGCTTAAACTTACCATTTAGTAATGCCCACCCAATTCTCCACGTTCTGCCCTCTAGGACCAGTAGAACAGTTTAATCTTGTCCCATGTGAAAGCCCTTTTAAAACTGAAAGAGCTATCTTGAACTCTCTAAGACTTCTCCTGAGATAAATATTCTTACTTTTCCTTACTTTTCATCATGGTGTATTAGAAAGCTTATTTGATTTTGAGTCAGAGGGCTTTACTTCAAAATTGATGTCTGCGTCCAGTGTGACCTTGGGCATGTCATCTGACTTCTACACATTTCAATCTCTTCATGTGTAAAATGAAAGGAATGAATCTTCTAAGTTCCCTTCTAGTTTTAAATTAGTTATTCTATTATATCATCACTCACAGTTCCTGGGAGTGCTTTGCTTTGATCCCTTAAGAGCTGTGTCCCTTAAGTACCATCTAGCTTTCTGCCAGACTCCTTGAAGTGATCTAAAGTTACCTCTCTTCAATGTGTCTTCTTTGTCCTTGACTCCCAAGATAATTATTGTCTCCAAACACCATTGTTCTTGGTTTGATACTAGGATGCCAACAAGAATCCCAAATTCTCCAACCTCTGAAGTTCACAAGGGCATCCTTTGGTTAAGACAGAGGTGGGTGAAGGTCAAGGCTTGTCTCCCCCACTCCTAAGTTATTACCTCTCAGTGGTCAATCTGGAATAGCTCTCTCCGCTACAATGCTAGAAATGTGAATGCCTGATTCCTGAACTAGCTTGCTATTTTATTTAAAAAATAAAAATAGAACAGAAACTCCCTGAATATAAATTGATTCAATCAGATATTCTTACTTGACTACATTATCAGGGCTTCAGAATTTTCTTAGTGACTTTAGGTAGAGTAAGGTGATTGATTGACTCAATGACCCCCACTCTTACATAAATAAAAGACTTTATGATTGTCTTGATTAGAGTTTATTTTAGAATCCCTCTAGTGTTCTACACTGAAAAGATCTTTCTGGATTCTGACTCTATCATCCAACCTGTTAGCTCACAGTCCCAGTAATTTACCATCTGCAAATATTTTATAGTGTCAGCATCTATACCTTTTTTCTGTATCTATAGCTACATCTATACCCAAGTCACCAATAAAAAAAAATGCCAGCAAGAAAAGAATTGCTGACAGATCCCTGCACTGAAATATCCAGGTAAGCATCAAAACAAGCCTGTAATTCTTTGGGTATTACCATTCAGCTAGTTACAAATTCACCTAAGTGTGCTGTCATCTAACCTATAAATCATCATCTTTTCATGAGAACAGCATGAAAGATTTTGCCAATTGCTTTCGTAATATCTAGGCAAGCTATATTGTATATCTCTAATCCAGTGGTTTAGTATTGACCAAAGAAGACAATGGGGTTAGTCTGGAATGATCTGTTCTTGAGGAAGCTTTCCTGGGTCACTGTTTCTTTTTCTAGGTATTCACATCTTTCTGATAATATGTGCTAGAATTCTGCTAGGAATCAAGGTCAAGCTCATTAGCATATAGTCCAAAATTTCAATTCTCTTTCCTTTTCTTTTTTTGTTTTCAAAATAAGACCCCCATTTGCCCTTATCCTGTCCTATTCAACTTGTCCCATTTTTTACGTTCTTTTGAACATCACTGACAATGATTCAGCAAACACCTCCCCAAGTTATTTTGTTACATTTGATAGAGCTCCTCTGTAACTTGAACTCATCAAGGACGTTAAATGATTTCTTCCTATCTGATTACTCATCTTAGGTATCAAATTTCTATTAGCCATTTTGTGTTCTGCCCTTTCCCGATTGGAGATCTTCCTTGGCAGAGAAACTGGAATGCAAATGAACTCTGAGCAGCTTTGTCTTCTCTTCTCACCTTTGCCATACATCTTCATTATCCCATCCTCCCCGAAGAGCAATCCTATACCTCCATTGATCAACCTATTTTCTCCAACAGAAATTAAAGAAAAACATGTTTTGTTGCCCTTGTTTCCCAAACTTCTCATTCTGTTTTAACACTCTTGATGCTAATCATATATGACTGTGCCAAACTTGAATGTTCATCCTGTTTACATGTCTTTGATGCTATTTTCTGAGCATGTCTTGTAAAAATCTGTGTTAGTAGTTTCATTTTCTATGCATCCATATTGGTCCTCAAAGACCGTGTGATGTAATGAATACAATGCTAAAGTCAGGAATGCTTGGATTCAAATATTTTTTCAAATCCTTACTAGTTGTGATCATTGCCAAGTCAATTAGACTATCTGTATCTCTGTTTCTTTCTCTTTAAAATGAGGGCATTGAACACAATGACTCTGATATCTCTTCCAGCTCTAAATCGTTTGGACTACTTCTCATTCTTAACAAAATTGTTCTCCTTTGCATCTTTCTCTTTATGGTTCCTAGTTAATGGTACAGTAGAAAGACCACTGGACTTGAAGTTAGGAAGACCTGAATTCAAATCCAGTCTGACACTCACTAGCTTTGTAAGCCTGGACAAGCCACTTAAACTCTGCCTTCCTCAGTTTTTTTAACTGCAAAATGTGGATAGTAATCACACATATTTTCCAAGAATATTGTGAAGAAAAAAATGAGATAATATTTATACATCACTTACTAGAGTGCCTGGTACATAATACACTTAAAGCCTTGTTTCTTTCCTTACTTATTCAGAATTTCATTCTTGATTGATTCCTATTGCTTTTTCCCTGACATGATCCATAGAATTCGAGTCCCTGAGACGCTTTCTAAACTTCCAAAGAACTTTCCAATGGGAAATCTGTTGTGTCTACATCAAGGATCCATGCCAGATTATGACTGTCATTCCTTTCCCTCTGTATCACAAACCCTAAAAGTGGGACCCTAGAACTTAACCTCTAAAGTCCTCACATTCTCACTCCAGTAAGTAGCTCCTCCTTAATGACCTTTGCTTGGTTCTTTTACCTTTTTGATAATGAAATTTGCATTAAAACAAGTGAAGAAACCTTGGTTTCATTGATTCTTGCCAAGGAAGACCTTCTACAGATGTCAGGATGAATGAGGTCCCCCACCAATGCTCTATGATCCATCTCCAGCAGACTAGTGATTTGTTTCCCTGGTTCACATCTATATCCTTTTTCTGTTCAGGTGGTCTATAGAATAAACAATAATATCACACATATTTCAGCCTCTTATGATCTTCACCCACATGATCTCCACTGTGATACCACCTTTTGTTTCTGTATTTCCTCACAGGAATATATCTCCTTACTACAGGATGTCTCAAACATCTTAGTGCAGTTTTCTGCTATTGAAGGTAATGAAGCTTAAAACTGCATTAAGATATTTGAAACACACTGCAGACAATATCCCCATCTCTCTTGTGTCTATGTTACATCTCAGTAGAATGCAAGTTCCTTGAGCGCAGGAATGATTTTATTTTTGTCTTTGCCTTTCTAAAGACTACATGATACATGGCATACAACAGGTGCTTAATAATTGCACTTGTAATGTTATTAAATTGTTTTGTACCTTATCACTGATAATGTTAGGATTGTTGAACAAAAGTATCTCTTTTTGCATCTAATAAGCAATCTTGCCTGATCTTCATAGGATTCCACACCTAGAAAAGATTCTAGAAGTTATTGAGTCTATCCAACCCCCTCATTTTACATATGAAGAAACAGAAGGCCAGAAACGTTCAGTGACTTACCCAGGATTACACAGATAGTATGTGCCTGAGGAAGGATTTGAACCCATGTCTTACTGACCCCAAATTCCATGATTCATTCATTACAGAGTGCTGCTATATGCACAGGACACTCCTTAATAGAAAAGGATTCATAAGGTGACTAAGAAGGCCTAAGCTATAACATGTAACTCTATTCACACCAACAGGGGAAATTTTGATTTTCTAATTTATCTATAACTTCTCAGTTCAGGGCTTTTCCAAAATGATGATAATGAATGAGATGAATAACTTCTCATTTCCATAAAGTCTTATATGTCCTTTGAGACATGGACACAGAATTTCAGAACTCAATGGGATAATTCCCAGAGATACTAACCTCAACACAATGTCACTAGGGACAAGGCAGAAGATTCCAAAGATTATGCATTTTTCTGTTCAGGTAGACAAAATGAGCTGATGCTTCTTACAAATACACCAGTATTGAGTAGGTCAGATAAGGTTACAGTTAGGTTAGTAGAATTCCTTTGAAACTAGTTCTGAACTCATGCTTATTCAACTGTTGCTTTCTGTCTCATTCTACATGCCACCCCTGATACTCCTATTTAAGAAGGTTTTATCCATCTGGTCAATGTCAGTTATGAAATGGTTCTTTTGAGGTGGAAAGTATTCAAAAAATCAGCTAGTTCCACCAGTATGTGCCACACATAAGAAAAATGAGGTTAAACTAGCAGATATATATATATATGGCCAAGCTGGAACTAGAACCAAAGTCTTCTGATTCCCATCTCAGCATAGATTTTCTCCCCCTTATAACCTCCCAATAAGCCGGAGGAAACACCTTTCAAGTGCACATGAATGAAGGAAACTAGATCACCTGGGGCATGCCCTATGTGAAATCAATGACTGCTAAAAATACTGCCCATAAAATACACCAGAGGAAGCATTTCTAATATGAGCAGGATAGTTAATACAGGTCATTGGAACCAGTGGTAAGGCTATGAAGGCCCCTGGAGACAATTACTATGTGAAAAACCCATTTCCTTTTCGATCAAAGCCATCCTTCATCTGAATAGCTGGTTCTAACACTTAAGCAGGCAGTGCCATATGGGATCCTGGAGGAATATCCAGAAGGCTACCTTCATCAACTCACATAAGACATCAGGAGAGGGTTGAAGCTAACATACTATCCTATACTATAGGAAACTACATGTCAGGTCATAGGACTTAGAGTGTAATGCTCTAGGTTCAAGTCTCATCATGACACAATGGCTAGCTAGGCCATATCTCTTTGAACATTAGTGTCCTTATCTTAAAATAGAAATAGTCACACTCATATAAGCTATCTCACAGAATCCTGAGGAAGGATGGAGAATTTAACATTAGAATGATCTTTGAGAGGAGAATCAGAATGATAGAAAAAGATATTTTTTAGAGTCAGAAGTTCTCCCAGAAGTCAAGTAGCCTAACTCATGAATCCCCTTTGTTTTGTGGCCAGCCAATGATCAACCAGACTTCCTTTAAGACCTATAGTGAAGGAGAGCCCATGGTCACTCAAGGTAGCCCACTGTATTTGTGATCAGGTCTAATTGTTCATGTTTCTTTCTCATATAAGCCTATTTTTTTTATTCTTCTACCCATTACTGTTGGTTCTGGGGGCCCCTGGGGCTAAGCAGAACAAGGTTAATTCTTTTTCAATTTGTCATAACTGAATGCAAAGACCAGGTCTCCATGATGTGCTTCTGCACTTACTACACTTTCTCAGTAAATACCCTTTGTAAAAGCTAATCGAGACTTCTGTCATATGAACAACAAAATGGTAGACTAGATATTTTCTCTAATCCCAGTGATCTTTCAAACTTCTCCAAAAAAAGAAATTATGCACCAAAGGTAAAGCAGCTGCAGCTGTATCTATGGTCTAGGACATCAAGAACCCAGAAGAAGGTTAAAAAAATCATGAACTAATGCCTACTGACAGTGAACTCATTGGGCGTCCCTACTCCACCTCCCATGCTGAAAGCAGTGAGACTGCATGAGCAGACCCAAAGATGTAACACAGGCTGAAAACAAGACTCTTCCTTATACCTTGGTCCCCTCTCCCTCTTTCCAGGGCTGTGGAGACCCCGGCTCCAGGTTAATCTGCTAGGCTTCAACAGACAGGTTGGCCACAGTCCTTCAAGAGCAAAAGTTTGCCACAGGCTATAACTTGGAAGCACTAGTGCTACAAAAGACTGCCAGCACCAGGAAAAACAGGCTCTGAAAGACTGGAGGCAAGCTATAAAAACTAAGGAACCCAGGAAGTGGGACCAGTAACCAGGATAGAATACCATATATCTGTGTGTATTTATGGGGATGCTGTGCAGCACTCCAGCAATCCTGTAGGAAAGAGCACATCACATAAGCAGGGCCAGTTTGGACCACCAAAAGTTAGCTAGATCTAAGACCTAGGCTGGTGAATAATAAGTTGCTCATTATAGGAGGAATCCAAGACACTTTGAGATCCAGCCACCAAGAAAACCACAATAAGACAAGAGGGAGTCAAGAAGCGAGTGAAAAGGAAATAAAAGGGGAAACAAGACTGAAATAATCAAAGATTTCATGAAGAAGAAAATACAAATACCTTGAACATAAACAGGTAAATTATCAGGGAAAAAAATAGTAACAAGAGAAAGAAATATGACCCCCAGGTATAGTAATTTCATTCAGGTATCTATGAATAAAAACTGCAAAATGCAGAAGATGATCCAATATTTGATGAGAAAGAAGTCTCTGGAAGTTGAGGAGAACATGAAACTATACCATGCTGTAGCAGGATGATTTAAAAGAGAAATGAGAATTGTGAGAGCAGAACTTCCATCCTGCATAGCAAGAGTACTAAGCAGGATAGAAAAACAGAGATTGAGAGAGACAGAGAGAGACAGAGAGACAGAGACAGAGAGACAGAGACAGAGAGAAACAGAGGAAATAGACAGACAGAGGGAGAGAGAGAGGAAGGAATGGAGGGATGGAGGGAGAGAGGGAGAGAGAGACAGAGAGAGAAAGAGAGACAGAGAGACAGAGAGAAAGAATAGACAGAATACATTATGGATGCAAATACAAGAAGTAAATGAAGTAATTAAAAGAAAGAAAGCAAAGAAATGGCATTGAAAGAAAATATAATCTATTGAAGCAAAACATACTGATTTTAAAGACAGGATGAGTAGAATATGAGAGAACAAAAACATTAACACCATAATGAGGAAAGTTATAGAAGACAACTGACCAGAACTTCTGAACACAGTGCATGTATATGAAATTTTTGTCTCATGGTAGCCATCTTTAAGGAAGAAGAAAAAAGAAAGTTATATAATAGCTTTATTATATATTTAGAAGGACTAGCAAGTTGCACATAATAGATTTGCAGTCTTGTGTAATCATCTTTTTCTTTCTTTTGTACTCTGTTATGGAAATTTTTTAAATTTATTAATACAGAATAAAATTGCCTTCAGAAAAAAATCCCAAGACTGTAAACTGAGAAATGTGGTAGTTGAATTTAACAATTCATTTCAGAAACAATGAATTCTGCAAGCCATCAGGAAAAAGACTTTCAGATACAAAGTAAAAGATAATTTAATAACTCAAGACTATTCTGCACCCACAAGAAAAAGGAGGAGGGAATGGAATAATGTGTTTCAAAGAGCACTAGATATCAGGACGCAGCCCAGTGTGACCTATCCTTCCAGTCTGAGCTTAACTATACAGGACAAAACATGATTCTATAATAAAAAGCTTGAATGATTTTTAGAAAGAACATTATAAATAAAGCAATTATTTGTTTTTCAAACACCCCCAAATAAGAGAAATGCAGGAGAGATGAGTAAATACATCAGGCAAGGACAGCAACAGCACCGGAGTGACAACAGAGAGACCAGCAAGAGATTTCTTTCTAAATGTACAGATGGAGAGAGGGGTGTAAGCAGGAATCTGGTAGAATTAACAGTGAAGGGTCATACAGAGATTAAAATGGACAGAATTTGGTGACACTGTGACTGTAGGTTAATCAAAGCTTTTTGTGGGACTATATTACAACTTATGAAGGCAAATAAAGGGAGGGGAGAAGGGGGAGAAAGAAAAATGTGTAATGAATTGGAGTCAAACCAAAGGCTAGCAATTAGGTAAAGGTGGCCTTTGTGGTCTCAAAAAGAGAAGAGTCTACAAGCAAGTGGGTGAGGAAAAAGAGAGAAAGATTAAAAAGTGATGGGAAAAGGAAGGAGACTTTGTATTGGTGGTGGGACGGGTTTCTGCTGGTGAATGCTCCTTTGAATAAAGAGAGATGGTCAGTAAAGGAAGAAGAGAACTTTAAATTAGATGAGTCCTGAGGGATTTGGTGCTTGAAATTTCTACCTATACTGGGCAGCTAGGTGGAGCATCAACCCTGGAATCAAAAGGACTTGAGACTTGATGCTTGACACTTGACGCTTACTAGTTGGGTGACCCTGGGCAAGTCACTTAAACCCAATTGCCTCACACAAAAAAGGAAAGATAAAGAAAATTCGACCTGTCCTATTTTGGCGGGAGAGGAGCTGGAAGCCCTGAGGGTAACTTGCACCTGGAGAAAAAGGAGAACATGAAAACAGAGATTTCTACACATATGTAGAAAAAAAATGGTCAGTGGTGATATAGATGAGTAGCAGGCCACATAATCAGGAATATAGTGGGAGAGGGACCCTACTATGGATCGGTGCCCTCTGATACCTGTCATAATTGGTATTATTCTGGGAATGAGGCACGAGGGAAAAGGATAATCCATGGGGCAAGCCTGACAAGACAGTGGCGGAAAGTACCTAGAGATCTAAGAACCTAGACTGAATACCTTGGATGCTTTCATTGCATGAAGAATATAGCTAAGAGAGAGTCCAAATAATTACAGAGGCCATGAATCAGAGAATAAAAGTCTAGAGTAAATAGAGAAGGTGGATAATGAAGAGAGGGAGAGAAATTTGTTTTGGAAAGGAGCACAAAGGTGAAAACTTTAAAACCAATGAACGGTTCACCTACCAAAGGCTGGAATAAATGTATTTGTCTGCATTTTGGTCCAAGTCATTGAAAGGAAGGGGACACTCACCCTACATCTCTTTCTACCCAGCTAGATACCATAGAGAGTAGGTTCCATAGAAGAAGCACATAAAGAAAAAATTCACAAAATTCAAAAGAGACAATCCAAAAATATAAGCAGTAGTAAAATCTAAGGCTTCAGATGTCTCTCGTCTATAGTCCAAAGGTCAGGTGAACAAAAGGCATAATGCAAGGAGGCCAATTTTACTCTCATAGACATCACAGAGACAAGGTGAGATGGGACCCATGGATGGAGTATAGATCTAGGAGGGTTGCCTTGTTCCAGAAGAATATTACAAATAAAAAGGGCAAGGGCGGGACTAGGCAGGGGAGCAATATGTCTGCATACATGTATGTGTATGTGTGTATGTGTATTTTTTTGCATGTCTGTATGTGTATGTGTGCAAATGTGTGTATATTTCTTAACTACATGTAAAAAATTAACATTAATTTTCTAAAATTTTGAGTTTTAAATTCTTTCTCTCCACCCCTGCCTTGACAAGGTAAGCAATTTGATACGGATTATACATGTGAAGTCATACAAAACATATTTCCATATCAATCACATCACAAAAGAAAACAGACCCCCCCACACCAAAAAAAAGAAAAAGAAAGTCTTAAAAAATTTGCTTCACTCTGGATTCAGATTCTACCAATTTTTAATTTGAAAGTAGACAGAATTTTTCATGGTAAGTCCTTTGAAGTTGTCTTGGATGATTGTATTTATTGCTTAAAATAGCTAAGCTATTCACAATTGATAATTGTACAACACTGATGTTATTGGATACAGTGTTCTCCTGGTTCTGCTCACTTCACTTTGCATCAATTCATATAAGTCTTCCCAGGTTTTTTCATAAAGCATCCTGCTTGTCATTTCTTATTCTATCACAATCATATACCACAACTGGAGGCACTATTTATTGTTCACTCATGTACAACTCTTGGGATTTTCTTGGCAATGATATTGGTTTGTGATTTCCTTTTCCAGCTCATTTTACAGATGAGAAAACTGAGGTAAACAGGGTGAGGTGATTTGCCTAGGATCACAGAGTTAGAAAGTGTCTGATACCATATTTAAACTTGGGAAAATGAGTTCATAACTTCAGGCCCATATCTCTGTCTACTGTGCCATACTCAAGGGATAGAATCCAGGTACTGGTATGTGGGAGGAGCACTAGAGCAAAAAGGCGGGGGACAACCAGTACTCTAAACTCAACCTCAATCTGTCCTGATCCAGTAGGGAAAAAGCTGAATTTGCAGCTCCAGGTCTTCCCAGGATCCGTTGGCTATGCACTTATTATCCCTCCCTTCCATGATACTTCCAAGTTCAGTTCAATGACCATCTCCTACAGGAGACCTTTCCTCATCCTCTTACTCTCTCTGCCTTCTCCCACCTGAAGTTACTTTTCATTCCTTTTCACAGACTGTGCTTATTTGCTTGTAAATATGCTATATTCTTTCCTCTCCTCAATAGAAGGTATGTTCCTTGAGGAGAAGCATTGTTTTACCCAATAGATGCTTGATGTATTTTTTGTCAAATTGAATTTAATTCCAAACACATTCTGTAATCCTGTGAGAACCAAAAGGATGGTCACAAAATATACTGTACCCCCAAATGTCCTGCTCTCGAGTCTGCTCAACCTGATGGCTGGGGTGGCAGAGGTTATTTTCCACACAGAGGAGAAGATTAAAGCACATGGAAAAAGTCAACCCTGGCACACAAAGCGTGATCTAGACGTCAGAGTTTGTGGGAGCCACTGCTGCTCAGCTTTGTTTCATTCATCAATAGAATGACTCTTTCTATTTGATTTTTCGATTCTCTGTATCCCTTGCTGTTTCCTTTCTCTGAGACATTCTTTTATATCCAAGGCTGATTGAAGAGTTGAAATACACTCTCAGCATAATAAACTCACCCTATATTTCACAGCCTTTCTCCTCACATAATTTGATCTTCACAGCAAGACAAATGTCGTAGATAATGAAATGATTCAGACATGCAGTGACTTGACCAAGGACACATATCTACTGAGTGTCAGAGTCAGGATTTGAACTCAAGTTTCATACCTCTATGTCTAGAGTTCTTTCCATTGTACCTCATTACTTTAATTGATTTTCCAAACAATAGGATTGAGATTGATATGAGTTCCTTGCCCCTTCCCCGAAAAAGGGAACCTCCTGAGTGTATCAGGATTATGTCCACTAAGGGGTTAGCTGAAAGATCCGAAGATCAAAAAGATTTTAAATGATTAGGCACATTTCAACCACTCGTTGTGCTCTCAGAGCCTTGAATCCAGAATCAATAAGTGAATTACAGTCATTGACAAATAAAGATTCCTTCTCCCCACTACCAACCTCCAATAATACCATATTTAATTGCTTCTCAAATGCCTGCAGATCCCCATGGGATTCCCTTTAAGGAAACAAAAAGCTGACAACAGTAGGAGATATCTTGTTGTGGAGCTGAAAAGAGACCACAAAGTGGTTTTCATCAGACACATGTTTCCAGTTGAAAACCTAACTAATGGAGCAGACCCTGGAAATCTCCAAAATACATGATTCCTTGTTAGACTTTCAGTTTTTCATTTAGTTTCATTAAACAGATTTAAGTTGTCTATTCAATTTATAAAAATTTTACCTGTTTCAGCATCAAATCAGAGATACAAGTAGCCCTAGGTGAAGGAGGTTTTGCCCAAGGGTGCCAACATCCAAGGGAATTCACATCTTCTCCTGATGACCGCAGTTCCCAAGCTTTGCTTTACAGTGCCCCCAACCAGAACCTTCCAGTTCCTATCAATGTAGTGCTTCTTTTTGGGGTTCCACCATTCTCCACAACTTCCAGGAAGGCAAGAACCAGACCCTGTGTCCTTGTGTGACTGCCCTCTACCTGTCCCTCTTTCACTAACCAAAATCTTGCACTAGGTGAAAAACTTACTGGTTGTAGCTCTGCCTGTGAAGGTTTACATTTCAGTTCGCTTTGGAGTAGGTATATGGTTTGTATATGGTTTTATCAGCAAAGGAAATTCTCAGTGAGGAATTTTCTTTCTCAGTGCAAAACATCATTTTCTCAGCAATCTATAGTTTTACTGAGCTGCCTGAGTCACTGGGGAGTCCCATAGCTTTCCTGGGTTGTGCATGCAGTATGTATCACAGACCAGATTTGAACTTAGACCTTCCAGCCTGTGAGGCCAAATGTATAAACACAATGCTACGTAGCACCTTGTGTGTACAGAGTGTCCCAAAAGTCAGTACAGTTCTAAGTCTTTATACTTAAAATAATTAAAGCTTTGAGAGCTTAAAACTGCACTAAGACCTTTGGGACATACATCTTTCCAAAAGTGTCTTGTATTTTTTTATACACCAGGACACAGACTCTCTAATAGTTCAGAGGCATACTCTCTCCTTGCTCCTAATTTCTGAGATGCTCATTTGGCACCAAGCATTTTCTCCATTCCTTCTTCCAAACTCACTGTCTGTTATGAACATAGATCAAGAACTGCAAAGCACCTTGGAAGACATTTGTCTAAGCTCTTAATGTTACCAATGAGAAAGCAGACCCTTGGGGAAGGGCAGGGAACTGTCCGAGGTCACAAACATAGGAAGTAACAGAAGCAGAATTCAAACCTTGGTACTCTAACTCCAAGGGTGTTGCTTTCACTATGTCAACCACTATGTATGGGTTTTGTTCCCCTGAGACACTTCTGCTTCTCATCTTCTGTATTCCTGAGCCCAGAATCTCCTATTATTCCTCCCATTTCAGACTTTGTGTCACCAATATCACAAGACAGCTGCTGTTGATGCCATCATCAGTAGAAGGAAGAGGGCAGAGCTAGACATAGGAGGGACACATCTGAGTGTGTGAGTGAGTCATCTGGTACAACCATGGTTATTTTTTCCCAGCTACTGCCAAGGTCATTTGTTGGTTGTTGTTGTTGTTGTTGTTGTTGTTGTTGTATACACTCTGCTACATAATAGCAGAGCCCTAGAAATTTCAGCACCCTAGAACATAGTCACAGTCATCTCACCCTTGTTATAGTTCTACTTCTGGCTTCCATTCCGAACCTGTGATTCTGCAGTTCTGCAAATTATATCACACTCTATCTAAGAAAATCATCTATGTTAAAGTCACAGAATAATAGATGGGGAGGAGGAATAGAAATCGAAGTACATCTAGTCCAGTCTCCTCAGTGTGGTTGTTGTTCAGTCATTTTAAGCTATGTTTGATTCTTTATGACCCCATTTGGGTTTCTCTTGGCAAAGATACTGGAGTGCTATGCCATTTCCTTCTCCAAATATTTTACAGATGAGGAAACTGAGGCAAAGAAGGGTGAGTGATTTGCCCAGAGTCCTTCAGCTAGTGTGTGAAACCAGATTTGAACTCAGAAGGAAGAGGTTTCCTCACTCCAGGTCTAGAATTCATTCCACTGTGCTACTTAGCTGCCCACAGATGACCAATTTATAGATGGACAAATTGAGATTCATGGTGACTAAGTCATTTGGCCAAGATCAAACAAATAGTAAACATCAGAGTCAGGACTTGAAACTCTGATGCAACATTCAGTACTAAACCTATTATGCTACCCTCCCATCCCTCCTCCCACCAAAATTTGCCTCTTAAAAATTCCAGGAAGAATGCAATACTGACCATCCATGGAGCTATATATTTAATGGAGGAGTTTCAGATATTCTAAGGAGTTATTTTCAGACTCTGGCATGCCTTCCAAGTATCTCCAAAAGCCAATAATATTCCACACTAGAGTGTAATTTATCCATTGAATAACCCCCCTCCCCACAAAGGTCACTCCTGACTTTTCTTTAAGGCTCTTCAAGTCCTGTTTTAAGAATTTAGACATACCAGTGTACCTGAAGTATTTTTCCCCATCTAACTGAGACTCAAGAGCTTTCACTGGTCCTCGAAGGGTACTCTCAGGTAGCTTGTAAATCTAACTCCTAAAATATGATAGTAGGAAAGAATAGTTAATAGAAGACTTAATAGCTTTGTTAAATTAGCAAGGAGTGGGCTTGGGAAGCAATTTCAAGGTACCGGTAAGATCCAGCACTGACTCCTCAGGGAATAAGCTCCAGGCAGAGAAACTCCTTTACCTGACAAGTAGATAATAGAAGCAAAAAATGGCAAAGAAAAAGAATCCTAAGAACAGAACTTCTTAATGTGCTTTCTCTGATTTTTTCCTACTCTAAATAAAATACCCTATTTAACATTTAGAGGTCATGTTATACCATTGACCACTGAATATAATCTTATTTCATTTCCACTTTTAATAGAAAACTATTGCATTAGAGGAGCAGAATAAGGTGAGCCAACAAAGGAGGAAGGGAGGAATTGTGAAGAGGGATTTTTGAGTTATGCATAACACCAGATTTTGAACTTGGGAGAGAAATATTGGAAAGAATTAAGGAGAAATTGAAAAAATGAGAACTAAAGAAGGGTCTGAGGAGGTTCAGAGAGAACAAAGAAGCATGATTTGTTTTGGAGTTGAAGGATTCAAAGAGGAAGAACAAAAAGGAGAAGGAATAAATACCCCTGCCCTTGAGGAGCATCTATTCTACTGGAATTGGCTAATAGGGTAAAAATAATGAGAAACATGTGGGGGGGGGAGACATAGATCCACTACCTTGAAGTTTGTGATGGAGGAGTGGAAGAAGAGGCATAATTAAACAGGCATTCTAGATGTGGGAAGGATAAATTTCAAAGTATTCAAATAAAGGATAGGAAGGATCCTGTGGATTAAAATTCTAGGGGGTTTGATGTAATTTTACTTTTTTTCAATTAATAAAATATGTTTTCTTTCCCTCCTATGTCCTACACCAATGAAACTCTTATAACAAATATACATAGATAGACAAAACAAATCCCTATGCAGGCTATACCTATATGTGTGTGTGTGTGTGTGTGTGTGTGTGTGTGGTGTACACATATATATGTATATATACATATATATGTATATATACACACATATATACATACATATATTTATTTATATTTATATTTTATATATATATATATATATACACACACACACACATATATATGTCCTATTCTGGATCCTGAAGCCTTCTGCTAGAAGGAAAGGAAAAGGAAAAGAGGAAGTTAGAGTAAGAGAGAGAAGAAGGTCCCAGAAATAAAGTTCAGAAGGCAGGAAGAGAACTAACTCTGATGTAGAGGAAAGGGATAAGCAGACAAAAGAGATTGATTCCAGCACATAGTAAACTCTTAGTAAGAATAATGGGAACTTAGTGTGTTATCTTAATATCTCATTTGATTGTCATAAAGACCCTTTGAGGAAAATATTATTATTACCCCCATTTTGCACACAAGGAAATTAAATCTAAGAGAATTGCAATGACTTACCCAGGGTGACAAATCTGATTCATAGCACAGGCAAGATTCATACCCAGGTCTTCTGACTTCACCTCCAAAATACTATCACCTATGTGATCCTGAACAAGACATTCCAGTTGTTACTGCCTCAGATTCCTCATCTATAAAATAGAGATGCCCCACCTAACTTATAGAGTCACAATAATTCATAAAGATAATATTTGTAAAGTCCTTTGGAAATGTTAAATCACTATGTAAATGCTAGCTATCATTATTATTAGTGATATGTTACACTCGACTCCAATTCACCATACACCACTGCATGATCTTTTACATACTTGGATAACAGATAATGCTATCCACCAGGCAACACTTCCTAAACCAATTTAGGTTTTATAAGACTCATACAGAAAATAGCAGCCAGAACAAAGTAGAATATACAAAACAAAGTGAGATACCATTCTATAAAAACAGCATCAGAGAGCAGATTAAAATGATCTGAGAGCAAGAAGGGAAGTTAAGGACAAAACAAAAGGAGTGGGATATTTAAGCTAGATTGGGGAAAGGAGGAAGATCAATGAAAGGATAGGATTGCATCTCAGAGTGGTCAAGACAATGATATGAACCAATGGACAGAAGGTAGAAATTCCAAGCATTTTTTTCCATTTTCTCTTTCAAGAAGTATCATCTTTTCATTGGAGAGGATGGAACAAAAGTAGGTAAAGGGTAATGGAAATGCAACATCAGAGGAGACAGTAGAGGGTATCTAGTTGCCCTTGTCCCTTGAGGCATAAATGAGCTATATTCTAGGGTCGTGAAATAACTGATGAATATGATTATGGAATCAGGCTGAGAACTTGAATGATTGTGGAGAACACCAAAGATGTCTTGGAGTCAGAGAAGGACAAAATGTACTACTTTTAAAAGGGATGGAACAGGGTAAAGAGTTCATAGTCTTTTCCAATCTTTTTTTTGAGTTTATTACACATTGTATGCCTTTACATATTCTATGGTCAAATCGAACTGTTGGTTGTTCTTCCCATAGAACAATTCATCTCCCAGGTCCAAGATTGTACATGTTGGACTTCCATTTCTGGAATGTGCTCCTTAGTCACCTCTACTTTTTTAGAAGCTCTGTTTTTTTTTCAAAGCTCTACTCATCTCCCTCCTCCTACATGGGGCCTTTCTTGATCTTCCCAACCAGTTGACAACCCCTTCCCCAATTTCACAGCATTTATTTTGTACTTGTTTATGTGTATGTGTTGTTTCCTGGATAGAATGTAAGCTTTTTGAGGGCAGCAATGTCTTTTTATCCCTATCCTCTTTGTGTAATAGTTTTCTGTTATTTGATTTATAATTTCTCAGTTGTAAAATTTAAAAACATTGAAAATGATCTTATGTAAATGGATGTATTAACAAAAGTGTTTCCTAGCCATACCCACTTTCAGGCAGGACTTTTGCCTTTGAAAGAGACTGCCATCTCTTAGAAACTCTCAGAACAATCTGTGTCTTTCTACCCTCAAGCACTTTTAGCTAATTAGCAATGTTTCTCCTCAAACTAATTTAATTCATGATCCCCAAATATTTTTTTTTCTTCGCCTTTCATTAAAAAATAAATTCACATAACAAAGTGCCATCTTACTTTAAGATATAAAGTAAGACACCTCCGTGATGCAATACATAAAGTTGTAAACCTGGAAGCAAAAAGACTCAACTTTAAATTCTGCCTCAGACATTTATGGTATGACCCTCAACAACTCACTTAACTACCTCCATTTCCTTATCTATAAAATGGGGATGTTAATAATAGCCTCTACCTTGAAGAGTTATGAGAATTAACAGAGATGATATTTGTAAAACTCTTTACAAGCCTTAAAGCACTATATAAAGTCTACTGGGTAGTAGTAGTAGTAGTAGTAGTAGTAGTAGTAGTAGTAATAGTAGTGAGTTGTAGTAGTTGTAGTAGTAATAGTAGTAGTAGTAGTAGTAGTAGTAGTAGTAGTAGTAGTAGTAGTAGTAGTAGTAGTAAATTACAGTCTACTCTCACCCAACATATACCAGTCCATGACCCTTGATATTATACTCAACTTGAAAGTTCTTCAGAGACTGTAGCGCATACCATGTCTCTCAGCCAAAAACAAAATCAATAGCCTATTGGCAGAAAAAAGATAGGACTTTATTCCTGGAAGAACATTGGGGTCACTGAAGGAGCTTGCAGTTTCCCAAAGCAAATCCTACCTAACTTGGATTTACTAACTTCCATTTAATTCCAAGCCCAACTGCTTGTTCATTTTCAATGTATATCATACGCAAATAGCTAAATGTTTTCCTACTGTGTCTCTACTCATCTTGGATATTCTCATCAGTCACTTGTGTGTATAACATAATATATTTATACATATACATATGAATAAATATGCACTTGTACACAAATGGATGAACTCTGTAGGCTGTCCATCTAACTTAATACCACAGTCTTTACAGCATGTGCTATTTCATCCACTTGGTTTATTTCCTGTGTTTGTGAATGGTTAGGTCAAACTTTTGGAATGGTTACAAACCTCTTCCAAGAGACTCCAAAATATCTCAGTGCATGGCCCAACCAGCCCAATGTCATTCACACAGAGGGGCCTCCATTTCTTACACCATTGTGCTCCAGAGAAAGCACTGGGTTCATTTGATAATTACTAATTTCTTTTGAATTCATAATTCCAACTTACCTCACTGAGATCTGTTTTTACATTTCAAGGTCTGAGAAAAAAGTAGATGTCCAAAACTTAATAATGGGTGGCCTAAGTGAAAGTGATTTTCATCAAGGGAGTGGGAAGATCATGGTTTCTATCCTTGAACAAGAGTCAGAAAAGATCATCATTCTTCACACATTGCAAATATGTTTGTTGAATTTAATTCAATTCAATTCAAAGTGACCTATGGAGAAAGAAGGAAGAAACAGACTTATTTCACATTCAGGCAGGAGGAACACTCACACTCATGTGGGCATTTGCTCGCACTCTTAGAATTTGAAATCTAATAACATTTCCTTAGGGAAATTTCAATATTAGAAAATCAAATTGAAAGTGTATTTCATTTCAATTCTCTCCTCTGAGAGCAGTGGTGCTTTTGAGATGGATACATGTTCTTTCTCTACCCTTTAGGAAGATAAGAAGATTTATAAATCCCTTAAAGTTCTCTTGGCTCCACTCTTTTCCCCAGGAAAAGAGTCATCCATGTTTCCATGCAACTCTAATTCTTTGCTCCTTATTTGAATCAGTATTTTGAGGGAGGAAATTCAAAGAACTGCTAAGTCCTATTAAAAATCAATTAGCCACACTAATAAAGCACAAGAATAAAAGTGAGAATCACTCAGAGAGCAATGGAAAAGAGCAGGAAGTTATGTATGATCAAGCTATATTTCCTAATGAAGAAGGAAAAACCAGCATAAAGGACATCATCAAAAAGTATGTAATCAAAAAAGAACATGAGCTAATCACAGAGTCATTTGTGAGTTCCTTTGGTGTCTTCAGGATGTCAAAGAAGATTGAGGAAGGCCCTGCTTCATTAGGTGTACCCCACAGGGCAGCAGTTCTCAACCTGTGGGTAGCAACCCCTTTGGGTGTTGAACAACAGGGGTCACCTAAGACCATCGGAAAACACATACTTCCGATGGTCTTAGGAACCATGACACTGCTCCTCTATCCATCTCCAGGGGGGTCTGCCCACATGCAGATATACCCACATATGAGTATTAAAGGGTCGCAGCATTAGGAAAGTTGAGAACCACTTCCATAGGGTGAAGTTTAGACAGGTGGGCAGGAAGCGTCATATGGATGAGAGTTATACAAGGTTGGTGAATGTGGGTGGGATTTGGTGTGCATCATGAAGGAAAAACTCATTTACATAAGATCCCAGATCCATTCACACATATGTGTGTAAAACCAAAAAAGTAAAGTGGATAATGAAAACTGTTATTTCCTATTTACAGTTTAAAAAAACCTTGGAGCTCTCCATTATCCCTGGAAAGACATTATGGCATTCTAGCACTGAACTTGGAGTGAGGAGGACATGGGCTCAAATATCACCTCGAACTTGTTCAATTTCAAAGGTTTCCCTCCACCTCTAAGTATGATATTCTATCATCATAAATGTCCTACCTTTATTGGGTGGGAACAATTACACAGTTCAATATCCCATAGAGGTACAATCCACATCTCCTGAATCAACTCCACCCTGACTCAAAAAGTAGGAAATTGCATTACAGCTTAGAGACATTAGAAGCTTAGCTATCATAATAAAACCTCATTTCTGGATCGTTCTAATATTTTCAAAGTGTTTCCCTCACAAAACACTGTGAAATCATCCAAATATTATCCCCCTCCACCCTCTTAGTAAACAGAAGTTCTGAGAACCAGAATGATTGATCCATGATCACATGTCTAACAGGTTAGCTGATGTAGGTTTCACAGTCAATTTCTCTGACTCCAAGTCCAGTAGTCTACCCATTATGCCAAGCTCCTAAGATGTAAGCCCCAGTCCAAAACTTTGGCTCCAGTCTCACACAGATCAAGTTCAGGCTTGGAATCTTCTCAAGTACCTTACTACCCTACTCGGGGTCTCGGCTAAAAATATCAGAAGTTGGTTTGGATTTGCCTCCACCTAGGATTTTGCCTGGAAATATCAACATCTAACTTATGTCTAGGCATCCTTCACAGAAAGGCATGGGGGGGGGTGCTATTAACTCCCAATGAAGCATTTAGGTTCACAAAATATTGAACACGCTTTATTTGGTTTATCAGAAAATAGTAAAATTTCACATCTAAGTCCATAAAGTTAAGACCGCTCACCTTTCTATTCACCTTTCTACTCCTGTGTTTCTTTTGAAAGGACATAGTCTTCCAGATAGCTCTCAGTGCCTTCCATTCCTACATAAGGGAAAATATTTGAGTTTGCCAATTAGTACATCAACACTCCATTCATATGGATCTCTGTCGTATGTGAGAATGTCATAACCTTAAATGATGTATTCTCTCCTCACCTCCACCTCTGGAATTCCATGGATCAGCTCAAGCATCACCTCCTCTAAGAGACCTTTCCTGTTCAGTGTACCTCTACTGTTAGCCTCCCAATAGTAATATGTTAGTTGCATTTTTAAATGCTGACTTATCTGTATATAAGCTATATCCCTCAGTAATAAATCATTTAGAAAGGCTTTATCAAGCATCTGTGATGTGCCAGTCAGTGTACTGAACATGGAATAAAAAGACAGAAGTTTAATAATATGGGTGTGTACCAGTAAATACACAATATATACATGCAATTTTACTGGAAAGTAACTGACCATGGCCCTGCAAGGTGGAGGGTACCAGGAAAAGCCTTGTAAGAGGCTGCAATACTTGAGCTGAACTTTGAAGGAAGCCAAAGTTTCTAAGAGGTGGAGGGAAGGAAGGAGTGTATTACAGGTAAGAAGGATAGTGCAAAGGCACACAAATGGAAGATGTGGTACTATCTATAAGAAAGAACAAATAGTTCAGTTTGTCTGAAAAAATAGAGTGCATAAAACAATATCATTGGTTGCAGAAATGATCTGGAACCATATTGTAAAAGGTTTGAAATGACAAGTGTAATAATGTCTATTTAAGATTAATCATAATTGGGAGCCATTGAGCAAGGGATGATTTAGACAGACACATGCTTCAAGAATATCCCTTTGATAGTTGTGGGGAGGATGATTTGCTGAAGAGATATATCTGAGGGGCAGTGACTAGTTAATACAAGATATGATTAGAGGTGGGATTAGTTACATTAGATATACATATGACTAAAGAGAAGGGAACAGTTAAGAAAGACATGGAAGAGGGAGAATTCACAAAGACTCAGAAGCCAATTAGACATGAGTGCAAATGAAGAGTTGAGAATAACTTTGAAGTCACAAAACTTGATGGTGAGAAGGATAGTTTTGTCCTGAACAGAAAGAGAGAAAAGTTTAGGTAGAAACATCATTAGTTCTATTTTGGACACAATGATTTTGAGATACAGAGCATTTAATGACAAGTGTTCAATTAGCAGTTGTCCAATAAGCAGGTCCAATCATGTCACTCCTGTACTCAATAAACTACAGGGCTCCTTATTGCTTCCAAGAGCAACTACAAAATTCTTCATAACATAGCTGCTTTCTCCCTTTTACTTTACTCTCCTCTTACACTTTACTCCCCAATACGTTCTCTTCAGTCTAGTGACACTGGCCTCCTGGCTGTTCCACAAACGACTCTCAAACCTAGGTATTATGTCTGAATAACCTCCATGCCTGCAAAGTTCTCCTCCCTCTGCTCTGACTAACTGACTTCCTTTAGTCCCAATTAAAATCCCACCATCTCAAGGAAACTTTGGCCATCTCTTCTCAATTCCATTGCCTTCCATCTATTAATCATTTCCTACTTATTCTAAATATAGCTTGCTTTCTGTATAGTTGTTTGCATGTTATCTTCCCCATTAGACTGTAAGTTCCTTGAGAGAAGGCATTCTTTTATCTTTTTTCTCTTTTTATCTCCCCAACTCTTAGCACAGTGCCTGGCTCATAGTAAACATTCACTCATTCTTTATTGATGAGGAGGAGGAGGACGAGAAGGAGGAGGAGAAGGAGGAGAGTGGAACTCAGGAGAGGGAGGCTGGATACATAGTCAATAACTAAACATTGATTAATGCCTATTTTGTACCAGGCACTGTGCTAAACCCTGGGGATAGAAAGAAAGGTAAAAAATATCCCTGCTCTCAAGGAGCTCACTTTCTAATGAAAGAGACAACATTCAAAGATCTGGGTATAATCAAATTATAGACAGGATAAATTAATCAATAGATTATGTACATCTGATTATGGACATTTAATATAATAAATATATTATTTATATGCATAAATGACAACTGACCTCATGGGATATAATCAGTTCAATGAAGTAGAAGTGGTCAGAGAGAAAAGAAGGTCTGGTATAGAGTGCACGGAGTTCACCCATAATTAGAGGGTGGGACACAGATGATAGCAGCCAAAACACTGCAGAATAGGCAGATAGGTGAGAGAGAGGAGGACCAGAAGGGAACAGTGTCACAAAAACCCAGAGAGGAGAGAGTTTCCTTGAGGAGAGTGTGGACACTGGTGTTAAATACAGCACATAAGACAAGAAGGACAAAGACTAAAGAAAGATCATTAGGTTTAGGGACTAAGAGATAATGGTTATTTGAGAGACAGAATTTTCAACTGAGTGATGGGGTCAGAAACCAGATTATGGGGGCTGAGAAATGAAAACAGTTTATATCAATAGTGTGGACAACCTTTTCTAGGATTTTGTGAAAGGAAAACAAACATAAGATGATCATTTGAGGAAATGGTAGGGTCAAGTGAAAGGGTATTTTTTGTTCTGTTTGTTTTTATAAAGGAAAGTGGGATAATCTGGGCATATTTGTGATCATCAGGGAAGAAGTCAGGAGATGGAGATGGGGAATTATTGACAATTAAAGAGAGTGAGCCTAACTGAGGATGCGATCTGCCACAAAATGGAACTTGAGAACAGGGAGTATTTCTTGATTTTATCTCCTAGAAACTTAGCACAAATCCTGGTATATAGTAAGCTCTTAATAAATGTTGAGTGAAATTCAATGTATTCAGAAAGTCAATCCTTGGCTCCAGGATCTCCATCTCCTCTTTTGGCTCTTAGGTTGGCTTAAAATCAGCAGATTTGTAGTCATCAATTTCACCTCTTGGTGACCTGGCCATTGCCAAGAGTTTTATTTGCACAGAGAAGACCCAGTTCTATTGGAAGACCTGAAAGGGCCTAGCTTGAGCCATCTTTCCTCTAGTACCTCCCTGCTGCATCCATCAACTGAAACATGAGCCATTGGCAGGCAAATGTAATTGAAGAGATGTTACAATGGTTGTTGACAGGGTGCCAGTGCCCACATTACTGTAGCCATAATTCATGAAAAACAAAGGACTTTCAAGTCCTAACTAAACCTGATTGAGCCAAGTGTTTTCATTACAGGACCCAACTCTGTCACTGTCCAGGTTCTGAGGGGAAGGAGAATTTATCTAGCATGTTCATGACCTGGGCATGCTGACGAGATTGCATAATCAGCTAGGGGTTTCTCAGGCAAGGATGAATTGTCAGACCCTAGTGCATAGTAGGTTCTTTATACCAGGGAGGAACATGAACCCTAAAAGAAAACAGATATGGATACAGTGAATAAAGCCCTGAGCTACAAATCCACCAGCCTTGGGTTCCAATCTTGCCTCTAACACTTACATAGTGTGTAATGTTGAATGTCTCTGAACATGTCATCTGATAGTGATACCTGTGTTACCTAGCTACCCAGAAACCTTCCATTAAGTCATATTTATTCCCCCTAAACTAAATTTAGTCTTACCAGCTGTCATAGATACATTACTATGGATGTACTGTATAAATGGATACTGATTATATCAAGGATGGGCAAAGATAATGCCCATCTACGGGTGATTTCCATTTGTCTTCATGTGTAAACAAGGAAAAGACTGTGTTAGATTAAAGCATGTCAGTAGCCATACATCTTGTAGAAGTCCTTGAGGACTAAAGATATCTCCATTTAGTTGCCTACTTAGGGTTCGAAGGAAATAATGCCTTTGCAAACCTTAAAGCACCATGTCAGTGTCAGTTTTATTGATACAACTTAGAGAGGAAAGGCTGATGATGCCAGGGTCAATAGTGGGGGTCTAGAAGCAAGTGAAGGAGGGTAACAGGACCATTTATCATAAAATGAGTTACTGAATTCTGGAGATACAGGATAGCAAAATGAGCCATTGGAATCCAAAGAGGAAGAAAAATAAAGCGAGGCCAAGAGACAAGGACATGGTGTAAGGGCAAAATTCTAGGGATGTGTGCATCCAAGATTAAATAGAGACAAACAGACAGACAGGGGAGGGGAGGGAAGGGGAGGGGAGGGGAGGGGAGGGGAGGAGGGGAGAAGGGGAGAGGTGGGAAGGCAGAGCAAAAGAGGGGAGGGGAGGAGAGGGAGGGGAAGAGAGTGGAAGAGAGGGGAGGGGAGTAGAGGAAAAAGAAGGGGAAAGGAGGGGAGGGAAGGAGAGGGGAAGGGAGATTTTCATCCCAGTTTTCACCTGAATCCTTCTCAAGGTAATAAGAAGAAATCCAAACCCAGTTTAAATCCTGGAGTTATAAAGCATACGTTTTTTAAAAAGCAAATAAATAAGCATAGGCTATGAGATCATAGGACTTTAAAATTAGAAGGTAACTTATAGGATCCATGGATGCAGAGGCCCAGTGGTGGGAAGTGACCTGCACAAGGTACTAGTTACCCACAACGCTGAGGCAAGAACCCAGGTAAACTGACTCCCAGACTTTTCAGCTATACTATACTTCCCTTTGGTTCTTCTCAGATGTGGAAACTTTTCAAACAGCTAGCAGAGATACCCACAATTCTCCAGATAAATAAAGCTTTTTAGTATTAACATGTACTTACTTAATCAGCTCTTAGGAAAGGCAATTACAGAATAGTTCATGAAAGCCATTTATATCAACCTTTAAAGTTTATAGCTTCTCTCTCTTGCATAGGCTGATTCCCAGAAAAAAAGCCAATACACATTGCTTCCATTTCCTCACCTTCCAATCATGCTTCAATCCCTTACAATCTGCCTTCTGACCCAATAGTTTAAGTAGAACTGCTCTCTCCAAGGTTACCAATGACTCTCAATTGTAATGAATTCTTGTCCTCCACTTGACCAATTGGTCATGTTTTACACCATTGCCTTCTTGGACACTTTCTCTTCCCTTAACTCCTAGGAGCACTTTCTCTTCATTCTCTTCTTCCCTGACAGACACAAATTGACATGAGATTTTTCCTGATCTCAGGGGCTGCTTTCCACCTCCCCCAGAATTTCCCTGTATTTATTTTGTTAGATTTTGGTCACACCATGAGATAATGTAAGTAAATGAGGTAACATAATTAAACCACACACACACACACACACACGTATATTTAACATTTATGTACATGCTTACTTACATTATTTCATTGAGTCCGAACAACTTGCTTGTGAAATGGGGTTATTACCGAGACAGGTGCTATTCATTTCAGGATAAGGACTGCTTAAAGCTTTTTTCTTTGTATTCCTAGCACCTAACACAAGGTTCGTTCATAGTAAGCACTCAGGAAATCCATGTGGAATTGAAATGAATTTACAAAATTCTCTCTTATTTTGTTTGTTATCCTCAACAGTCCCGAGAGGTAAGTGATATAAGAAAAATGATCCCCGTTTTATGGATTATGACTGGGTCTCAAAGTGGTGAAGGCACTGGTTCAGAGCCATAGAGCTAGAATATGACCTAGGAAGAAATAGAATCCAGGTTTCCTGATTCTAAAACTACTGCTATTTCTCCTAAACCATATTGCTGTTCTCCTAGTCATTCACATAGTATTCCATTCAGAAATTAACAAACCTGCTCACAGTTTTATCTAGCTGAAGATTTCCTTTCTTTTCAGATATCTGCTTTTCCTTATGCACTACATTGTATCTCCCACCTCAGTGCCTTTGCGCAGACTATCCTCTATGCTTAGAATGCTCCTCCTTATTTCTTAGAATCACTGACTTCCTTCAAGGTTCAGAAAAGTCAACTCCTAGAAGATCCACAGCCATATAGCTGCTGCTGCCTCCAAAAACTTCTCTCTCTGTCTCCCTCCCTCCCTCCTTCCCTCTCTCCCTCTATCCCTCTCTCTCTCTCTCCACACACACACATATATATATATATATATATATACACACATATTATATGCATTTATCTCTATATATACATCTATCATATACATTCTATATATGTGTGTATACATATGTATGTATGTGTGTATGCATGTATGATGTGCATGCATATTCAATTCAATGTAAGATCCTTGAAGTCAGGGACTCTTTCATTTCTATATTTACATTTATATTTCTAGTTCCTAAAACATAGTAAAGACATAATAAATATTTTTCAGCTGATTGAGTGATTAATTAATCAATTATAAGCTTCTTAAAAGGAAGGACTGTTTCATTTCTATATTTGCATCACCAGCACTTACATAGTGTTAGCAGGTTCTTAATATGAAATTTGGGGGAATTTTTTTTTAACTTTTTCATTGTAAATAACATTTTATTTTTTCTGATTACAAATAAAGATAGTTTTCAATATTCATTTATATAAGGTTTTGAGTTCCAAACTTACCCCCTCCCTCCCTCCCTCCCTCTCCTGCCCCCTCTTCAAGAGGGCAAGCAATCTGATATAGCTTATACATGGGCAATTATGTTAAACATACTTCCACTTCATACAATTTTTTTGAAAGGTTGTTCCCTCAGAAACCTAAAATGGTTCCTTAGATTTCAAGTCCTCTAAACAAAAAGGTATTTAATTGCTGGTGGTGCCTCTTTGGATTTGCCTAGCTTCTCAGCCTTGCACTAGGGTAAAGCTTTAGAATTTTTTAACTAGAGCCGTTCATTAGGCATTTGAAACCAGTCTTTGTCATTTGCAAAAGTTGTCTATGTTATGGGTACAATCCAGTCCAACAGAATATTCAGTTGGGTAACGGATTTCCCAAGTAATAATATCATTAAAAACTCAATATGAGTCAACAGAATGAAATGGCAAGCAAGAAAAAAAAGTATGATCCTTGCATCAAGAGATATACGGTTTAGCAATAAGTTGGTGATTGACCCATTGAACGTTTTGAGAAGGGCATTGAGGAGCTAGAGATTGTTTGCAGGATGGTGAACCACTATGATGAATGACCTCAAGTGCATGTCACATGTTGATTTACTGAAGAAACTGATCTCCAGAAGAGAAGATAGTGAGGGATATAAAGCTGCCTTCAATTATCTGAAAGGCTATCAAAGGGCACAAAGGAAGGGTTTGATTTCTTCGATTTCTCCTTACTGGGTGGAGATCAGAGCAGTAGATAGAGATTTTGTTGTTGTTCACTCATTTCAATCATATTGAGCTTTTCGTGTCCCTTTGTGCAATTTTCTTGGAAAAGTGGTTTGCCATTTTATTCTCCAGCTCATTTTCCAGATGTGAACACTGAGACGAAAAGGGTTAAATGACTTGCCCAGAGTCACACAACTAGTAAGTGTCTGAAATCAGATTTAAATTCAGATCTTCCTGACTCCAGTTACGGAGCTCTATTCAATGGACCACCAAACTGTCCAGTAGAATTTGCCAATGAGTAAATTCAGGATTTCCTCAAGGAAAATTAATTAATGAATAAAGTAATAAAAATGTGAAATGGACTGCTTTTTGCGTGGGGGAAGTCTTAGGGCAAAGAGCTCACAAATGTTCACCTCAGCAGGACTGGAATATCTTCTCCAACTTAATTCTATTCATATCTATTCATAAGCAGTACTGGGAATGAAAAGAAAATGACAATGGCCATTTCTTCAGGGAGCTTATATTCTACAGGAAGTGGGTATGAAGTGAAATAACATGTTTGTGGATATATGAAGCATGAAGAGGGGGGAGGGAGAGAGAGACAGAGACAGAGAGACAGAGGGAGGGAGAGAGAGGGAGGGAGAGAGATACAGAGAGAGAGAGAGACAGAGAGAGACGGAGACAGAGACAGAGGGAGAAAGAGACAGAGACAGAGACAGAGGTAGAGAGAGACAGAGACAGAGAGAATAATGCTAGGAAAAGCATTAACAGTGGGGGATAACAAAAATGTCTCATGTAGGACACTGCACTTAAATTGACCCTTCTGCCTAAAGTAGGTATTCCAAGAGGCAGAAATAAGTAGAAAAGGAGTCCTAGGCATTGGGTATGATCCAATACTCCTAGCTAAGAAGGGAAGAAGAGTCCTCTATGCAGATAATGGCAAGGAAGCTAGTTTGACTGGAATGTGGACAGCCTTGAGACAAATTGTAAAAGTCAAAGAGGAGTTTGCATTTTATCTAGCTACCACAGGGAGCCATTGAAGGTTCTGGAGAAAGGGCCTGATGCAGACAGCCAATGCTATAGGAATACCAATTTGGCATTTTCGTGGATCTGATGTTGGAGATGGGAAAGAAAGAATAGAGGCTAGAGACAAGGTGTGGATGCCCCTGAATAGTAAGTTCAAGAATCTCTTCAAATCAGCAAATTAAGAAAGAAATAAAAGTAATAAAAAGTGATCCCCAAAGTTAGGTTTTAAAAGGTTATTTTGAATTTTTTTGATGTTGATTTTTGTTTTTTGGTTTCTTGGGGTTTTTTTGTTTGTTTGTTTTGCTACTAAGGTCCCTACCTCATAATGATGTAAGTACTTAAAATGCTAACTAAGGTTCATTGAATCTCAAGCTCATCTTTGTCCAACAATGTTTAAGGAAATAAATAGGCAGGAGAAAAGATCAAGGCCCACCAAATTACACATATTTGCATATTGTTTCACAGTCATCAAGTTTAATACCTTGGATAACTCAAGGTCTCTTTCTTGGCAGATATAAGATATGGGAATCTGAAGCTCTTTCCTGCCCCTAACCCCTTTGCTTAAATGGCTCTGAGAATGTTCCCTGATTTGGTGGTCACATGGAGCCTGTGGCAAGAGGCTTGTTTTTTTCGGCAATGGCCACACCTTGTTACTTTGTAATTGGACATTGGGTCAAGAGGGCTGACCCAGGAGAATCCTATATATACATTCTGATGTGAGGCTTTGCTTTGGGGCTCTCTTTGAGAAGAGTTGTGTGATTTGACCAGATGAGACGCTGGGAAGCCATTGAGCCCCCCAGCTTTGAAAAAACCCAGATGTTGGTGATTCCCTCTCTGGTAACTTGAATAGGTAATGAATGTGATGGTCAGATGGTTGGAAGCCCATCTGCTGATCTGTTTCTTGGTGTGCTTGTAACTTGTGTTTGTAACTTGGGTTTGAATTCTTTGGAGTTCAGGGTGCTGACTTTTTCCCCTGAACTAGGTAAATGATATGTTTGTTTGATTAAAGAAAGATTGTTAACCCATTTTGAGTTGATTTCCTTTAGAAAAGCAGGTCTAAGAACCTGTGCTAGCAGCTGCCCTGGGTATGCTAGGGTGCTTGCTGATACAACCACTCAGGGGATGAGTTCACATCATCACAGAATCTTTAAGTTGGAAAGGACCTTAGCCCTTCCAATTTCCTACAGCTAGTTCATAGTGAAGATTCCTGTACCTGAAGGATCCTCTCTACTATGTCCCCAATAAGTGGTCATCCAGTCCCTGATTTCAACCTCTGCTAAAGGAGACCCATCTCCTCCATAGGGAGTCCATTCTACTATAAGAAAGCTCTAATTATTAGAAGTCTTGGTTTGCTTTCCCTGACCTCAAGTCATCGTCATCATCATCATCATATTTGTAATTATCATTATATCACCATCAATAATAACTATCATTTATGTAGCACTTTCCCTATGGGCAGCTAGGTGGCACAATGGATAGAGCTCTATCCTTGGAATCAGGAAGACTCATCTTCATGAGTTCAAATCTGGCCTTAAATATTTATTGGCTGGTCAAGTCATTTAACCCTGTTTGCTCAGTTTCCTTTTCTGTTGTTATTTGTCCTTCCTTCTTGAAGAGGACCGTGGCATCAGGGAGATGATGCAATGACTTACGAGTGAATTGGATTTAAGTGAAGGAGGGTTGTATGAGATCACCAGCCTCACTTCCTCCCACAGAAGCATCTGGGTCCAATGACAAGACATAAAGCTGGATGACTGAATATGGTCCCCTAATCATCTCTAAGATGAGCTAGAAAAAAACGAATGGAAAACTATTCTAGTACCTTTGCTGAAAAAACCCCAAATGGGGTCACAAAGAGTCAGACATGACTGAACAACAACAAATTACCTGTTATCTTGTTTGATGTTCATTGCAACTCTGTCAGGTGGGTGCTATAATTACCCCCACTTTACAGATGCAAAAACTAAAATTGCAGGGGCGGCTAGGTGGCGCAGTGAATAGAGCACCGGCCCTGGAGTCAGGAGTACCTGAGTTCAAATCCGGCCTCAGACACTTAACACAAAAACCTAGCCGTGTGAACTTGGGCAAGTCACTTAACCCCAGCTGCCCTCCAAAAAGAAAAAAAAAACTAAAATTGAGAGAGGTTAAGCAACTTGCCCAGGGTCACACAACTGGTAAAGACCTCATACAGAATTTGAACTCAATTCTTCTTGATTCCAAATCCAGTACTTTATTCATTGCACCATCTAACTGCTATTTCCCCATTACTTCTCTTTCTGTCATCTAGAGTCAAGCAGAAAAAGCTTAATCCTCCATCTTCTGAGTCTTCTCCTCTCCTGGCTAAACATCCCTTATTCCTTCAACTAATTCTTCCTTGGCATGGGCTCTATGTGCTCCAGTCCCTTTCTCTGGATGTTCTCCCAAGTTTATCTACTACATTTCTAAGCTGTGGTTCTCAGAAAAAACCACAATGCCCTATGTGTTGCCTGCTTAGGTTAGGGGGCAGCAAGACTATATCACCTTTCTCATTCTGGACACCATCCTTCTCCTAATTCATCCCAGTATCCTGTTACTTCCAATGGTTGCCAAATCACACTGTCGATTCATTTGAAAATGCCTTGCAAATACTAGGTGTTGTTATTTCAAGCTCCAACCTGAATCAGCATTGACCTTGATCTGTCAGGAGATTCATCCTGGGAATTTCAGTGCCAGCAATGAGGTGATGAAAAGAGAAGTGACTTTGAAATGAAGAAAATTAGCATGAAGCAAAGGCCATTCACCATCCTGATCACCCTCCTTTGGAATGCCCTCCAGGTTCTCAGTGAACTTCCAAAACTCTAGTGCTCAGCCCTGGACACAATCATGCAGATAGAGTCTAACTAGGACAGCTGGTTCTATCACCACCTCCTATTTTTCTCAACACTGTGCCTTGTTTAATGAAGCCTAAGATAGCATTAGAAAAACTCCAAGTGCCACACCTCCAAGTAGTCAGTGGTCTCAAAGGGATTGGTGGTGTTGGTGTTGTTTTAAGTAGTCACTTCTCAGTTCTCTGCATATGGATTTTTTACTCAGGAGATCAGAGAAAGGGATTTCCATACCCCTAGTGCCCACTTTCATTCCAGATGTATTGTCAGTGGGTACAGAGGGAATACACACTGATTGTATCATTAGTCTGGACAGAGCAAAGCAAGGAAGGAAAATCTGCAGAGATGATCATGTCATGCATCCCAGATTTGGTAAAAGCATGAATATTGCCACAGTGACTTATGTCTAGCACCATTGGGAATGATTGTTTTCCCTCAAGTCAATTTTCCAGATAACCGAAACTTAATTGTAATTATGTGTGCAGTTGTAGGTAGTGTTGGATTTGGAATTTAACTGATTTGAGTTGAAACCACATGTTAAACACCTATTAACTGTGTGACCCTGGAAAAGTCACTTAACCTCTCTCAGTCTATTTCCTCATCTGTAAAATAAAGACAATGATAGCACCTACCTCACAGGCTTTCAAAGGATCAAATGAGGTAGTATGTGCAAAGGACTCTGCAAGTCATCAAGTGCTACATAAATTATTACTATTATTATAATTATCGTGATGCTTCCCATTTGCTTAGTATTAAGTCAGCAAGTCTCCATGAAGTGCCTACTTTGCTCTAAAAACTGGGGCTATAAGGAAAGAGTTTGGGCCATCAATAATCTCACATACTAACAGGAGAGACAAAAGATAAAATTTAAATGGCTAGGTTCATCAAGTATGTTCAGGGTGGATAGAATGTAACCTTAGAGGGAAAGGTAACTACAGCTCATTGAAGACCTTCCTTGCGGAAGGTGGGATTGGAACCAAGTACAAAGGAATCCAGTAGGCAAAGGTGAGGAGGGAAACATTTCAGGTGTAGGAGACAGCCTGCAAGAAGGCAGTTGTGGTGCCATGGGAAATAGCAAGTAGGCCAACATTCCTGGATCATGGAGAACATGGACAGTAATTAAGGACAAGAAAAATGGAAAGATAGGAAGGGACCCAATTTTGAAGATGTTTAAATGACAACAGGAAATTTTGCATATGATTCTGGAGTTAAAAGGGAGCCACTGGGGTTTTTGAGTAGGAAGATAACAAGATCAGGTCTACATTGTACAGAAAATTGCTTTGGCTGAGGAGTAGAAGGTGGACTAGAGAGGAGAAAGACTCAAATTATTGAGATCAATAAGAAGGCAATTGTAAGAGGTAAGAAATGATAAGGACATGAATTAATTGGTTCACCTGAACTAAAATGGGAGTTTATCTGAGTAAAGAGAAAGGAGATACAGGAGATATGTTGTGAAGGCAGAAAAGACAGGTGTTGGTGGGAAATGGATGTTTAGGTTGGATGTAGTTGAGAAGTCAAGGATGAGGTCAAGGCTATGAGACTTGGAAAATGGTGATATCCCCAATAATAATAAGGAATATCAGTCCATCCATTGGAGAGCTCAATTCAGAGGAATTCAGCCCAAGCAGGAAAATATTTCAATTCTGAAATAGAAAATTTCAGTGCAAGATAAATTTTTTGAAAAGGAAGAGCAGAGAATTTCCCTCTTTCCCCTGACCATACATGGCACTGGAGGGAAAAAAACATTAGGAGACAATGCATTCAACTTAGAACAGAGAAAGATATATGAAGGATAAACATTAATAGTCAATCAGTAGACATTTACAAAATACCTACTAGTTACCAGGCACTGTGCTAAGTACTAGAGATACAAAAAATAATGCAAAAGACAGTCTCTGTTCTCAAAGAGCCCCCAATCTAATGGCAGATACAACCACAATCAAATATGTACAAACAAGTAATTACAGAATAAATGGAAAATAATTGAGAGGGAAAACACTAAAATTAAGAGGAATTGAGAAAAACTTCATGTAGAAAATAGAATTTTAGTTGCAATTTGAAGGAAACCAGGAGGTGAACATAAGGGAATATTCCAGGAAATCTGAGAATATGCCAACTCAAGAGTTGTCCTTGAATCAGAGCACATGGCAGAGAGCAAGGAGTAAAAAGACTGGAAAGATAGGGGTGGGGGAGTGCAGCTAGGTTGTGAAATGTTTTCAATGCTAAATAGACCACTTTGTATTTGATCCTGGAGATGATTGAAAGGCACTGAAATTTTCTAGTTAAGGGGTGCATGATTGCACTTGAGCTTTAGGAAAATAACTTTAGGTGCTGAATCATGGACAGATTGGTGTGAGGGAAGACATGCAGGTAGATTAATCAACAGGTTATTACCATGGTAGAAAAGTGAGATGATTAGGCCCTGTACCAATGTGGTAGTAGTATCAGATGAGAGAAGTGGGAATATTTAAGAAATAATGCAAGAGTGAAATTGACAGGGATTGGAAACAGATTTGGTATGGGGAGTGGCAAAGAGCAAGGACTCAAGAATGATGTTTAGGTTACCCTCTAGGGAACTGGAAAGATAGTGGTGCTCTCAACATCATATAGACAAACATAGCCACAGATAGATGAGAAAAAAAGTCACCTGAATGAGAAAGCTGCTTCACAGTGCATGATTCCTTGAACCAGAGATTCAATTTACAGACTCCAGAAAGAATTAGTATTTAAAGTGAGTTTACATTTTGGTTATATGTTCTCTACCTATATGGATACTGCCATCAAGTTTAAGATCACTCTTATAAGGCACCTGTGCATATATACCCTAGGTTTTGAGGGGAGAGAGAACATGTTATACTACCTGTTATTAAAATATCATCTTAGTAAATACATCTATTCTAAAGACTAATTGAGGCTACTGACTAATATTCAATTGGAATCATACTGATGAAGGTTTTGAGTGGCATTAATAGAAAACCACAACCTTTCATGGTCTGGAGATCTATTCTACTGTTTCAATGCAAATTGGGAGAGTGAGACCAAAGGTGTCCTGCTGTGCTAAATCACTGTACACATAATATACAACACACTGTATTCTGCAATGTATTGTTCCATTTTTATTTTGAAAATATTTTTGTATTCTTTTGTTTTTATTTACATCATGTACATTTCCAAATATAACCCTCTCCCCTTTCCTACTCAAATTTTATATATAACAATGATTTTTTTTAAAAAGACTTCAGAACAACCAACACTTAGCTCATGTCTGGCTGCATATGTAGTATTCTGCACACATTGACCTAACTGCCAGTGTAAGGAAAGAGGTACATTTCTTCTTTAATTCTCTGGGATTGTGCAGGCACATTAGGATTATAGAGGTCAGTCTTTTTTTGCTTTTATTCTTTCAATTTACATCATTTATCAGTTCTACCAACTTTACTCTACTTCAATTCAAATAAGTTCCCTTTCCCATGGTTTTTTTCTGATATTTTTATATGAATCATTTCTTCCTGCATGGTACTATTAAATCAGCTTCATGAACCACAATTTATCTATCCATTTCCCAATGGAATTCTATTTTGTTTATATTTTTTTGCTACCACAAAAACTGCAGCTATGATCATGTATATGTGTGTGTATTAATCTCCCTCTGATATACCTAGGATTGGAGTGTGTGAGTTAATAGGCACAGGCATTTTTATTATTTTTAACATAATTCCAAATCCCAAACTCCTTTCCAGAATACATGGATCAATTTGCAGATCCACCAACAAATTATTGCAACTCTATATTTCTACAGCCCGTCCAGCATGACATTCCCATCTTTTGTCACCACCGACATTTTGCTGGGGATGAGGTAAAACCTGAGAGTAGTTTGAATTTGCTTTGATTTTTAATAGAAGTGATTTGGGTTGTTATGTTGTTGTTAATGTTGTTTGTGACCCTTATTTTGAAAACTGTGCATTCATCTCCTTTGACCACTTATCTCTTGGGAAAATGTCAGTCTCATTATGTGAATCATTTCTTCATTAGTACAGTTCACATCATCCCTATACTGTCCCATCCTGTCCAATTCCTGTCTATGTCTTTCAATAAGTGGCCTAAAAGTACATTTCTCTGGGGTTTTTATTAAGAATAAGAACCTGTGTATATAGCATGTTTATGTCTCCAACCTTTTCCCTCACATCTAACACAGTATGAGTAAGATTTTTCCATCCTACAGAAGAGGAAGTTGAGATTCACGGATATCAAGTGCATGAACCAAGATAACAACTAATATTCGGACAGTATTATAATTGAAAAGTGTGTTGTTAGTACTATGTTATTTGATTGTCAACAACACCCCAACGAGGCTGGTATTATCAGTGTTGCTGTTATTGTCATAATAATGATTCTTCCAATTTTTGTGGTAAGAAAAGAAAGACCAGAATAAGAGACTTGTCTGGGATCAGAGGGAAAAAGTGTCTGAGGCAGGATTTGAATTTAGATCTTTGTATCATAGCCACTAAGTCACCTCCAATTAAGAAGCAATAAAGCTTGAACGCAGGAATACCTATCCAAATCCAAATCCAGGTCTCTCCATCCTACGTCATCCTGTAAGAAAGAATGCTCATCTGTAAAATTATTTTTTAAGATTTTAAATTAATTGTTGGATGGAAATTCTCCTAAACCACGTGGTACACTTTTGTGTTGTAACGTAGAGAATCTGAATTAACTGGGAACTGGCTTTTAGCTCAGGACACGAAGCTTTGCCACCTCAAGGACCTGGAGTAAGGTCACCTCTATGGGCCTCAGTCTTCTTCTCTGTTAAATAACGTTGTAATATATCTTCTCCAGCATGATTACCAAGGCCCTTTTTAGCTCTAAATATTATTAACCTAAGTGCAATTTTTCATAGTAATTATGTTTTATGGAAATTCCTTTAAAATATATTACTTACTACTCCACACATAGCCAACTAATGTATTTTTTGATGACTTAAGGCCATTGCTATGCATGCCAAATATCTTACTTAGCTATGTTGCTTTGCCCTTGGGGACTAATCTGGAATGTGAGACTCTTTGCTACTATTCTAAATGGCTACAGACAGCTGTCAGTGCTTTACAACTTTTTTTCATGTTTTTACACTTTTTCTGTCTTCCTTGATTCAGATGTCACTGCTTGCTATTGTAATCATACTTTTCTCTACTAGGCTGACTAGTCTCCTATGGGTTTGGAAAGCAGACAACCAAATTGGTTAGAATTGTGTCCAACATAAGACAAGCTGGGAGAGAGACTGTGGCAACCCTTCCTTGGAGCTCTCTTGTATGGACTCTGTGACAATTTCTGGAGCTTCCTAGAGACTTTCATTTTGCTTTGTGTTTTGAAATTGTGAATCACAGAATCGAGACCTACAAGGGACCTTAGAAATGATGTAGTCTTACTTTATTATTTTACATATGAGGAAATTTAATCCAAGAAAAGTTCAATTATTTGCACACAATCTCACACAAGGCTCAGACCTAGGATTTGAATGTAGATATACCAACTGGAAATGCAGATCCTTTTCCAGTAAACCAGGGGTGGGGAATCTGTGGGTTCAAGGTCACATGTGGCCCTCTAGTTATTCAAGTGCAGTCCTTTGACTCAATCCTAACTTCTAGGTTAGACTTGAAGGCCTAGAGTACCACATGTGGCCTTGAGGTTGCAGGTTCCCACCCCTGCAATAAACCATACTATCTGGGGCTGTTTGGGAAATCTACATTGCTACCCTTACTTCGTTCATGCAGTCACCACATTGAGAGTTAGCTACTGGAGTCTTACATTTCATTCCTGTATTTTTCCGTAAGTGTTGCATGCTTGCTCTTCTTTCCAAGTAAGTGCATTTCCTAGGTCCAGAGATGTTCAAGCAGCAGCTGGAAGACCTGGGACAGCTCTTTATGTGCGACTATGGCTACTTTTGAAGATTATTATCACTTGCAACACTTGGGAAATTGGGTAGCAACGTGAAGAATAAACTACCCTTGTCTGACTGGTAATGAGTATTGTTTTTAACTCCATAGAGGAAGAACTGTCAGTTGAAGATTATTTGTGATTTTCTTCAGGGTAGAGAAGTACCAGTAAAGAAATTTATTATGCTCCTGGTCCTGGTCCTGACTTCTGGACTTCAAGCCACGGGTGCATTCCCCAACCACTAGAGTTTATTTCCTCTTCCTGCAATAGGACGTAAATTCCCTGAAACAGGGACTTCTCCAATTTTGTCTTTGTATCCTCAGGACCTAGCAGAGTGCCTGACACCTGGGAGTAAATGAATGCTTATTGCCCAGTTAATGGACTGACAGATAGATTAAACAAACAATAAATAAGCAGATAAACAGATGAACGAAGGAATGAAGTAAAAAACAAATAACAGGATTTCCAAATTCCATGGCAGATCAGAGAAGGATGCATTTCAATATCTCGAGAATCAAACCAAGGTAGCAGCTATATAGTCTACTTCTGTGAAAGAATACCCCTGCCTTTTAGAGAATAACTGTTCTTTATAGACTTTTTATCAAAATAAACTAGGACTGAAAAGGACCTTGTGTCACCGTCTAGGGATGCTAGGAGCTCTGAAAGACGAGGGTCTAGGATGGGGTCTACCTTGAAAGAATTTGACAACTCACGCCTTATGGTCAAAGTAGCAAGTTTATTTTTGATGCCAATACAAGCAGGTCATACTCCTAGAGAGTCTGTCATATTAGTAACAACAATACAGATTTTAAGAATCTGAGAATTTGATGGGGACAAAATCAGTATTTTTATACAGAACAACTGTGGGAAGGTCAAGATAGGATTAAGGAGTGACAAGTATACTGGAGTGGGCAAGATGCAGACAATGAGGACCACAATTAAAGAGGCAGTTAAAATAATTATTGACCTGGATGGGTTGGATGCCTTAGGTGAATGCCAGAGATTTATGTTCAGGGGTTTTGGGGTCTAGGTCCCAAACACATAATCTTTCTATCTTCAGGGTCCAGCATGAACCCCAACCTCCATCACTTGGAAGTTATCTGGTCTCATCCTCTCATTTTTACAAACAAAAGCCTAGAGAGAAACTGAGACCTAGAGAGAATCCACTTTCACATAAAAAATTGAAAAGATAGAATGAGGATTGGAATTTCCTCATTCCTCATTCTCCTGGATGGGTGAATAAAAAGTCTGTTAACTTATTTCCAGTCCCCTGCAGTGGGTAGTTAGGTGACAGTGTATACAGTGCCAGGAAGACTCATCTTCCTTTGCTCATATCTGACCCCATATACTTAACTAGCTATATTACCCTAGGCAAGTCCTTTAACCCTCTTTGCTTCAGTTCCTCATTGGTAAGAGGAGCTGGAGAAGGAAATAGCCAAACCACTCTAGTATCTTTGCCAAGAAAACCCACATGGGTCATGGAGACTTGGGCATGACTGAAACACCAAACAACAACAAAGTCCACTGAAGTAAAAACAGAGGTGGAATCAGAGGACTGAATAACTAAAATAAAATAAAAATAATTGGTACTCTCTCCCCTATTTATCTTTTTCTAGGCCTGATTGATCCTATTCTCAAGGGGAAAAAACAGATGGAAAGCCATTTGAATAAGTTATTCAAATATGGCTAAAGATAGCAGCTGTGAAGCCAGCAAATTGTGAAACAATAGCCAGGGATTTAATGAATTTAATAATTCAAAGAGCACACAACAGGGATGATTCTCTGAACAATCAGCAAACTCATCTTCAAGAACCGTCTCTATACCCCGGCCAGTGGTTAATGCTTTACTAACCCCTCCTACCTACCACTCATGTACCTACTGGATCTGGTCCTACACTGGCAGCGACTGCATCATCTTGTTTTGCTTTAAAGAATAATTTTGTTTGGTGCCCCATTTGTAAATAACACAACAAAATTAATCTGCAATGGCTAATGGGGCATGAGCAGATTCAGAATTCCATCCACTATTCATTGCTATCTGCACTTCTTGAATGCACCCTAGGATGCATGCCAATATCTGTCCATACCTAATGGGCAATTACCATGGGGCCATTTTTCAGGGAAGATTGACAAGAAATGAGGGGCAGTTGGACGATATAAATACTGCATCTGCAAAATGTCTTCTTAAAAACTATTGATTTTGTCTTCCCCGAATAGCATATTAGAGGGAAACATTTTTTTCTAATGCTTTCCAGGGGACCTACAGGAAATCATTAGGGGTGGAGATCAGGGTTTTATGGGCCTTTGGAGTGAGAGTTTTAAATATGAGCATGAAATGCGAAAAGGGAAGACTTGCTTTTTTATTTTCCTATTTTTTAATCAACTATCTTCTTGTTAATTCAATTCTCTAGAGAATTAACCCAGAAGATGACTATAAGAAGCTATTATACTATTTAAAGAAACATTTTCCACAGATCATTTTTACAACCAATACAATACAATTCTCTCCAATAGGCAGCATTGTGATACAGTAGATATAAGATTATAGTTAAGGATGTTAAGATTCAAATTCAAATCCTCCCTCAGATACATATTAGCTGTATGACCTGAGGACAAGTCAGTTAACTTGTCTCATGCACAGTTTCCCCACCTAAAAAACAGGAATAGTAATAGCATTTATCTCCCAGGGTTCTAGGGAGGATTAAATGAGATCACATGTAAAATGCTTTACAAGTCTTTAAGAACAATACAATGCTAACAATTATAATAAAATGTTAAATTCCTTTATATTTAAGTTGTCAAATCCTGAGGAATATGAAATTTCAGAGATCTTCATACTCAAACCCTTTCCTATATATATTTCAAAATCACATCTGAGTTGAGGATCAAAATATGTCAAGCTCTGGACAAATAAAAATGGACCATGCCTTTTGGAACCAGATTTGTCTTGCCTGTGATCAGGGAGCAAGGTGAAACTGTTAGTACTGTTGAGCTAACAATGGCTAAAGAAAGCAGAAAGACTTTTTGAAGGCTGAAGAATGACCAATAACTTCATCTTTTATGTCTATGTTTCTTTAAAAAAGGAATTATGCCTGTGGAATTGTGCCCAGATAATTTTCTGAATTCCGTAATTCCAGTGATGTCCTTCAAGTTTCTGATCTGTTGAAAGAAAAACATGTAGAATTGCAAATATATAATAGAAATCATTTCTCACATGAATTACAAAGCTTTATTTTATTAAGTTCAGCTTCACATGATTGGTTATTTTGTAGTTATGTGTCATTGATTCATATACAAAATTTTATCGTATGATTTACCACAAGTTTAGTAATACTGAACATTACAACTAATTGAACTGGCTTAGTAACTATTTATATTTAAATTAATTAGCTCAAGACAAAATATCATAACAATTTTTCATAAAATACCCTAACATTTAAAATAAATGTTTATAAAATTTCAAATGTTTTATACTATAAAGCAGAGGTGCCATGTTTATGGCCAATATGACCTATAAAATTCCAGAGGGAGACCTAAACAAATTAAACTGAAATTGGGAAGAGGTGAAGCCAAGCCAAGATGGTAAAGGGCGTGACTCACCTGAGTTGTCCCCTAAATCCATCCAAATACTTTTAAATAATGAGTTTAAAAAAATTATAGAGAAGCAAACCCCACAAAAGGACAGATTTAAATAATTTTCCAGCACAAAGCAACTTAGAAGGTCTACAAGAAAGGTGTGTTGCACCAGGATGAAAGAAGAGCATAGTTCAGAGCAAGCCCCATCAGAGCAAACTGGCCCCAGAAAGCCAGGAGCAGGCCTTGGGAGTAACTGCTGCTTCCAGAATTCTCAGCCCACAGACCAGAAAGGGTTGGAACAACTGGGCAGAAGGAGATTACAGAGTTCTCTTTGCTGGCACTGGGGACAGGACTCTGTTGCTTCACCCATACTCAGATTCAGATCTGGGTGGCAATCCTAGGGCAAGGATGAGCACTAATACAGCAGAGCTTGCAGTCACAGTGAAACAGCAATTCCTGTCACAGTTCCAGGGCAGAAAGGAGACTCACCGATCAGAGCACAGACCAAGATAGGCAGAAACACCTCTCCTTTTATCATACCACCTCGGAAGAAATGAAAACTTCCAGATTCCTAAAAGTATCTTCAAAAACAGCTGCACAAAACCCTGAAGTTTTGGACAGTATGCCCTCCACCCTGGAAGCAGAGTCCTACTTTAATTTTTTTAACCTAAAACAAGTACACACACAAAAAAGAAAATTATACACTTAAACACTAAAACTTAGTGCCATGCACAATTTGCACAGAAAACACCTAAGAGAGGACTCAAAATATACAGCAACAAATTTCCATTTCCAGAAAACCTAATATAATAAATAATACATATTGTATAGACCTACTTTAACAAAGAGTTAAAAGTCAAGTAATAGGTTGGGAAACTGAGCAAACAATATAAAAAATTCTGACCATAGAAAATTATGGTAATCTATGGTAATCAAAAGCCTATGGCAATCAAAGACCCTAGATGCAAAGCCTCCAAGAAAAATATGAATTAGAATCAGATCATGGAAAAGTTCAAAAGTGATTTTGAAAATCAAGTAAGAAAAGTAGAAGAAAAATTGGGAAGACAAATGAAAATGATGCAAGAAAATAATTTTAAAATGAGAACAACTTGGTAAAGGAAACACAAAAAATACTGAATAAATAATACCTTAAAAACAGACTAGGCGGGGGGCGGAGCCAAGACGGCAGGTAGAAGCAGCAAACCACCACAGCTCCCACACAAACACACTAAAAAACTCATAAAATGGGACGCTAAACAGATTTTCAAGCTCCAAAACTCTCCACAAGACTGAAAGCACTACAGGCAGCGCAGCAGGGCAGCAGGCGGGGCTCTTCACAGCAGTCTGGGACCCGCGGCCAAAACCCTGGCTGGCTCAGGCCCTGGGGCATCGGGCGGGAACCACGGCTATAGGAGAGCAGATCTGCTGCACTGGAGGCAGAGTTACCACATTTATCAGGCCAGAAGACAAAAAGGCTAAGAGAAAGGTCAGTGGATTTTGCTAACTGGGGAGGAGAAGAGCTGGTCTGGCCAGACTGCTCCCAGGGCAAGGAGGCAGCGGGAGGCTGCTGTTGCAGCACGAACGGCTGAGCCCCAGCGGCTTCCACTGGGCTGCTTCAGAGCCCTCGGCCTGCAGATAGCAGGGGGGCTGACACGACCCATCGAGGCCAAGGGCTCTTGCATTGAACGGCCTGGATTTGGATCGGGGTCTTGAGTGGTGGTCCTGGGGTGCGCTTTCAGTGGGGGAGGGGGAGCTGCAGTACCCCACTAAGAGCTCCAGCAGCTGAGAGGGCACCAGCGATTTGGGACAGAGCTTTCCC
>CM053595.1:310177119-310303476 GCA_028646575.1 Pseudocheirus occidentalis
CCACCATGGAGATGTCCTGTGTAATTACACAGGTACAGCCTGTATTGAATTGCTGCTCCTCCCAGTGGGAGTGGGTGACAGGGGAGGAATTGCTAGAATCCAATATTTAAAGCTATACAATTAAATGCAACTGGGAAATAATACATACAGGGACAGGGGCAGGGAGGAGCTCCCTGCCCTGCTGGAAAGCTAGAGAGGTGTTGGAGGAGGGCATAAAAGGGAACAGATTGTGGGAGGGGTTTTACAGTGGGATCAATGTTCTGGGCTGGGGGGTAGGGACAAAAAGGGGAGAAAATTTGTAACTCAAAACCTTGTGGAAATGAATGATGTAAACAAGAAAATAAATTAAAATTAAAAAAACCAGACTAGGTTAAATGGTTAAAAAAAATGTCTTGTTTTGTTTTGTTTAAGGCCAATGAGAAGAAGAATGCCTTAAAAAGCAGAAATGGTCAAATGGAAAAAGAGGCACAACAATATGCTAAAAAAAAAAAACTTAAAAAGTAGAATTGACCAAAGGGAAAAAAAGGTCCAAAAGCTCACTGAAGAAAATAATTCCTTCAAAATTAGAATCAAGTGGGGCAACTAGGTGGCGCAGTGAATAGAGCACCAGCCCTGGACTCAGGAGGACCTGAGTTCAAATCCAGCCTCATACACTTGACACACTAGCTGTGTGACCTTGGGCAAGTCACTTACCCCCAATTGCCCTGCCTTCCCCCCTGCAAAAAAAGAATTAAGCTAATGGCTTTATGAGAAACCAAGAAACAATAAAATAAAACCAAATCACTGAAAAAATAGAAGACTGTGAAATATCTCATTGGAAAAATAACCAACATGGAAAACAGATCCAGGACACATCATTTAAAGATTATTGAACTACCTAAAAACCACAATTAAAAATAAAAATGAAATTATCAAATGTTTAACAAAATAAATTAAAATATAATATAATGTAAATAATGCTAATTTTTGGTTTTCTAAGTGAATATGCTGCCCACAGGGTTCATTTGAGTTTCAGTTTGACTCCACTGCTATACAGGAATTTTTTAAATCATTCACAGTTGATTAAATCTCTTAATTATAGTAATTTCTCTAAGCCTTTGAGTACCAGACCCTTGGCAAGGGACTCTGTTCCCTATTCCCTCAGTCCATTCTTGAAGTACTGAATTGGGCATTAGACCTCATCAGGAGGGACTAGATTCATCTTGATACTCTTGCTAGCTATGGTGGGTCATCTGGCCTCTCTGTCCCTCCTTTTCTCTCTTATCTGCCAGATGGGGCCATGAATAGGACTTGATTTCCCCTAAGACTCCTCCCAGTTCTAGCTCCATGATCCTATGGCACTACTTGGACTTGGAACATCTTTTCCCGAAACTATGATTGCACACAAATGTAATATCTTTTTATAATAATACAAATGTAAAGTTTTCCTGAGGTGGATTCTTCTTTTTTATTTTTTCTCCTATGCATTCTTTCAAGAAACACAGAGCCTGATATGCCTTAGTCATTGGTGGAAGGGGCAGGGAAGAAATAGAGTAGGCTAGAGATTGCATTGTTAAGAACATTGGGAAACTGGAGCGGCTGGGTGGTGCAGTGAATAGAGCACTGGCCCTGGAGTCAGGGGGATCTAAGTTCGAGTCTGGCCTCAGACACTTAACACGTACTAGCTGTGTAGCTGTGTGACCTTGGGTAAGTCACTTAACCCCAACTGCCCTACCTTCCTTCCTTCAAAAGAATGAATAATGGGAAATGAAGGATGTTTTTTAAACATGACATTATATAAAGGCCTGGGCCCCCTAGAAGCAGTCTAGTAAAGAATTTAACATATAAGAGAAAGAACAACAATAAAGAAAATTAAAGAAAAGTAGCTATGTGATTCTTTATCTATTCCATTATTAAAAAAAATTCTGAGGAAGTTTTGAGTGGAGACAATCCAGGCTAGATGTATAACCAAAATTCTAAGTAATGCAGACCCAGTCAGGAGGCAAGGTCAGATCAATGTCCTGGGTTCAGGCCCAAGTTTCTGGGGGCAGCCAAGTCCAGTAAGCCCCTCCCAAAGAACACCAGGAAACCTAGCCAGGCAAACATAGACAGCACAGAGCATAAGCCCAGGCATTGTAGAACCTCAGCCCAAGGAGCAAAGCAGGAGACAGGGCCAAGCAGTGCTGCATACAGGCAGCAAGACCCATAACCAGAGAAAGAGCCAGGGCAGCACATTCTTGGGAACCTGCTGGGCCTCCCTTCTTTCACTTGTAAAGTGAAGAGGTTGGGCCAGATGACCCCTGAGGTTACCTCTACCTCTCTGTCCCTAAGCTTGTGAGCCTGTTAATTGTCTAAAGGGACACCCATTGGTAAGTCAATGAGTCCAAGATGGTGGATTCCCAATCCAGAGCTCTTCCTGCTGTACTCCAGCTGCCCTCCTTACTATGTAATGTCTCTGACTCATCTCTCTAAATAGATTGTAAGCTCCCTATGGTCAAGGACTGGATCTCATTTGCGTGCAAGTGACCAATCAGATGCTCAAATAGATGTGGATTTGACTGAAGGGAGGAGAGGCGGAATAAGAGGAAAAAGACAGCGGATGAGAGGAAAGGAATGGCAAGTAGCTACACTAGACGAGGTCACACACAGACTTCCACAGATCCCGGGGAAATTCAAGGGCTCTCCTGCCCCTTTGTGGTGCCATTATAGTCTAGGTCCAGTAGAGGGCAGTCTTTGCATATTTAAGTTGGTAGCATTGAAGGAGGTATGTGTAAGAAAGGAACCAGGCTTTTTGTCTATAGACAATGGAATTCAAATTGTACAGTCTTAGAGAACTTAAAGATATCTCTAAATCTAGAAAATCTACAACAATGAATGTCAAAACTAGAGGGGATCTTAGAACATGGAATGTCAGAGCTGGAAGTGACTAGAATGTAGGTTTTTAAGGTCCATGACAACACACACACAACACAGATACACACAGATAGGCCCCGACACACACATGTGCATACACACACCTCATATTCACACATAATCCTAACACATGCGTGTATACATGCACATGTATGTACACACACTTCACATATACACACCCTGAACACACATAGATCTTTATCTGCCTCCTATTTATCTATCTACCCATCTACATATACACATATAAATGTATATATACACACATTTGTCATAATTGGCTTCTTTTATAATTCAATTTACTTTATGTTCTGAATTTTAAAATATTATTTCCAGCCTTACTCCACCTTGCTATAGTTTCTTTCCTCTTCAGTCTAGCAACACTGGTCTACTTTCTGTTTCTTGCACACAAAACACTCCATCTCCTGATTTTATGCATTTTCACCGGCATCCCCAAGCCTAGAATGCTCATTCTCCCCATCCCTATCTCCTGGTCACTCTGGCCTCCTTCAAGTCTGAACTAAAGTCCACCTTCTATAAAAATCTTTATCAGGGGCGGCTAGGTGGCGCAGTGAATAGAGCACTGGCCCTGGAATCAGGAGTACCTGAGTTCAAATCTGGCCTCAGACACTTAACACGAAAAACTAGCTGTGTGACCTTGGGCAAGTCGCTTAACCCCAACCTGCCCTCCAAAAAGCAAAAAAAAAAAAAAATCTTTATCAAACCCTCTTAACATTAATGCCTTCTCTCACTGATTACCTCCAAGTATATATATGTATAGGCATACATGTTTACAGGTGTGTATTACATATGCATAGATCACATACACATGTATATAAAATCTTATTTATACATAGTTATGTGCGTGTTATCATATCCAGTAGGCTCTGCTCTCCTTTTGGTTTTTATTATAATTTTTTTGTCTTCCTTTGTATCATACCTCAGTGCTTACAAAGTGCCTAGTACATAGTAAGTAATGGACAAATGCTCAATGACTTGAGAAGAGATCCATGGACATCATCAGATTACCAAAGTGGTCCATGACACGAAAAGGATAAGAATGTCTGCTCTAGAATAATCATTGTCAAAGGTGGAAGGGACCTTAGAACAAAGAATGTCAAAACTGGAAGGCACAATAGAACAATGAATGTCAAAAGTGAAAAGGATGTTAAAACACATGAGGTTGGGGCTGGAAAGGTCCTTAGAGATCACAGGATCACAGATTTAGAATTGGAAATTAAATTCATCATCATCTATTCCAACCTTTTCACTTTCAAGATGAGGAAACCAAAGACCAGAAAGGTTTGATGCATGTCTAACGTTACACGTAAGAAAATGACAAAATTATTTTGAGTCGATCTCTAAACCAGCACTTCTCAACCTGTGGGTCGTGTTCAATTTGTAACAATGAAAACACATCCTGCATATCAGATAGATTCATAACAGTAGCAAAATCACAGTTATGAAGTAGCAACGAAAATAATGTTATGGTTGGGGGGTCACCACGACATGAGGAACTGTATTAAAGGGTCACGGCATTAGGACGGTTGAGAACCACTGCTCTAAACCTTGTGCTTTCGAGTCTTCATTTCCTAAACTCAGAGGCTTCTCAAGGTAGAAAGCAGAAAAGAATTTATTACTATTCTCATGAGAAAAGGGTGACTCGCACTGAGTACACTCAATACATTCTCAGTGTCAGACCAAGCCGGGCATAAAGAAGATACAGACTATTATAGCCCCAGCCCCATTACCTAATCACAACCCCCCCCTGCCTAGTCCCCTTCCTCTCAGCTCATTCTCACAAGCTTTGAGGGCACACTCTAAAAATATGATCAACCTAACCCAAGGACAGTAGTGACATACATATATATGTATGTATGTATGTATGTATGCATGTATGTATCTATTATTTATATATATATATATATACACATATATATAGTAAGCAGATACAATTATTTTGTAAGTTTAGAAGTCCATTGACTTTGGCACAGTTCCTATATTTTTCAGGGTCCCTTTTTTCTTTGATTAATGAACAGACATGATCAAAGCCTGTGTTCTTGTCCCTGTTCCTGTAACACTTCATGGTCAGCTTGCCCCTACAGCATAACTGGGCAAGGAACCAAGCAGATAGGATTAGCCTGTAGATTTAGTATCCTAAGAATCCTTGTACAACTCCCATCTTTGTTACTCTCTTAACCTGGGTAATTATGCAGTTATGTTTGCATTCTATGTTCTCATTCTTGGAACACTTCAAGGTCCATAGCTTGTTAGCTTAGTTTGTTTTGTTTTACTAAAAAAAGAACAGCTTGAAAGCCCCACCTTTAATTATATGGGGGTCCCTTAGCCTAAAAGTTTATGAGGGGTCTTCACCATATCTCACACAAATCCATTTCCATCCATTTCCATCAGAATTGTAGAATCTTACCAGTACAGATTGTCTAGATAAACACCTTCAATTTATTAATTGGGAAACTGAGACCCAGAAAAAAGTAACATTACCAAAACCATGTAAATTGTAAAATTTAAAAGAGCTTAGACTGGAACCTGGGTTTCAAGATATCCCTTCAAATACTCTTCCCATAATACTACCCCAGCCATATACACCACTCATCCATCTAACAATCATCCATCATGCAACTGGTGACTACAGGTCAGTCTTGGTTCCTTGTTCCCGAGCTGGTATTATTAGACTTTCCATCAAAGAAAGCTATTTTGGGACAGGACAAAATTACTTCTGAAGTTCCTTCTAGTCCAAAGGGTCTGTGATTCTGCATACTTATCCATTTTTGGCATCTCTCAATAATCCCCAAGTAGCAAGGCCCATCTGTGCTGGTCCCAGGTTTTTAAATGACAGTGTTTAACAGATTCCTTGGATGCACTTGAGTTTTCAAAGCAAAATTATGTTACTAAACACCTTTCACAAAATTCACTAGGTCACCAAATCTCAGAATGTGGAGGTATCTCATTTCAAATACTAACCAAATAAATAATTTCCCAAAGGAGAAGGTTCAGAAACAAGAGCTTGATAGCAATAAGATAACAATTGTATTGCCTTTCCATATTCCCTGTGCTAAAAACCTCAAGCAGTTTATAGCACAGCCCAGCACATAAGGCCATATGTAACTCAAGAAGAAATTTCCAATAAATCAATCAACAAGCATTTATTTTTTTTTTTTGCTTTTTGGAGGGCAGTTGGGGTTGGTTAAGTGACTTGCCTAAGGTCACACAGCTAGTTTTTTGTGTAAAGTGTCTGAGGTCGGATTTGAACTCAGGTCCTCCTGACTCCAGAGCCGGTGCTCTATTTACTGTGCCACCTAGCCGTCCCTCAACAAGCATTTATTAAGCACATATTTTATAACAAGATTTAGATGTCCAAAAATGGAATGTTCTGCCTAATAAATTAGTAAAATCCTTATTACTGCAAGTTTGTAAGCAGAGGACTTATGATTAATTTACCTCAAAGCATTCCTGAAAATGCCCTTTTCAGGGTAGCTGATGTTAACCATATTTTTTTTAGTCTATAAAGGTTTATGTGTCAGCGGTGAAAATGGACAGCAATACTTCCAGGAGGGTTTGGAGGTTCTGTGACTACAGAAATTTATCATAATATGGGTCATACTTCAGAGAAAAACAAAAACAGCTAACTCATACAAAAGTTTCCCATAGTTCTAACTTTATCCATTTCTTCTTTTCTCTCACCAGAACAATGAACAAGCAAGACATTTGGTTCCTCTTGTAGGATCTGATCTTTTTCCAGAGGTCCATTTGTTGAAGGCCAACATTCAGTTGAGTCTAATAATGATGCCTGATCTGCCACTTCAGTGATCAAGTTTCATCCGATAATCTAGAGAACTTGCTCAGCCATTTTCACTTGAATGTGGAGACGCTCTTCTCTTAGTGTTCCTGATTAAAATCTCCTTGATCATTATAATTACTTGGTATATTGACGAGTCTTCAACTCCAATCCCTCTTTCTGTGCTGCTTCTGCGTATTTGTCTAGAAACTGTATAAGACTCAGCACATATGCTCCAAAGATCCCATTAATAGAATACATCCACTAGTCAGAGTTCGAATGGATGGCTTCTAAGCTTTCTTTCAACTGAAATTCTACTTCGACAATGCCTTGTATTACTGATGAAACTGAATTTAAGGTTAATCACACCTCACTTCCCTTTCCCCTATCCCTGGACCATCATCTCCCTACTGTACTGAGCTATAGCTTGTGTTCCATTCCTGTAATTTCCATAATCCTTCCAATGGTATTCTCTGAGCACTTCCCTTTCCCCTATCTCTGGACCATCCTCCTCCTTACCACAATGAGCTATAGCTTGCTTTATATTTCTGTAATTTCTATATTCCCTCCAATGGTATTCTTTGAGTACAAATGGAGGCATAAAAAAGAAAGCTACCCTGCTCTGACCAAAAGAAAACTCACCTAGTCCCTTGGCTTTTTCTCCACCAATGCACAACTTTAGCACCTAAATATAACAGAAAAACCAAACACCCCTCTGGACTTGCAGGCTCTTCTGACCTTTTTTTTTAAAATCAGCTTTCAAGCCTCTATGTACCCCTCCTAACAGCCCAAAGTTGGGAATAGACTGGTACCCTAATTACCACTATTGGCAGCTGCTGCTGCCTTTCTGCTCCCACGGATGAATTTCTCTGACTCTGGTGATGATAATACCTTGAATCACTCAGAGCTGGCTCACACAACCAAGCCCTGAAAGTTGAACACATGACCCTCTTCAAAGCTATGAAAGAGATTTGCTACAGTCGAATAACTGCTGATCCCACAGCTCAGTCTTTTACAAGTTGATCACTTGTGTTACCCTAGAACTGCAATTAACCTAGATGTTAATGAGATCAGAGTGTAAATGGGTGTAGCTATCAATCAGGCCTTTCTAAATGGCAACTGTCCATAAAAGGAATTGTTTCTGTTCTGGCTCAGATGGGTGTCAGATCATTGAAACTGTCAAATGTCAATAGGACAACAGGGAGAAACTTGTTATCACTGGAATTTTGGGTTGGTAGTAAAAAGAAGAGAGAAAAATGTAGGAGGGAGAAAGGAGAGAGGGGGGGGAGAAAGAGAGAGAGAGAAAGAGAGAGAGAGAGAGAGAGAGAGAGAGAGAGAGACAGACAGACAGACAGAGAAAGAGAGAGAGAGAGAGAGAGAGAGAGAGAGAGAGATCCCAAGCCTAAGTTCCTGAACATCACCTCAGATTTATTAAGCCATTACTATTCTAAGGTACTATGCCAACAATGTAGGGGAAAAAAAGCAAGCAAGATAGTTCCTCCCTGCCCTCAAGTCCATGTCCACCACCACCTTGACCACCATCTTCTCTCACACCCATATGAGACAGAACTGAGAGACCTTAGACAAAAGGCTTGGGAATAGCAATACTTTCAGGCCAGCGCCCTCAACCATCTCCTTGACTCCTGATACCTCTGGAGATGCAGTCTGACAAATACTGTGGCAGTGCTACAGCCACAGCTATTTTAAAGCCAGAAAAGACATTTCTTGCCACTAAAGTCCTTTGCACTGCCAAATGGTTCATCATTGAAAACTGGTGTAATTTTATAAGGGGAAATGACCTTAAAGAAGAAGCACTATTGTCTACATTGCTGCCTAAGGGTCATTGGTCCTATCCATTTGGTGTCCAGCTAAAACTTTATTTTCTTCCCCACCAAAATGTGAGTCCCATGAAAGTAGGGATTACCTTATTTTCCCCCCACATTTGTATCCTCAACATTTAGAACAGTGCTTTGCACAAAGTAATTGCTTAATGAGTGGGGTTTTTCTTAACATTCAGTTATATTTTAAATGGGGAAGACAGCACACAGAAACACAGCATCAAAGGCTACCTAATGAAATCCTTCTTGAACAAGAATTCCTCTGACAACATCCATGCCAAGTGGTCATTTAGCCTACACCAGAAGGTCCCCATCACCCTACCTGAAACAAGTTTTCTCATCTGGAGGAGGGAAATAATAAAATTTTGCTCCTTAGCTCTTGCAGATTTATCAAGGAAAGGGTTTTATAAACTGTGATGTAGTAGACAAATGGGAATGATTATGGTACCAGTCCTCTAGACTTCCTGTGCCTGTTTTATTCAAGGAACTCATTGTCTATTGGATGCATAAATGCATAAACACCTAGAGTTAGATTAGAGGAGGAGGAAGAGGAAGGAGAAGGAAAGAAGATGAGGAGGAGAAGGAGAAAGAGGGATAGGAAGAGGAGGAAAAGGAGTAGAAAGAGGAAGAGGAGGAAGAAACAACTAGGTAAAAAATCTCAAAAGGAAAGTTCATTTTCTGACTAGGAAAATCATATAAACCCTTACCATGGAAGTGATATTTGACATGACAAGGATGACCAGATTTCCACAAATGGAGGAGAAGGTCCCACTACATTGGGAAAGATATGAGACAGGCACTGAGATGGAAAAGCCTGAGAAGTAATCTGGGGAAGACAAGTAGTACAGTGTCGCTGTGGCATAAATTATGGCAGGAAGAGTATGAATTACAAATCTTTGAGGTGAAAAGGATCCCAGTGGCTACCTGGTTCAACCTGTACTTGAGGGGGAAAAAATCCCTATGGGTTTTTTTTTGCTGATTGTTTGTGTTTCTTTCACAACATGACTATTACAGATTAGTTTTGCATGACTACAGATGCATAACCTATATCTAATTGCTTGCCTTCTCATTGGGGGGGAAGGGAGGAAAGAAGAGAATTTGGAACTCAAAGTTTTAGGAATGAATGTTAAAGATTGTTTTCACACATAACTGGGGAAAAATAAAATAGTAAAGTTTTTTTAAAGAAGGAAAAAAAGATGTTGGTCTATGCCTAAAAAATGAAAAAGAAAATTCATCTACACAATCCCCAACAAGTGGCCATCCACACTCTCTGGAAAATTTCCAGTTATGGCCCCACCAGTTCCCAAATCATCCATCCCACTGGACAGTGTGACTGATTCGGAAGTTTTGGGGCCGACATTGAACCAAAATCTGGTATGATGTAACTTGCCCACATTGCCGCTTTTTTATCCTCTAGGGCCAAGAAGAACTAGTCTAATCCTTCGGGTTTATGACAACCCTTCAAATCCTTGAACCTGGTTATCATTCCTTATTATCTCCAGGGCATCCATCTTCAAGTTCCTTGAATAGATCTTCTAATAGCATGGACTAGAAGCCTTTTCTCATCCTAAGTGACTTCTTCTGGATGTCCTCCACCCTGTCAGTCTTCCACAATAATTCATCATCCAAAAATGAACACAAGAAGTCAGGATTAAAAGCGGATGGAGCAATGAGACAAATTAAAGCTCTTCTAAATCGGTGGTAATGAAGTATGATGTAAAGGCTCAATTAAAAAAAAGCTTATTTAGCACAGATGCTATTTATCATTCCTGACTAACAAGATCCCTCCCATTATCTTTTTTTCCAGGGGAGGAGGCAAAAATTACTTGAGTAGAACCTGAGTTCCAACAGGGAAAGATAAAATGAACCCTGTATTTGGCACATCAGAAATGATCATGTGAACCCATCAGATACCATGAAAACAAGAATTGTCCCCATAAGAGGAAGCCAGGATTGGTGGAAAGAGTGTTAACTTCGAAGTCCAAGGATCTGGGTTCAAAACCCAGTTCTGCCAATTACTGCTCATGTGACCTTAGACAAGTAAATCAACTTCTCTGGGCTATGGTATCTGAAAAAAAAATAATGGACTCAATTACTACTGAATTTCCTTTTAGCTCTAAATCTGCAATCCTAGAACTCCATCTCAAAGAAAGCTGCTAAAACTGCCATTTAGGGAGTACTGCCACCACCACCCAGACCTCCTCACAGAACTGGCTATAGATTTGTCCATAATTATGCCCATCCCAAACGCTCTGAATTCTCTCCCCCATGGTGTAGTGGGTGCCTAGACTACACATAATTAATAATCTTGACTAAAGTTCAACAGTTACAAATCAGAACAGCCCTCAAAACTGATTTGGAGTAACCAATGAAAATTCAGTGGGTAAATTTTTAACTCAGAGTAAAGCAGTGCTCTCCAAGGGCCCAAAAGTTCTGACACTGTTTCTGGTGTATTGATTGGAGAAAATCAATGGCAAGGTCTATGTTCTTCTCCCTTACTCTTATACCCTAGCATCTTGATCCACCAATATTAATTGGTCATGGAACCAGATCATGCATCCAAGACTGAAGTTATTTTTCTCTGCCAGATGTTGCTTAGCCCTCTATTCATTCATTAACATTAGTTCACTGAATGTATTCATTCCATAGCCATGTGTTATGTCCCTACAACGTACAAGAGATTGTACTATATGCAATAAATGCAAATATAAAAAGGCATAGCTCTATGCATCTTGGACTTTTCAAGCCAACATAATCACTAAGTACAGAGCCACAATAAAAGAGTAGGGACTAGAATTTCCTTGCAATTTCGGGGAAAGATCATCAGATCTGGAGTCTGAAGACCTGAGATCGAGCCAAGGCTCAGTGACTTCCTCCCTGCATTACTTTGGGCAAGTATTTATTGGTTATTGTCCATTCTCAGAGTGAACCAGAATGACATCACTATGTTTAACATCTCAGTTGGCTCACCATAATCTAAGAAAGTTTGATTGGAGGTTTTCTAAATCTAAATCTTGTGACCAGGTGAGCCTGGGACCCTCAGTTCTGGAATTCTCTTCCTCCTCATCTGTCCCTCCTGCCTTCCTTGTCTTCCTTCAAATCCCAATGAAAATTCCACTTTTATTGTCCTTAATACTAGTGCCTTCCTTCTTCTGATTTCAGCAGAGCCTATATAAGGGGCACCCCAAAAGTCTTATTGCAGTTTTAAGCTTAATAGCATATGAAGACTTTTGGGGTGGCTTTCATAACTTACTTATATGTAGTGTTTTTGTGCCATATCCCTGTTAGATTGTAATCCCATTGAGAACAAGGACTGGTTTGGGCTTTTCTTTGCATCCCCAGCACTTAGTGCTGGGCATACAGTAGGCACTTAATGAATATCAGTTGTCTGACTGACCCAGGTACAAAATTCTATGTGAAATGCAAGGAAAAAAATTAATTGTGAAGCATGAAGGTATATTGTAAAGAAAGTAACATTTCAAGTCAGAGGATATAGTTTCAAAACTTAACTCTCTCTACTTCTGTGACTAGTCACTTACTATCTCTATGCTTCATTTTCTTCAGTTGTGAAATGTGCTACTCCTACCACATGCCTGTAGGATCTTGGGCAAATCACTTCACTTCTCTGGGCCTCAGGTTTCCCCTTCTATTAAAAAAAAAGGAGATTGGACCAAATGGTTGCTAATGATCTTGAAGTCTCTTCCACTTCTAAAATGAGTCTTAAGCACCTATGATTTGATATGAGGTTTTAATTAGCTTCCCTCTAAGGTCCCTTCATGAGTACAGCATTAGACTTGACCAAAAGAAGATCTGAGCTCAAATATTGCCTTAGGCACTTACTAGATGGGTAACCCTGAGCAAGTCTCTTAACCTCTCTGTCTCAGTTTCCTCATCTATAAAAGGTGGGTAATAATAACACCTACCTCATGAGATTGTTGTGAGGGTAAAGTGAGACAAAACATAAAGCACTTTGCAAATCCTAAAGTAATTTAGCGATATATAAATGCTACCTATTATATTATTACTTCCGTTGTCACTATTATTGTTATTTTCAAATGAAGTTATCAATGAAGGTGCTTAGAAGGGGTGACATTTGAGTCCAGCCTTAAAAAAATAGTCAACAGATAAAAAAAAGAAATGGTAGGAAAAGGGAGGGGGCAGGAAGCAAGGGTTTTCCAAATATTTTAGTGCAGTGTCTGGCACATACATGATCAATTGTCTATCTCTCTATCTATCTATCTGTCTGTCTGTCTATCTATCTATCTATCTGGCTGTCTATCTCTCTAAACAGACAGAAATAGAGATAGAGGAATTGGAATAGATTTAGATATATGTAGATGATTTAGACACAAATATACAGATTGTTAGAGATAGAGAATGAGATGAGTGGATGCAATTTCTTCCTTTCAAATGGAACTTCTTTAGAACAGGGACTAGTTCTTTTTTCTCTGTATTCCCAGTGCCTAGGACAATGCCTGGTACATAGTAAGAACATAGAAAATCATTTCATTTATATATTCATCTATCTGTCTGTTTCCGTCTTCTTATCAATCTATTCATCCATTGCTCTCTTTCTGTCTACATTTATCTTTAAGTCAGTCTTTCTGCCTATCTAACTCTTTATCTATGAGTATCTGATTTCTCCCTTTAAAAGGTAAATTCCTTGCAAAGACATTTTTCCCTTTGTCTCTGTATTCCCAGTAGCTGGCACAGTGCTTGGCTTACAGTAGGTACTTAATAAATGCTTGTGGATTGATGATAGACCATCTGGTCATTTCTCCACCTGAGGCTTCCAGTGGGAGTGCTTCATTGGGATCTTTTCCTTCTAACAGATGAGTCTGGTGTAGATGAACCCCACTTTATGAATCCACACTCATCAGATGAGTCAGGTTTTGAAGAGAATTGCTATACAGTGAAACAATTTTTCCCCAATCACAGAGCACCCCCATTTTATTCTTTGCCATTTCAAATCTTCATTGAACCCAGAGCAGGCATTTAGGAAGATGGAGTTGCCTCTGCCTTCTGAAATCCAGGGCAGAAATGTTTTGCACTGTGTAATTTACACCCATAATGTAATTAAACAGGAACCAATTTGCATTCAGATTGGCACATCATCCCAGAATTTTTTCTCTCATAATAAAAATCCAAAACCAAGTGGTATGCCCAGGAGACTTCTGAAGGTTCTGACAAAGGCTATTTTAGTGAAATGACATTGGGAAAGGAATCTTTTTTTTTAATTATTTTTCTGAGGCTTGGCCATTTGCCAAAAACTAATAAGCTGCCTGTCAGATTCTATAGATATGAAATGTGCTGGAATAAATAACTGTTTTCACCTCATGATAAGTATTTTTGTCTGGATATATTTACCAGTTTTCCATCACTCCCACAAACTGACTCTCACATATTTTATTTATAGGCAAATCCTGTCAAATACCTAAAAGGGTAGCTAACAGGCAAAATATTAGCAGGAAAATTGGGGTCCTAAGGTTAGCCGAAATCCAAGTCATAGACAACAGTGTGAGATCTAAATGTGGGAAGTGGGAGCAGCTTCCACAAAACCAAAATTAAGAAAATGAATTTATATGGAAGAGCTCTTAGTGGATAGAAAGAGACCTGGGTTTGGATGGCTTTGTCATTTACTAGCTATCTGTCCTTGGACAAATTATTTAATATCCTTTGGCTCTAGTTTTCTCACCTGCAAAATGGGTGTCTGTCTTACATTTGAAACATATCCAGGATCTGACACAATGGAATATACTGATGTCTTGCTGGCAGGCATAGGGTTTAGGGAAGAATGGATGGAGATAGGGAGGAAAACTATAGTCCTAAATCATTGCAGTCACTGATTAGTCATGAAATCTGTTAATACCAAGAATTTACTCCACATAACTCTGTTAGGGAGAGTGGAAACTTTAAGCAAGTTTCAAGGCAAAGAATTACATGGGGAGAAGAGCTGATTCAAGCTCATCCTGTCCCAAGTACTATTCATACCATTGAGTGTTTTCTCCATCTTTGAGTCAAGTACAGGTCACATCCCCAGGCTCAGGTGATATTTGAAATTCCAGTGAAGCAGAAATTGTACCCTACCTGGGACCTACTACCCAGTAATACCAATCTTAACATTCATATGAGTTGTACAGTAGAACAAGTTCTGGACTTGGATTCAGAAACTTGGGTGGCCTTCAAAGAATGGATTATAAGGGTCTTATGGCCATGCCACATGAGGACCAGCTAAAGGTAAGTTCCTTGGGTATCAGGATATTTGGTTTCATATATTTGAAAAATTATCCCATGTGCCAGGGCTTGAACTTGCTTTATTTGGCCTCATATGTTCGAAGTTATGATAATGGGCAGGAGTTTGATAAAGCCAAATTCTGACCCAGTATAAAGAAAGGTGTAGTAATGGTCAGTCCCAAAGTGAAATAGTCTGGAGAGATGTTCAGTTCTCCTTCATTAGAAGTCTTTAAGTAGAGAATGAATGAGCGTTTGTTAGCTATGATACAGAGATGATTATTGCTGGGCTTTAGGCTATCTGAGGTCCCTTCTGACATTTTCTCTTTGAACAATAAAGAGAAATTCCAGGTTAGGAGATGTAGCAACAACCACACTGGCATCCCCAGCATGGCTGCTAGCACAGGTTCTTAGATCTGCTTTACTAGGAAAGAGAGCTGTTTGAGGTATCAACAATCTTTTTTAATTACATTCGCTAGTTCAGGGGGAAAGTCAGCACCCTGACCTTCAGAGAAAATATGAAGAGAGAAATAAAGACCAACAGACAGGGCTCTGCCTAAATCAACTATACACTTTACAGACATACCTGGATGGAGACAGTCTTTACATCTGAGCAGTTGGGGAGCTCTGAGCATATGGCCACTCAGAATCTCAACCAGGGAATCACAAGAATCTTCTCATAAGCAAGCCCCCAAAGCAAAATACCAACTCAGATTGTATATACACTCCTCAGAGCCAGAAGGCATCACAATTCTCATGACTTGGTGCTCAATTATAAATTAGCCAAAGGTATGAAAGCTTTCCTAAGAGCAAGCCTCTCCTAAGCAAGCTTCCCTTAATGGTCTCCTCTTGAGGACTATTAATGGGCAGGGAAGATCTTAAATCCCATTAACACTACAGGAGATCAAAATGAATTAAGGATCAATGGCAGGAATGAGCATGCACGTTATTTAGGCTGTGAGAACATCAGTTGGCTAGGTTAGTTTCCTAAGGAACTATAACTAAACTTTTAGAAAGTAAAGAGGACCTTAGAATATAGAATGGGCCCTTAGAACAGCCTGGCCTAGCTGAAGAGGGCATTTAGAACACAGAATGTCAGAGCTGGGCGGAGGTTTAGAAGATGGACTATCAGAGTTGGAAGGGAATATAGAAATCATCTTTTCACATCTTCCTAATTTCCAGAAAAGAAAACTGAGTCCTGTAAAAGAAGAGAAACTTACCTCTTATTTACACAGTAAGTTTGAAGCAAAATCAGTCATATCTATCATCCAAATCCCCTGCCCTAATCCTAATTCAATACTTTAGAGGTAAACATTTGGTTCGATAAATATTTGTTGACTTGACTATTAATGGTACCATCCTTACTCCCAAAGGCATATGAGAGCACTTTTGTGGACTATAGGGTGAATCCAGTCCTAATATACTGTGGCCCTGAAAAAATTCAATTCAGCAAAATTGTAAATGAATACTTAATATAGTGGATATTTAACAAATAGACTGTTGATTGATGAAAGCATACTATATACCAGGCATTGTGCTGGGTATTAGGAATACAAAGAGAAATCTATAATCTAATAATAAGAATAACAACATGCATCTATATAGTGCTTTAAGGGTTATAAAGTGCCTTATAAATATTATTTCATTTTACCTACACAGCAGCCACGGGAGGTAGGACCTATTATTATCCCCATTTTAGAGATCAAACTGAATCTGACAGGTAATTGGACCAGGGTTACACAGCTAGGCAGTGTCTGAGGCTCAATTTGAATGGAGGTCCTCCAGGCTCCAGGCCCAGGCTCTGTGTGCAATCCCATAGCAGTTCATGTCTTCAAATGTGTTTGTATACACATACACACATATAAGTGTATGTATTGTGTGTATCTGTTTTCTGTTGTGTGTATGTATGTATGTGTGTGGATACATATGTGTGTGTATACAAAGATATGCAAAGTAATACAAAGTACAGTGCCAACTGGGAAAAGCACTAATAACTCATGGTTTGGGGAGAGATAATCAGGAAATGACACTGAAGGAAGATAGAGAAGGAGGGTCTTATATTCCAGAAATGTCGGGGAGAGCATTTGAGCAAAGGCAAGAGGCAGGGGAAAAGCTGAAAAATAAATTCTATGTAATTAGTTAAGGTGACTAAAGATGGGTTTTAGTCATTAGGCACCAAGTTCATCATTCCCAATCCCCATAAAGTTCCAGCTGCTGAACACCACAGTGACGAACAGCAGGACATAAACTCTATCTTCTCAGGGTCAGCCATATGGCAGGAAAACCAAGGAACTATTTTCTTCCATGATTCTATTGGATGCCTCAAGAGTAAAAAAGAGATTCATACAAAGGAAAATAAAAGGGGGTCATCAATCTTTCTCTCATAAATAACTTTAATCAATTGAAATGTGCCTTGTCACCAAACAAGTGGGTTTCAGAGAACATAAAAGGTGTTCAATTTGCCTTTAGATGAAAGACTGGACATACAAGAGATTCTTTGAAAACTATTTATGATCATATCTCTAATTCTTTGCTATTTTAATAATAGCTATAAAAGTGGCCTCTACACAAGCCATCGGCTTATAAACCTTGTCATGGTATTATGGTGTAACAATAATGATGGTGGATGGTGGATGGCCCTCTAGGCAAATTTAAATTGCCCTTGCTGGAGAGGACTCAGAAAAGATTTAATCTGAGAAATCTGACAATTATCCAATATTATGAACATCTAAAAGATTTATTTTCCCTATTGAAAAAGAAATAAGCTATAAAAATGATAAAGTGATTAATGACATAAAGGTATTGATAAATGATTGAAAATGACAAGTGCTATAAAGGTTTAATCAAGCAAATTAAAAATTCTCTAGGCTTGCATGGATTCTGAAAAAAAGATATCTAGGGAAGGAAGAGGAAAGGAGAAAGAGGAAGAAATAGGAGATATAACAAATGGATTATGGTAAGGAGATAAATGATAGGTGTATAGGTAAACAAAGGCTTGAAAGATAACCAACAACAGCAGGGAATGATAAATGAATGAACGCATACCTTGGCTTTCTAAGTTGTCGGCAATAATTTGAAATCACCTCAGTTTGGTTCAACAAACATTTATTAAGTATGTATTATGAATTGGATACTTATAACAGCCAGGAGTAAAGACAGAGATTTATGTATAATATTTCAAAATAACAGACTCAGAAATCTTATAATGTTTGACACAGTACATACCATGACAAAAAAATTTGGGGATAAATCCAAAGAAGCAAAACACAAGTCAATTGGTAGGCATAATTCCCATCATTTTTAATAACAAATTATTATAATTCATTTTGTGATACTGACTAGAAAAAAAAGAGTACATGGTTTGTGCTCAACCCTCCTCGCGGCTTTCTGCTTTTCCTTTGTTCAGTTGATTTTCACTCAATTGCATGCCCTGCTAAAGTACACCAAGAAATTCCTGACATGATTTATGATTCAGTTTGGTCTCTAGGAAACAAAATGGCAGCTGTTTTCAAAGGACCATAGCTAATCCAATCTATCCAGTGTTCATTAAATTCTGCTCTATTCCAGGTTCCATGGATATTACAATAATAATCATTAATATTATTATAGTGTTTTGTGGTTTATAAAACACTCTACAAATATCTCATTTCATTCCATAACAACCTTGTGAAATAGGTGCTATGATTTTTCCCACTTTACACATAGGGAAATTGAGGCCCACAGTCACACAACTAGTTAGTATGAGACAAAATTTGAACTCAGGTCTTCCTGATTCTATGCCCTCTATCTACTGTGCCACCTAGCTGGTTCTAGAGGATTCAAAGATACAACTTAAAAAACAGTCTTGCCTTCAAGGAATTCATGCATGCACGCATACATACATACATATATACACACATACACATGCACATACACACATACATATGTATGTATATGTACACATAATATACATAGACATATAATCATACACATATACACATATGTGTATTGTGTGTGTATATGTATATACACATATATATGTGTTGAATGGGAATGGGAGGGAGAGATGTAACATGTAAAAACCAAGTAAACTTTTTATCATTTCAAGAGGAAAGGGGTTAATAATTGGGAGGATTAAGCAAAACTTCTAGAATTTTTTTAATAATTTCAATCAAATTTTATCTGTGGGTTCAGGAAATCAAAACAAATGTCAAAAAAAGAAATGATTCTGTCCATCTGAAAACAAAACAAACCCATTGATGATTATGGCAAGAACTTGCCCCCTGAAAAAGGCCAGCAATTTACAGAGGTACTAATATTTGCATCTAGAAATTCTCACGATAAAATATTAGCAGGCATGGTATAATGCATTGGTTTTTTTTATTTAGAAAATCACAATATGAATGAGCACTTTGTATAGGACTTAGCCTTTTTCCCCCTCATTAGACTAAAAGTGATCCGTTCAATGTTTTTACTAATAGCATCCACAACTTATTTTTTTAATGCCCAATGACTTAATTTGTAAGGTTTCGTTTTTTGGTTTTGTGAGGGTCTTGATTTTGTTTTGTTTTATAGAATCCCTAACCTGGAAAAGAAATCACCTGATGCAAGAAGTATTTACTAAACACCAATTATGGGAAAATGCGTATTTATTGGTCCATTCCTTTGTCCCCATGCAGGACCAGACATCAGCTATCCTATGTGACCAGAGAGCTTTCTTTTTTTGTAGAAGCCATTAGAGATAGTCCACACGTTCCTTTGACAGCCCATTCCCAAACTGATTCCTGTCACTCAAGTATAAGCCCCGGAGCCAGTCCACTTCAGTTCACCTTGCTTGTCTCCTACTTCACATCTTACTATCTCCCTCTCTTCCTTTGCTTTGTCTCTCTCTCTGATTTTAAAAGTTGTCAAAGACGTGACCAGAATATGGGGACTTGACCTAGAATCACAAAATTATCAGACATTAGCATTTGAAGGGCCCAATTGGACTAAATGAATAAAATATCATTTTCAAAGCAGAGGATTAAGGTTTAATGACTCTACCACTTACTACCTATGTCTCCTTGGTCAAGTCATTTCTGCTCTCTAGGTCTCAATTTTCTCATGTAGAAAATGGAGAGATTGAACTATATGACCATTAGAAGTATCTTCTAGATCCTAATCTATAATTCAGTAATTGCCTGCTTTACTCAGGTCTAGATTTCACTCCCATTCCTTTAATATTACAGACCCTGCCTATGGGCATCAGATTTCTAGCTGTACCCTAGACCTTGACTAACCTTATTCTAGCTTTGGATTCTGGGAACTAATAATGATTCTAAACAAAGTGTACTTATTCCTAACTGTTCCTTTACTAATAAACAGCTTTTGTCCACCAGGTGGTAAGTATAGCAGTCTTCCATTGCTCAATCCTGAATCATGAGTAAAAGTACTCTTGGAGTTATATGTGACACAGCCCAATCTGCTGGTCCCGTCACATGGCCACAGTCTTCCAAGAACCTTCGGTGTACTTATTAACCACAAAGAAAGGGACTGACAAGTAACCAATGGAAAATGCAAGCTCTATGAGGACAGAGACTGATTTATCATTTTTCTTTATACTCCCATTGTACATTGCCTAGCAAATCCCATTGTCATTTCATTGTTGAAGGTAACTTCTAATGAAATAAGTCCCTCTGCTAATGCAGATAGACACCTATTTTAAAATGCAAAATTATATCAAGCTTTCTGAGGCAGTGTGAAGTTAAATGATGTCTCCATTGTCATAGAGACAGCAAATGTCAGAGTGGAAATTTTAACCCAGGTCTTCCCAAGACAGAGACCTGCTCTCTATGAACTCCACAGTGCTGCCTTGCCTGGGACATAGTAGGTATTTTTAAAAAAAGAACTCCATGTTTATGCAATGTTGAACTGAACTCCATTTTGATTTCTCAGTTGAAGATACTTCCAAGCAAAAAAATGTAAAACAATTTGACTCATCCCCATCATTCAATCCACACATCCCATCTCTTGCCAAGTTGCTGAGTTTTCCTCCTACATTCCTACATTCAACCTACATTCAACCCTTCATCTTCATGCTTACAACCAAAATTTTATTCTAAAAAAGGTGGTAAGAGGCAATAGGAAGTAAGGCTCATGGAACTGATCCTGGGCTTGACCTGAGTTTGAGACCTATCTAACTCCTCTACTTAGGAGTTATGAAATTAGGAGCCATATGAAATTAAAGGTATCAATCCACCTTTCTGAGCCTCAATTTGTCCATCTGAAAAATTGTATTAATAACATTTGCACTTGACAGGTTAGTTATGAGAAAAAATGTTCCATAAGTTGCAAATCACACCAGAAATATGAATTATTATTCTATCCTGCTTCTTCGCAGGAAAACCTAAGCAAAGCATCAGTCATACAGTATTCTTCCTCCCGTCTAAACACCTTTTCTCAGGATGCCATCCATATTAGAAATGTCTTCCAATACAAAGGTCCTCTTTTCCAAGGTAGTTCACAAAGGTCTTATTTTTTTTTTAATTTCTGAGATATCTTCTCTAAAAAAAAATCCCTTAGGGAACAGAAAGATAGGGAATTGTTTAAGAATAATAAACAATAGAAGTAGCCAGTGGTGAAGAAGGTAGGGGAATTCAAGCACACTAATATATTGTTGGAGCTCTGATATGTTCCAACCATTCCAAAACAATTTGGAATTCTATAAGCTGGACCGAAATTTCCTTATCTATACAATAAAGCAGATTAAACTCAAGAACTTCCAAAGTCTCCTCTTTGGTGCTAAATCTATGATCCTATGAAGTCATTGTTGTTGTTGATGTTGTTTTTTGCTCTTGTGTTTTTTGTTTGTCCTTAGTTCTGGAAGAGGACTATGACATGACTTGCAAGTGAATTGGATGTAAATGAGTCGAATCAAAAGTCATCTATTAAGTGCCTACTACGTGCCAGGCATGATAAAAAGTAGTGGGGATAAAAAAGGGCAAAAAGTCAGGGTTCTTAAGAAGTTCAGTTCAATGAGAGAGACATTATGAAAGCAACTATGTACAAACAAGATTAGACAGACGGATTATTCACATGTGATAATTTGAAGAAGAAAAAGAAGAAGAAGGTATTAGTATTAAGGTATATTAAGAAAAGCTTCTTGGAGAAGGCAAGATTTGAACTGGGATATGAAGCAAGCCAGGTAAGCTAGAAGGTAGAGAGAAGAGGGAGAAAAATCCATAATGAAGACAAGCCAATGAAAATGCATAAAGTTGGAAGATGAAGAATCTCCTGTGTAAGAAACAGCAAGGAGATCAGTATCAACATATCGTAAAGTATTTAGTTGTAAGATAAATATGAAATGCTGGAAAGGTATATACAAGGTTATTAAAAGCTCTAAAATCTAACCAGATTGTGAATCACTGGAGTTTATGGAATAGGACAGTGGTGTGATCAAATCTGTGCTTTAGGAAGATGAATTTGCAGCTGGATGGAGGATGGATTGGAGTAGAGGGCATTTGAGGCAGGCTGACCAAGCAGAAGGCTATTATAAAGCTCATGAATGAGATGTTAAGGGTATGCAACAAGATTGTGGCAATATAGGAGGACAAAAGAAGGTGTAAATGAGATACGTTAAGAAGGTAAAGCCAACTGAACTTCACAACAGATGGGATATGTAAGAATGGTAGAGAAGGAGGAGTTGAAGATAACAGCTGCCTGGGTGACTGGGAGGATGGGAAGGGGGCTCACTCAGCCCCAGGGAAGCTAGAAAAGGGAGGAGGCTTCAAGGAAGAGGAAAATAGTGAGCTCAGTTTGGAACACGTTGAGTTTAAGATGTGTGCAGGAAATCTAGTCTGAGGTGCCTGGTGGGCAGGTGGAGGTGTGGTCTGGAAAGCAGGCGGAGAGATTAGTGCTACCACACAGAAATGAGTCCGTTCAGATAGCTGAATCCGCGGGAGCTCGTGAGATCACACAATGAAATAGTATAGAGAGGGAAGAGAAGAAAGTCTAAACCAGAACTTAGGGGGAAAACTCATCATTCAGAGCTATGGCCTTGATGAAGATCCGGCTAAGGGGACTAGGACAGAGTGGTTAAACAATTAGAAGAACGTAGAGAGAGTAATGTCATAAAAATGCATACAGAGAAGAGACCATCAAAAGAAGAAGGGTGATTATCAGCATCAAATGTGGCAGAGACACCCCGAAGGAAGAGAACTGAGTAAAGGCCATTATATTTGGCAACTAAGAGACAAGAAAGAATAAAAAAAGTATGTGAAATACTCATACCCTTTGATTTACAGCAATCTTACTGAGAATATAACCGCAATCACATAGAATTTTTATATACATACAAATGTGTATGTATATATAAGCATTATATACATATATATAAGTCATGTATATGCTTGTGTGTGTATGTATTCATAGCAACATTTCATGGTATCAAAGTACTCAGAATTAAATGAGAATCTATCCATCTCAATGGATAGATTTCTACTGAGAATGGTAGGATATTGCTATTCTGTGAGAAATGATAAATATAATGAAATGGAAAGTTCAATTCAATGAAAAGATGACTGGCTTTGTAGTCAGAGGACCCCAGGTCCAAATCCCACCGGTATCTATTACCAATGTGACCATGGGCAAGTGATTTAACCCCTCTTGGTCTTATTTTCCTCATGTACAAAATGAAACAGTTAGACTAAAAGATCTCCAAAGTGCTTTGTGGCTCTGACTACGATTCTTTTATATTAAAATAATAAGAATTGATACATATAGAAAAAACCTGAACCTGAACTACATACACAATGAAGATGACAAGAGTGATTATAAAACTGGACCACTTTTGAAAGATTCAAGACTGCTAATCAACTAAATGATCATCAATGATTTCAGAGGTCTTAGTGAGAAGAATTCGGCCCACCCCCAACAGAAATGAAAAGAATTAAGAAGGAGAATAAAGAGGTGTCTGGGATGGGACTAGTGTGGGGATAGGTTTTGTTTGACTATGCTAAGGTGATACAAGGATTCTGCATCTCTTTCCTCCCTCCCTCCCTCCCTCCCTCCCTCCCTCCCTTCCTTCCTTCCTTCCTTTTCCAGTCATGGAGGAGGTATGGGGGGGGGGGAAAGAATACTTGATAATTGAATTTATTAAAAGAAATCCTAATTCTAATGAATTGTAACTCTTAATCTTATTTTTGGAGAGCGAATGGTGAAACCCACCTCCCTTTTCTTAGCAGACAGGGTTGGAGGGACGGGTAGCATAGACACATAATATTGCAAACACATTTAAACATATCTTCTTTGTCACTTGTGCTTAACTGTTTCAGGGGGGTTCATGGAGTGGGGCATGGATGCAGGAAAGAGCTGTTGACTAAGCACACAGAGCACTAGTACATTAAAGACAAGAAAAGGCAAAGAAAAGAGAAAAAATGATAAAAGGGTAAAAAAAAGATGAGGAAAAGAAAATTGCCCTTGATTCCTTTCCAACAAAACCTTTGGCTCCCACCCACGCTGAGATCAGTGTGTTACTGGAGTCCTAATATGAAATCTTTTTTGTTATTTATTGGGTGCTCAATATATCTATGCCTGGTTAGGGGTGGTGTTGGCTAAGTTGGCTAAGTACTTAGCTCCCTGGGGAGGAGCCTGGATCTGTTGGTTTTCCTTGTACCATCTGGAGAGAGGTGCTGAGTAACTACTTTTTGAGGATAAGAGGAGTATAAATCTCTTCCCTCCATTTAAAGCACTGGGTGGAAACTGGTCAACATCTCTGTGGCTGTAAGTCTCTGAATTTCCTTCCTCTCTGGTGGGTGGATTAACATGGATTCAGAAAGAAAGAGAAAAATGTAAGACTGTAGATTCCAAGCTCCAAAGGCCAAACCCTGGTGCTTTCCAGAGTAGATGTGGAAGTACAGAATCCTAGACAACTCATAGAATATATGAGTTGGAATGGACCTTGAAACGTGAAATGAATGGCAAAAGCAAAAAGGATCTTAGAACATAGAATTTTGCCATAGAAAGGAATAAGAATTTCTTAAACATGTACCATGTGCCAGGCACTGTGCCAAACACTTTATAAAAACTATTGCATTCGATCCCCACAACTGTGGGAAATAAGTGCTATTATTATCTCCATTTTATGTTTGAGGAAACTGAGGCAGAAGAGGTTAAGTGATTTTCCCAGGGTCACACAGCCAGTAAGAGTCCAGGTTGGATTTGAAGTCAAGTCTGCCTGACTTGAGCACAGAACATAACTTATCTGATTTGGAAGGGATTTTAAAATATAGAATGTTAGAATAGAACAAATAATGTCAGAAAGAAAAAGAGCTTTGGGCCATAGAACATAGGATTCTGAATCTGATCATGGGATATTGGAGTAGTGGCTCCTAGAATACACAATACTAAAACCTGAGGGGGCTAGAATATAGAATATTAGACCCTGAGGGGGCATTGGAAGCCATATAATCTAACCCTATTATTTTACAGTTGAGGTAATTCAGAACAAAAAAACTGATTTGTCCAAGATCAAATCGGTAGAAAGTAATATAATATAGTCAATGTTCAAGTCCTGGTCTTCTGACTCTATACCTACCCTTCTTCTACAACCTTTCTCCCTTTGATCCCAACTCATTAAAATAAATGTCAAAGAAACAAAGATTCTTACCATTTCTGACCATGGCGGATCCTTAAGGTCCATCTAGTACTATGCTGTTACTTTACAGATGGGGAAAACAAAGCCTTTAAGATGCTGAACTTTGTTTGAAGTCATGTATTAGTAGTAAACCAAGGCACTATTCCTTGACCCCTAGCTTTCTGGTCCAGAGCTCCTGCTACTAAAAATAAGAAATTATAAGACTATATACATATATATATATATATACATATATATACACATATATATGTATAACCCTAACCATATATATATGCATATATATAAATATACATATATGTGTGTGTTTGTATTATACTATACTATATTATGTTATGTTATATTATATTTATTATATTAGAGTTTGAATAGAAATAAGTTATTGTCACAGCATCTCCGAGATAGATGGGACTTCATAAAACATCTAGTCCACTTCATACCTGAACAATATTCTCCACTATAACATACCTCATGGCTGGTCATAACCAGAGTCTACTTAGAAACCTAAAGTGAAGGGAAATTAAATGATATTGAAAGCAAGCCATTACACTTTGGGACTAGCTTTAATTTCTAGGAAGATGTTCCTCCTAGTCCATTGACAAATCAATCAAGCAACATTTATCAAGTATTTATTAAGCACTAGGATAGACATTGGAGATAAAAAGACAAAAGTAAAAACAGCTCCTGTCTTCAAGGACAGGGGAGACAACATAACAACATGCAGAAGCGTACATATGTCTGTGTGAATAATACTTCCTACCTATAATCCCAAGCAATTAAAATGGATGTAGGCATGCACATGTGTGTATAGATATGTAGGCATATTGTATGATATGTGTGTGTTTATACAAACTACATGTAAAAGAGATAATAAGGTGATTCTTTGTGGGGAAAAGGTCCTAGCATTTAGAGAGGCCAAGGAAAGGGTCATGGAAAAGGTAGTGTGTAAGGTGAATATTGAAGCCCTCTGGAGTTTCTTCCATCAAACCTAAATCTGTCTTTCTGTATCTCCTCACTATGGTTTCTTTGGGGAACTATGAGACAAGTCTAACATCTTTCTCACAATAATAGCTTGCACTTATACAGGTCTTTAAAGCTGTGAGTTTGGTACTATTACTAGCTTCATTTTAGAACTGAGTACACTGAGAAACATGACCTGTCCAAGATCACACAGCTAGCTAGTATCTGAAGCATAATTTGAATCTCAGTCTTCCTAGTTCCAAATCCAGTGCCCTACTCACTGTACTATACAGCTTGATAAATTTATCTCTTAAACCTTCCCCAAAAGACATTTCCAGTTGCTTCAATTGCTCCTCAGATAACATGCTCTCTGCTCATTACCATTGTGATTGGCCTTCCCTAAATGCTCTCCTGATTATCAAAGTCTTCCCTAAATTGTGTGTACCTGGGACCAACCATACAGGGATATAAGTGGCGTGAAGGAAAGAGCACCAGACCTAGAGTCAGCAAGACTCATATTCCTGAGTCTGGCCTTAAAAAAAACTTACTAGCAATGTGACACTAGGTAAGTCACTTAACCCTGTCTGCCTCAGTTTCCTCTTCTGTAAAATAAAGTTGAGAAGGAAATGGCAAACCACCCCGGAATCCTTGCTAAGTAAACCCCAAAAGAATTCATAAAAAGACAGACTTTACTTAAAAATGAGTGAACACCAATAGTAACAAAGGACTTTTAAACAAAGTATGCTCTGTGTGGGCTGCCCAGGGCTACATACAGGTGGGCCTATCCCAGGGGTATGCTTTTAAATGTTTATCACTTGATTCTCAAAAAATAAAATGTGTTCACAACATACTTTTAAGTTTAATATGCATGACTAACATTTTCTCCATTATATTCGTAAGGCTGGACAATCAACAAAGCAGTAAAATCAGGCTCTGGTCTGTAGTATTTACCAATTTCTGAAGTATAAACTTCACATTTGAAATTTAATGACCAACTTTTTGGAACTGGTAGGGGCACACCCCAGTTTATCCCCTTCCCATTCCTGGGAACTGATTTTCAGAGTCTTCATGATTCAGCAGAAAAAGCAACTAAGAACAAGGTTGTTAATACAGTAAAGGGAACTGAGCTGAGACTTTTGGTTTGCTCTCAAGTATTCAGAGGCTGTTTGCTTCAAAAGAGGGTTAAGACTTGCCATAAGACTTATCTGATCTGGTTCTCTAAACCCCAATGTAATTCCAAGCTTCTAGTAAGAAGTTTCTATCTGTTTGCTAAGTCAGGCATATGATACCATAAATCTGATATGACTGAGCTTATGTAAAGTTCTGTGCATTGCAGGGCTTTTAAAAATTCAAGTGCAAAAAACCAGAATCAAGCTATTCAGCTTTTCAGAGAAAGACCATGCAGCCAATTAAAAGCATGCTGCAAATTAATACAGCATTAACATTTGTCCATGCGTCTCCTGAGCTGTATTTTTAGAATCCCTTTTGGCAAGACTGCATCAGAAGAACATGGATGCTGAGCCCTCCTCCGGCTTTCCAGCTGAACTGAACTAGGGTGGGGGTGTAAAGGCATTACAAAGCAAAAACTTCTGCAAGGTAAGTAAGAGGCAAAAACTAAAACTCTTTCCCTAAATGTGGGGGATCCCAAATCCATGTTATCCCTTTGGTCTCTTGACAGCTTTAAGCAGGCAACGTCTCTTCCATGAAATCACTTATTTCTGAACACAAAAATCAGATAAATGAAGTTTGAAAACCCCTTTGCAGAGGAATCAGACATTCAATAGTTCAATAAGTTGCTTTAGGGAAAGCGGCATTGCGGGGCAGCCTTGGATGAATATAGCATAGTTACAGGGAGCCAGAAACATGCAAAATGATGGACACCAAGAAAGTTCTGATGCATTTATAAAAGTGCCTGTGAAGCCTCAAATGGGGATGCATATCCATCCCCCATCTCCTTTGCACCAACTTTCCCATTCTCTGCATTACCCCCTTTTACAGAAACACTCCCTGGGACCATCAGCAAAGAGCAGTTTAGAATTAATCATTAGACTTGAACCCTGCCACTGGACCCTGACTTCCTCGGACCCAGGTCCTCAAACCAAGAGAAGGCAAATTTACTTTCCTCTGATAGACAGGGACTACCAAGAAAAACAGTGGTGATTTTCTGCAAGAGTAGGTAATAAGTTCCCTAGGAATCTCCTTGCTAGGTGCATACACTTCTCTGCCCATCCTTTAAAAGAGAGTAAGAATTGTAAAAGGCAAGTCTAAAAATACATTTCAATAAGGGGCAGTGGGATACAGTGGATAGAGCACTAACTATGGAGACAGGGGGCCTGGGTGCAAATCCAGCAGTGAATCTAACTTTCTTTGTGACTGGGTAAGTCAGTTCATTTCCTTGGGCTTCCTATTTACTATCTGTAAAATGAGGAAGTAGGACTAGTTCAGGAGTTTTTAATCCTTTTTTTGTCACAGACCCCTTTGGTGGTCTGATGAAGTCTATAGGCTCCTTAAAATAGTATGTTTAAATACATAAGGTTTTATATATATATATAGGACAAAGGAAATTAACTATGCTAAAATACAGTTATACATGTATATTTAAAACAAGTTTATAGCCCCGTGTTAAGAAAACTTGGATCATATGGTCTCTGAGGACCTTTCTAGCTCTAGAACATCTTAAACCTTTGTTTATATGCTCAATAAATCCCCTCTACCATCTCCACCAAGCCTGATGAAATTTTTTCCTAAGGAATTGACCTTAGGAAACACTTAAAATGCCAGTACAAAAAGCAATCTGAAAGTTAGTATGTCTGCATATTTTAAAGAAACCCTAGGTTTCTCTTAAGATGTGACTAAAACTAATTCTGAGACTGAAAAGTTATGATACCCTGTAATGAAGTAGTTTCATTACAGCCACGTATCTAAATATATGCAATACAGCTACACATACATAGTTTAATTGGTGCACATTACATGTTCTCTCTCTTTATATGTGCCTCCCTTGCCTTTACTTAGTCTCTTAACCAAACGACTATCATTACAAAATAATTAGGGGGGGGAAAGGCATTTGTTGGTGAGATAAGATTATATATTGAACTCTTGGCTTAAAAATCATACTTATTCATTGCATAAACACTATCAAGAATTGCCTCTGCTGAGTTTTGGGGGTATTAAGGATCACTCCTGCACCAAAGTATTTTCCCAAGTCTGAGAGAGTTAGTTCTCTAAGAAGAAGCTGATGCAAAGTAGGAAACACATTGTCACCTTTACAAAAAAAGGATACAATGCAACATTCATATGACCATTTGCAAAACTAAGTAATGTAAATAAAATATTTTTGGTGCAGATTTGGAAGTCATTTTTATGCTTTTAACCTTTTCTTTTCCTTGAACAATAAAAATTACTTCAAGTGATGAGTTCACCTACAGATTAAAATTGATTCTGTATATAAAGAAATCAATACTTGCTATAAAATTGTTTGAATTTTATATAATTCTATGTTTCCTAAATTACAAATTACAAATTAAACTAAATAGTTGACAATACTTTTTTTCACCTATTTTTATCAAGGTTTCATCCTTCTCTAATTAACTTAAAGCTTTACAATCCCTGGGCCAGTTGGGCTGAGATCAAAAGCTGTCCAACTGTAGCAACAAACATACATTTTCTTGCAAATGTCTATCTGCAGAGTCATCTCATTTCCAAAGCTCTGAGGATGCATAAAGGGAGAAGCCCAGAAAACTATTAACCATGTGCTACCATTGCAGTAATCTGACTGCAGTTGCAACCACCTCTCCCAAATGTCAAGATCTTTACATCTTTATACACAAACACACATACACACACACACACACACACACTTTCAAACCAAAGCAGAATGTAACAAGAAACTAATCTTCTTTTCTACAAATCTGTATGCAGTTCTTAACTGAGTACCAACACCCTTCTGAGCCTTGCCCTGATAATCTTGCAGAGATCTCCAGAGGTCAGCTTATTGCTTTCTCTTCTCTTTCTTTGGATCAAAGACTATTGATCCAAATTTTTAAATCATAATTTTCCCCCACAATTCACAAGTCCCCTATCTTTGCCATCTGGGTCTCTGGGCCCTGAGTTATCAACACAGGGGTTCTCCTTGGCTGGAATTTCAGCTAAATCAAATGGTCCAAGGTATTCAGGTCTCTTCCACACATACTGCAATGCTGCAGTCTGGTCATATTAATGAAGCAAGAGGAGTTCTGCAATTTCAATTCCCCTCTGTCACAAGCTCCAGATGGGGCAGGGAGCCTTCTTAAAGAACTGACAGCTGACTCTAGGAAGCCCAGCTTCCTCATATTCATCCCATATGGATGACTTAAGGCCATTCTTTGGGGGCTTTACGGTATAGTTGGAGTTATAGATCACCCACTTGGAAAAGGAGGAAAGCTTAGGGTTAGCATAATGTTGAAGAACCCTCTGGAAGAGTAGATTTCTTCTTAAATACCGCACACATTTCTTCCTGAGACCAACTTTACCCAGCTCAAACACTGACAAACTTCCTGGTATTAATTTCAACATCTCTCATTCTAAAATGTGAGTTCAAATTTTTTAACTTATTTACCAACTAAACTAAGCACTCAGTTGTGTGAATAGCTCACTTATGAACGCACAAACACAAACACACACACACACACACACACACACACACACACAAATTTCAATTTTAACCAAGTACCCAAATAAAAGGATGTGCTATGGGGTGAGGGGGAGGGGGGTAAAAATAAAAGATCACTTTAATTCCAAAAACTGAGAAGTAGCAGTCCGCTTCATTCAGAATTCTGATGTCATCCTTGTTAGGATTTTGAGTAAAGGTAAGTGCTTATCTGATCTATCAGCATATCCCCTCTTTCCATTAACCAAATATGTATTTGAAAGAAAACATCAGCAAGTGAATTGTTCGTACTTGAAATCACAAAAAGGCATATTTTCCTGAGCAAAGCTCTTATTTGACCTTCAAATATCAGTCCCTGTATCCTTCTACTTCTTTCTGGTCATCTCCATTCTCTCCTAGGTAAAGAATATATTATTCCAGAGATGAATTATGGTGTTCAAAGCTGTGCCCTGTACATGTGCTCACTGCATTGCAGGCAAGACACTGTGTATTCCGAACGTGGCTGAAAAAAAGAAAGAGGGGGGAAAAATCACGCTACAATGCGTTGATGCGGAGAGGGAAAGGGAAAGCCCTCGATAACCAGATGGGAAATTCTGGGTACGGGGTCCCCTGTGCCGCTCTTAATGGTGCGTGGCGGATATCCCCGGCTTGCCAGGCTGGGGCGCTGGCCTTGGTGCTCATGGCGGCCATAGCGCCCGCGCGCACACGCCTTACCTTCTCCCCTGGCGTTCTCAACGAGCTGTCCCCCTTAAGAAAGGACGTCTGGCAGGATCCCCCTTTTAGAACGAGCAACCAAAAATTCCGACCCAGTCCTCCCCAAAACCCCAACCTAGCCCTCCCTAAGCCTTCCGGCTTTTTTATTTTTTTCTCTCTCCTTGGCCTGATTCCAATGAGCTTATCTCCTGCTGATGTAAGGCCGAAGTGAGGAGTGGGGGGGAGATGGGGAAAGAGAAGAGATAAAATGCGAGGAGGCACAGGAGGAAAAAAGCAGGGGTTCAGAAAAAAGAATTGGAGGAAAAGGGGGGACAAGGGTGAAGGAGGAAGTAACATGCTTGGAGATGTGATGCAGATGTAACATGCGGCTGAGAAAGGGAGGAGGGACGTCAGGCAATCGTTGGGGGTGGGGCTTAAGTAGAGAAAGTGGAAGTGGGAAAGAAGATAGAAATACAAGAAAATGGGGTGAAGGAAGAGGTGGAGAAGGGGGTGATGCAGGCGGGGAGGAGAAATACTGAGAAAAAAGGAAATGAGGATTGGGAGGGCACAGCTTTCAGCAAAGTAAGAGGAATCAAGGGGTGACAGGAAATAAAGAATTGGGGGAAGGGGGTACTACATACAGAAAAGTACATAGAGAAGGAAGGTGGCGAGAAGAAAGTGCGGTCCGTGGAGAAAGACCTAAGATTGGGGGACTTAGGGTTAAAGAAGCACATAGTCAGTGAGAAGCAATATGTAGGTGGTGGGAGAGGAGTTCTGGGGGGAAGGCAAGTAAGAGAGGCTGGAAGTGGAAAGGGAGAGGATCTTCCTAGGGATGAGAGGTTAGGGGCGGGGAGGATGTGAGGGAGAGAAGAGGACGAAGCTAGAGGTGAAGGAAGAGGGCCAGGGTGGAGGAGAAATAGGGGTAGGGCGGGATGAAAATAAGCTGTCAGAACGAGAAGAGAACCAAAGGTCAGGGTCAAAAGGGGGACGGCCAGGGCAGAGAAAGGGGGTGGGAGGGGAGGAACTCAGAGGGACACGGCTGAGAAACAAGGCAGGGAGAGAAAAGAGAATGGGGGGTGGGTGGGATGGAAGTGGCTAGGGGAAAGGGGGCACTGAGAAGGAACAGATAGAGAAAAGATGGAGACGGTGGAAGAGCAAAGATTGGGGCCTGGAAGGAAGGAGGAGGCTCAGGAAGAGGGGCCTGGGGGTGAAAGGGGAATCTCAGAGGGCCAGGGTCCAGAAGCAAAGTGAGGGAGGGGTGGTTGAGTGGTGGGAGAAGAGTAGTGACGAATGGTTATAGTAGTGATAGAGGTAAGGGGCAGGGGATGAAAGGAGCACCAAGAATCAGAGAACAGAAGAGGGGATGGGGGGAAAGAGGGGTGAAAGGTAAAAAAGAGCAGAAGAAAGCAGAAAATGTGTGTGGGGAGGGGGGGTAATAGAAACACCTAAAGACTCTGAGAGGAGGGATGAACCGGACTGGCGAGAGATAAAAGGAGCATAGAAAGGAACGGGGCCTAGGATCAGTGGGGGAGGGGAATAGGGACAAGGGAGCTGAGATGGTGGGGCCCCAAGGAGAGGGCCAGGAAGGGGGCTGGGGTCGAAGGAGCTGCGAGAGCGAGAGCGGCAGGGCCCGGGTGGAAGAGCAATGGAAGAGGGGGCGGGGAAGGAAAGAAGATTAGAGGCTGCGGAGCGAGAGGGGGAGGGGAAGGAAGGGGAGGTGGGCAGGGAGGCGAGTCCAGCCCAGGCAGCCGGCCAGCGGCTCCCGGGGCCTCGTCCCGCCCCGCGCCCCGCCCCCTGGCTTTTGGTCCCGCCCCCCGTGCCTCTGCGGCCCCGGCACCGGGCGTGCGTCGGCGGGGCGGCTCCCCGCCCTGCCCCGCGGGCGCCGCGGCTGCCTATATAAGGGGGCGCGCCGCGGCCGGCAGAGCGCTGAGCCGGCCCCGTGCCTCCCGGAGCGGTCCACCATGAGCTACGCGCTAGAGTCGCTGGGCGCGCCGGCCGCCTACCGGCGGGTCACCGAGACCCGCGCCAGCTACAGCCGCACAAGCGGCGGCTCGCCGTCCAGCGGCTTCCGCTCCCAGTCTTGGTCCCGCGGCTCCGCCGGCGGCGGCAGCCTGAGCAGTTCGGCCCTGTCCGTGTCCTACAAGCGCTCCATCCCCCGCAGCGCCTACGGCGGCCTGGGCTCGGCGCTGCTCAGCTCGGCCGAGAGCAGCCTGGACTTCAGCCAGTCATCGTCCCTACTGAACGGGACGGCCGCGGGTGCCGGTGGCGTGGGCGTCGACTTCAAGCTGGTGCGCGCAAACGAGAAGGAGCAGCTGCAGGGCCTCAACGACCGCTTCGCCGGCTACATCGAGAAGGTCCACTCGCTGGAGCAGCAGAACCAGGAGATCGAGGCCGAGATCCAGGCTCTGCGCCAGAAGCAGGCGTCCCACGCGCAACTTGGCGACGTCTACGAGCAGGAGCTACGAGAGCTTCGCGCCGGCCTGGAGCAAGTGAACCACGAGAAAGCGCAGGTGCAGCTCGAGTCCGAGCACCTGGAAGAGGACATCCACCGCCTCAAAGAGCGCTTCGATGAGGAGGCGCGCCTTCGGGACGACACGGAGGCCGCTGTCCGTGCGCTGCGCAAAGACATCGAGGAGGCGTCCCTGGTCAAGGTAGAGCTGGACAAGAAGGTGCAGTCGCTGCAGGACGAGGTAGCCTTCCTGCGCAGCAACCATGAGGAGGAGGTGGCTGACCTGCTGGCACAGATCCAGGCGTCGCACATCACCGTGGAGCGCAAGGATTACCTGAAGACGGACATCACGTCGGCGCTCAAGGAGATCCGCTCCCAGCTGGAGTGCCACTCCGACCAGAACATGCACCAGGCAGAAGAGTGGTTCAAGTGCCGCTACGCCAAGCTCACTGAGGCAGCGGAGCAGAATAAGGAGGCCATCCGCTCCGCTAAGGAAGAAATCGCCGAATACCGGCGCCAGCTGCAGTCCAAGAGCATTGAGCTCGAGTCCGTGCGCGGCACCAAGGAGTCCCTGGAGAGACAGCTCAGCGACATCGAGGAGCGTCACAATCATGACCTGAGCAGCTACCAGGTAAGCTGAACTGGGGCTGTCCGGACCGGGACGGGAGCGAGAACAGAGCATCTTCTAGCCGCAGTGCCCCTCCCATGCCGCTCCCCAGCTCGGCTTCTCCCTGCATCCTCCCGAGCCCTTCCTGATACATTCCTGATACTCCTCCCCATCTACCTCCTGTCAGCCCTCACCCCACCCCATTCTTTTCGCGGCCTTAGCCCCCAATCCCTCTGCTTTCTTCGCCTTCCCAAACCTCAACTATTCTCCTTTTTCTCCTTTGACACGGCCGAACAATACAGAACCCCCTCCAGAAATCCCTCAGTCTTTGCGCCCTTTAGACCTGCATCTCCTCTCCGATTCTCTCCGCCCTAGTCCCTAGCCTCCATCCTCCCAGAACTGGCCCCTCCCCATCTCTTTGTGTCCTCTAGCCGAGTACCTAGCGTCTTCCCTACCTAGTCCATTAGCATGCAGAGTTGGCCTAACCCGGGAAGAGACAAAGAAAAACCTTTCAAAGTTCCATCCTACTCTAAGAAAAGTGTCAAACTTCGGAGCGCCCTCTCTAGCTCTTCCCTAAAATGTGTCTCTGTGCTTTAGGATCTTCCTGAGTTTTTGCATGCTCCTTAAAAAGTCTGAAGAAAAGTTTTCGGTTTTCTCATATTTGGGGTTTCAGATGGCAAAGCGACTTTTAGAGTGTATCTTTGTGTCTGTGTTGAAAAATGTGTATTTCCTAAGTGGGAAATATTAGTTCAAAAGTAAAGATTGAACAGTTTGTCTTTAGAATGCCTTGTTCAGGGAGGGAAAAGCATTTTTTTTTAAGATTAAAATGCCTTCTGTTGTTCGGTTTCTATTGCTTGTTTCTGTTCATTTCGTCTTTGATGTTCAGCTGTAGAGGGTGGAGGGAGTATAGGAGGTGGGGTTTTGTTTGTTTTTTGTTTTGTTTTTAATGCATCTTAGAGCATTGGGCTGGTGGGAGCTGGGAGGCTGACCCAGAATGCTTTCTGCTTAGTGGGCATTTCTTAGGAGTGCAAGCTAAGGTCTGGGGAGAGGGGCGTCTATAGAGAAGGGAATGATTTCAGCTTGCATGTTGTTGACTGGAAGGAAACTTGGGCTGTCTCTTTTTAGGACACAATTCACCAGTTGGAAAATGAGCTCCGGGGAACAAAGTGGGAGATGGCACGTCACTTGCGGGAATACCAGGATCTCCTCAATGTCAAGATGGCCCTGGATATTGAGATTGCAGCATACAGGTATGTAGCCCCGCTGTGGACGTGTCTGGAATAATCACAGCACTGCAGAGTCTGTTTTGGCAAACTGACGCCACCCACTTAGATAGGGGGAGGGACACTGCAGCCTGGGAGAGTTGATATTGGTGTGAGCATAGACACATATACATATACAAGAGTGGGGGGGGGGTTAATCTGAAAATCTTAAACATCATGACATGGCATTAAGTGCTGCAGTACCTTCAATTAAGATTTACAAAACTGGGTGAATAATGGGGGAGGGGGATTGGGGGTATTTTCTTTGGAAATGTTTCTCAGTCTTTTCCAGTTTAACCCTGTTTCTTATCAAGCCTAATCTGAGCCAATTTCTAGATGTGCTGAATCTTTAAGCAGTAGTCCAAATCTCTCCTAAGCTTTTTTCAAAGATAGATGTCTTTATTTTTTCATCATTTCAACCTTTATCAGCAACAATCTAAATATACTAATATACTGTCTTTTTAATGAAATACTTGTTGGCCACACAGTAAGTGCTTATTTACTTAAAATAGGGGTTTTTGCATAATTGAAATGTTACAAACTCTAGACCAGGGGTTCTTATGGGAAGCTAGGGCTCCTAAAAGGGGTCCATGGATAGATTTAAGGGGTCCCATGAATTTTGATAGGAAAATATATTATTTGTCCTTAACCCCTAATAGAAATTTAGTATTTTCTTTGAATTACTTTAAAAACATTCATCTGAGAAGGAGTATGTAAACTTCAAGCTGCATAAGTGGAGGGTGGTAGGGAGCTAACACAATAAAGGTTAAGAACTCCTGATCTAGACAGAAATATCACTCTTTTCCATCTAAGGTCTAAGTGGCTTTAGAGGAAAGTGTTGAGCTAGATACTAGAACAGTTTTGTTTGTTTTGTTTTGTTTTAATGAAGAGAAATATTAAAGTCTCTGCCAACCTTTAGTCATGTTCTGGAGGAAGCTAAAGGCTTAAGGAAAAAGCTGCAGCCACTCTATCTGGCCACTAGGGTACCACTGAACAAGTTCTTGCACCACATGGTGCCCCTCCCTCCCAAGCAGTTCACCTGTAATGTAGTGAGCAACCAAGGAGATGCTATACTTGTGATTATCTGGAAGTGGACTAGCCACCAAGATTTCCCTAGCTCTCACACTGAGATAAGTCTATTGCCTATTAATCCTGAGCTTCCAGGAGATTGGCTTTCTGGAATCCCACTTACTCTGAGCACCATCTTCACCTAGTTTCATTCACAGTGGATCCACAGTAAGCCTAGCAGGTGTAGCTCTTGAATCATATTTTCACGCTCTTTGTTTCCCCAGAAAATTGCTAGAAGGCGAGGAGACCAGGTTCAGCACATTTTCTGGCAGCATCACTGGCCCTCTCTACACACACAGACAGCCTTCTGTCACAATATCCAGTAAAATACAGAAAACAAAAGTAGAGGCCCCCAAGCTGAAGGTTCAGCACAAATTTGTAGAGGAGATCATAGAAGAGACCAAGGTAGAGGACGAGAAGTCAGAAATGGAAGATGCCCTGGCAGCTATTGAGGCAGAATTGGCTTCTAGCGCCATGAAGGAGGAAGAGGAAAAGGAAGAAGAGGAGGAAGCAGCTGGAGAGGAAGAAATTGTGGCCACTGAAAAAGCAGCTGTGGAGGCTGCTGCCCCAGAAGCTGAAGAAGGTGAGGAGGAAGGTGAGAAAGAAGGAGAAGAGGAGGCAGAGGAGGAAGAAGATGAGGGTGCTAAATCAGACCAAGCAGAAGAAGGAGGGTCTGAAAAGGAGGGATCCAGTGAAAAAGATGAGGGTGAACAAGAAGAAGGGGAAACCGAGGCTGAGGGTGAAGAGCTGGAGGCTAAGGAGGAAAAAATACAAGTGAAGACTGAGGAAAAAGTCGTCATAAAAGAGCTTGTTGTAGAATCTACCTCAGTGAAAACTGAGAAAGCCAAGTCTCCTGTAGCCCTGTCACCCCCAGCGAAGTCTCCCCCAGCAAAGTCCCCTGCAGCTGTGTCTCCCCCAGAAAAATCCCCCCCAGCAAAGTCCCCTGCGGCTCTGTCTCCCCCAACAAAATCACCGACAACAAAATCCCCTGCGGCTCTGTCCCCTACAGCCAAATCTCCTATGCCAAAGTCTCCCATGCCAAAATCACCAATGCCAAAATCTCCTGTAGAGGAGGTAAAAGCAAAAGCAGATGAAGAAGAGAAGGAAGAAGCCGTGACAGCTGAGGGAGAGAAGGAATCCCCTAAAGAAGAGAAAAAGGAAGAACGTGCAAAAGAGGTTCCCGAAAAGAAGAAAGCTGACTCCCCGGTAAAAGAAACAGCTGTGGAAGAGGTGGACACTGTCACCAAATCCACTAAGGTTGGTTCTGAGAAAGAGGCTGAGGAGGAGGAGGGAGGAAGTGAAGAAGGAAGTGACCAGGGCTCAAAGGGGTCGACAAAGGAAGATATAGCAATCAATGGGGAAGTAGAAGGCAAAGAGGAGGAGGAGGAGGAGCAGGAAACCAAAGAAAAAGGTAGTGGAAGAGAAGAGGAGAAAGGGGTGGTCACCAATGGCCTTGATTTGAGCCCAGCAGAGGAAAAGAAAGAGGGAGACAAGAGTGAAGAGAAAGTCGTTGTGACCAAAAAGATAGAGAAAATCACCAGTGAGGGTGGGGATGGGGCTACCAAATACATTACCAAATCGGTCACTGTGACCCAAAAGGTAGAAGAGCACGAAGAAACTTTCGAGGAGAAGCTAGTATCCACAAAAAAGGTCGAGAAGGTCACTTCTCATGCTATAGTCAAAGAAGTCACCCAGAATGATTAGGAGAATAGAATCAGGTGCAAAAGGTTAAGCCATATGACAACTTCAAACTGCATGTGATTGACGGCTTCAAAGCAGAACCAGTTCTCCCATGAGGGCTCCAGACACTGTATTTACTTTGTGCAACATAAGGGACCTGCATGCAAGCTCAGGGTGTGCTCCCTTCACAGTCTTTGGGGGATTAACAATGCATGATCTGTAATGTACCTAGGAAGTTTTTCTTTTTCCCGTTTCCTAAACTGTTGGAAGGGGGGGGACACTCTGGAGGGATGTACTGAGATGTATTATGCAAAGATTCAACTGAGCCAAAAACCATATTCATACTAATAATAATGATCATGATAGAAATAATAATGAAACAGAACTCTTAGCCTTAAGAAAGCTATTTATGAATAATTATGTTTACCTCACTGGTGCAATTAAGATGGGCGTTTGTTCATGGGAGAACCTCTGACATGCACAGTTTGCAACCTTTTGTGGATTGATGTAAAACGTCCCAGCAGTTCTTGCTCAATAAAGGTCATATTGGAAACATGCCTGATTGTTTGATGGTCTCACTTTTAGAGTTAAATCTCTGCTTCTTGGGTCTGTCCTGAAAAGCCAATGAATGGCGGGAGGGGGGCAGAGAGCACTGAGAGGGGTTATAAGGGCCCTATATGAAGTCATGCCCCTAGAAGAGGTTGGTTGGTTGGTTTGTTTCAAGATAGAGATTTCATTTGGAAGGGAGAAGGGGAAGGAGGATCTTAGTTCATCCTTGTGGGGACTTTTCAATGTCTCCACTCCTCCCTGGTGCAGGTTATCCAGCTGGTGTTGGGAGGAAATTTAATCCAAGCTCTTCCTTTACCCCAAGTCCATCACCTTCCCTATATACTACTCCAAGCTTCCTCTCTAGGTATCCATAATTCCAGATTTGGTCCCCTCTCCCCTCCACTGCCTCACAAGAGTCTTTAATTAGGAAAAGGTGCTCTATACCTGTTCAGTTGCCTGTGCATAAAATGATTTCCCTCCCCTAATGTTAAAGGGGGAATGAGATCAGGTAAGAAAGGGGGAAAGAACAGCATGAGTTTTGAACACTCTAGTCTCTAGCCCTCTAAGTCCCAGGAGAAATTTAGAAAGGAGTTACCAAGTCACCTTATCTACTTCCACCACACTAATTTTACAGATTTGGAAAATGAGGCCAAAAGGGAGCCACAAGATGAGGTTTGTCCCTGACTCGTTTCTCAGCTAACTCCTGTATGTTATAAATGCAGTAAAGGGATATGATTTCAATTCTTCAATTGCATGACAGATGCAAATAACACTTCTTATAATATGAATATTTGATGGGTACATTTCCTGGGTAGAAGAAAACTCCTGATGGGATAAGTACTAGATATGAAGTGAGAGAACTTGGTTTCTAATCTTTACCTGCACTTACCCAAGGTTACACAGGTATGGGTTCATTTTCCTAGGGCCTATTTCTTCATCTTTGTCATAAAGGACTTAGCAAAAACAAGAAGTCTTGTATTCTTCCTCCTCCCCCCCTCTCGCCCTCTTCTCTCTCTTTCTCTCTCTCTTTCTCGCTTCTTCCCTTCTTCCCTCCCTCCCTCCATCCCCTCTCTTCCTCCCTCCCCCCCTCTCGATCTCTCCCTCTCTCTCACTGTCCCATTTGGCTGTCTTGTGAAACCTATTGCCCCTTCTCAGTATTATGCTTTTAAATTCATGAAACAATATAGAAAGGCAAAGAAAACCATATCTATTGCAGTTGTATTACTAAAATATTCTAGGTTCCTGGATCCTAGGTTAAAGAAGCCTGAAGAAAATGATCTCCAAGGTCAACAGCATCATGATAAGGGATGCTGGTTTTTCTACCTGAACCAGGAGTGATATGATTCAAACATATGCCAACTTCTGTGTCACTCAATCTTTTTCTCCCCAGGTAAAACCACTCAAGTAGTGTTACAATAGCAAAAGAGTCATTAAGAATAATAAATAAAGTAAATTAAATCTCTTCTTTTAGATAAATGAAAGCATTCCATCATTTTTTAAGTCAATGATATTATTACATTTTTTTTTAAAAAATCAAGGGGGAAAATGACTTCCTTTATTAACAAAACTAAACTGGATAGGATGTCATTTAGCAAATGATTGAAGTAGGGTCATAGGTGGAGGGACCCTACAAATCCATGAGTGATTAGCAACAATGTCTATTAAGACTTGCTAGCTAATAGGAAAAGGGGAGCACATATTTGCTTTTCAGTAAGGTATTGTCCTTTTTTTTTTCAAGCAACCTAGAGGGAACATACAGTTACTCCTTCAAAATACTAAAAATGAAAAGGCAACATTTCAAGTACATCTTTATAGCTTATATGTACTTCCAGCATGCAACTGTGTCTTCAGAATCATGGCCTATGGACAGTTCAGAAGGGGCTACATTGGTACCGACCACTCAAAATTCCAAATTACTTTAATCTATGCTATGTCAATCTATTTTTTTCCAGCAAAGAGAAACACACTCTTTTTAGAGACAGCATTATGTAAAAAGTACACACTGAAATACAGTGTCTCCTATTCTTATAATACAATGCTTATTATTTTAAGCATGTTGTCAAATCCCCAATCTGATTTAGTTTACTGATACAATTAATTGTCATTCAATTTAACAGAAGACATGATGGTGTCATGTGTGTTGATGGTTTGAGCTACAGAGAAATCCTAGATTTAAAATAGACAAGAACTCTAGATAAAAATAATTCTTTGGATGATAGCAGTAATCTAAATAACAGGATCTTTTTTCCCAAAAGATTGTCTTGTGGGTGACAATTACATGGTAAATTCAGATATGTTACTTCCAATAACGACCCAGTTTATTTTTAGGTAAGGAGTACTAATATTTTCCTCCATTTATAGTGGAACTTTGTTTTTAAGTAAGTAGCAACCCATCTATAAAGAAAGTTAAGTGTTAATGCAGGTCTACAGGATTAAAGATTTGGTAGAGGAGACCTTAAAGACCATTCAATTCAACCCCCACCTTTGTCAGGAAGACCTTGAATCCCTTTTCATAATTAAGTGCCTAGCTTTTCAGAAAACTAGCTTTAAAGTGCTAAGTAAATGTCTGTGTCAGCATTATTATGTTCATACATCAATGATCTAAGATTCATTTAATCTAAGAATTACACCAACACAAGTCACAATCTATTTACTGTATAACAAGTCTTGGTGCCTAAAATTCAGAAAGATTAAATTACTAGGTCATTACAGTCAGGATTTGATTCCAGATCTTCCTGACTATTGAAGTTTCACTCTCTAGACACCACCTGTCTGTCTTCATTAAGGAGAACACTCACAGTAAAATCATGATCTCCTGGTTCAGCTGTCCTGTTTTCAAGTCCTGCTTTCTGACTCATACTGACTATGGGACCCTGGACAAGCAATGTAAGTTTTTGGTACTCCCAAACAACTAACAACATAAATTACAGGAAAGATGCCTTTCTATACCAGAGTTTTGTTGTTAGGAGCTTCCTATACTAAGAAATCACAGGTTCAATCCTATCATCATCTTTAACAATTTATCCAGGGAGGATTATATACAAGCTCCTCTAATTAATCACTTTTATTTTATTCATACCTGTGAGAGCAAAGGTTCTCAGAGTCTTTTAATTGTCTGATAACTTCCACTACCCCCATTCAATTCAATTAGAGCGTTTATTAAACATTTATTTTGTACTAAGCATCCTACTATGCTCTGGGAGTATAATGATAAAAATAAGATAACCATTGCCCTCCAGAAGCTTACATTCTAATGGAGAAGGAAGACTGATCTTCAAATGAAAACATAAGCATCTGACTTTTTTGCTGCTTTTGTTTTCTGACAGTCAGGATGGCATTTCTGTACCTGCCCAAGTATTTTCTCTCAAAAGCATGTTCTAGTATAGACAGAAGGATAAAAACTGCTGAGGTTTCTATAGAAGTCAATGAGATTCAAAACTCGATGTGGATACATCTGGGTTTTCTACTATTTTGTCCCATTTGGACCCTTGTTGTGGAATAGAGCTAAAAGTATGACCAATAAGTCTTGGTCCCATGTTAAACTAGAATCATAGAATAGGAGAACCTCAGTTACAGTGTGGATGACCATTTGTCAGGTACATCATAATGGGAATTCCTTTCAGGTAAGGGCTGGATTAGGTGGCCACTGAGCTCTCTTCCAGATCAGAAATTCTGTAATTTAGAGTAACAGTATACTATTTAGGAACTTCATTTAAAAGTTGGAACAGCTATTAGCAAGTGTCATAAGCCACTTTCAAATGAATCTTCAAATTGGAAAAAATACAAATGCCTCAGCTTTTAAGGCTAAATTGCAAATGGAATAATTTACTATTGTCTATGGTAATCTGAGACCATATGTCACAGATATTTTCCCAAAACCCTGCTGTCAGTCATCATAATCAACATATCCATAGTAGTAATAATTAACCTAGTCATATCTTCTATAACTACTACATATCTGTCATATTAATTCCAATAGTTATTATATTCCTCAATGAGAACTCTGAGGTCATTTAATTCAAAGTTTAGGCAGGGAAATTGGTTCAGCTCAGGGTGCTAACAGGGAGAGGTTTTGCTGCCTTCTGAACCGTTGTAAATTGCCTTGTGACATTCCCAAAGGTCCTACCTCCTCTTCTCGAATAAACCTTTCCAAACTATCCCCACTCAAATGAAATTGCCTCAATTGTCAGAATTCCTACCCATATCCATAATCACCAGACTGCCCCTGGATACAAGTATTCCTTCTACAATGTCCTTGAGATTTGGTTGTCTAGCTTCTATGCAAATACCTCCAATGATAAGGAATGCAATAGCTCTCATGAATACCCTTCTACTACTGAACAGCCCACAGGTTATAAAGTTCTTATCTTGAGTTCAAGTCCATTCTCTTGTACTTTCAACCCACTGCACTGAATCACTATTTCTGAGGCTAAGCACAATGTCCAATTTCTCTTCCAAATGACAATCCTTTAAATTCTTGAAGACAACTATCACATGGCCTTTACGATTTTTCTCCTTTGGAGTAAATACCCTTATTCCCTTTACTCTTTTTAAAGTTAATGAGGCGTATAGGAGGTAACCAAATGGGAAATCAGATTTTTTTCCCCAAATATTATGAAAGCATGATCTAACGGTCCTTCCTAGGGATCAACCAAAATGTGATTTTTCTCTGGGTCTTAACCCCCAGTGTCTCAGAAACCTTACACTGCGTCTATATATGCATGTTATAAGTACATGACAGTAAAGTTAATCTCTTCACTTGTTCATACTAACAATTTTCAAAGTTCATTGCCCCATTGATTTGGTCAGACATTAGTATGGATTGTGGGAAGTCAAAATGCTCAAAACAGCCTTGTAATGAATGTGCCTATTACATCTTATGTAGACACTTATCTGCCATTGAGGAAGAGAAAGGAATATGCATTTATATAGTGACTACTATGCACCTGGAATTTTTCTAAATAATTTTAGTAAGTTATCTCATGTTATACTCACAATAATCTTGTAAGGTAGCTGCTATTATTATCCTTACTTTACAGTTTGAAAAACAGAAGTTAAGGGACTTGCCCAGGGTCACACAGCTAGTAGGTGCCTGAAGCTGGATTTGAATTCAGGACTTCCTGAATCTAGGTACAGTACTCTATCCACTGCACTCCCAGATGCCTCCATTGTTGCAATGACTAGTTAATGATTCCCCAAGTTAAGAGATATTTATATTGAGACCCTGTGTTTGTATGGGAGGAGGGGGAGAGGATAAACCTACAAATTACAGAGTGATGTTGGCATCATTCTTGTCACCATAACAACTTGTGGTTTCCAAAATATGGCAATGGCTTTTCTCATAATAACTTTAATAGGCAGTAGGAGAACGTGTTGTTTCTAACACATTTATTCTGATTACTAGTCAGTGCAAAGACAGTATATGCACACATTGAGAAATTCATTTCCAAAACAAATGAGTCGGCTATCACTATTGAAAATGTTGTTTTTAGTAGATTTTGCCCATCTTAAGGATTATGATGTAAAATGTCTAATCTCAACTAGGCCTCATAGTAGCAAGGAAATCCTACTACTCCCAATAAACTCACTATTCAACTCTCCTTCACAGCGTTCTCAACCTTCTCAACTCCCATCATGATCTCCAGTGCTCCTCTCTGGGAAGGACCTCACCTATACTTGACCCCTTTTCCTCCAGAAAAAGAGGTCATTTGTAAGTCCCACTTCTCCACTTCTTCCTCATTTCACATCATTCAGACATCTTCCCCCAACGATCTCATTCTTTATTCCAGTCTCAGAAGAGATACCTCTTCCCCTTGCCATGGTAAATCCTTCTGCATGTACCCTTGATTGCATCCCCGCCTATCTTCTCCAATAGATTTCCTCCTCTGCCATCCCCACTGATTCTCTTATCTTTAATCTCTGTCTACTGGCACCTTCACTGATGACCACAAACACTCTCATGTGTGTTTATGCTTAAAAACTTAAATGCTTAAAAACCATCACTTGATCTGACTATCTCCATTAGTTATCTTCCTAAATCTCTCCTCCCTTTCCTGTCTTTGGTAAAGCTATCTACTCTTTTGTTTTTTAGTTGTTGGGTTTTTTTCAGTCATTTCTAACTCCTCATGACCCCAATTGGGGTTTTCTTGGTAAAGATACTAGTGCAATTTACCATTTCTTTCTCTGGCTCATTTGGCAGATGAGGAAAATAAAGCAAATAGGGTTAAGTGACTTGCCCAGGGTCACACATCTAGCAAGTGTCTGAGGCCAGATTTAAATCAGAAAATTAGTCTTCTTGACTCTAGACCTGGCATGTTATCCAAGGTAGCACCTGGCTGCTCCCTTTTCATTCTCTTCAAAACCTTCTGTAATCTGGATTCTGCCTCATCATTTAATGAAAATTGTTCCTTCCAAGGTTACTAATAATCTCTTCGTTGTCTTATCCAATGGTCTTTTCTCAGTCTTTATCCTTTTGACTTCTCTTCAGTCTTTAACACTGCTGGATCAGCATCTCTACCTGTACATGTTGTCTTCTATTCATCAAAATGCTCCTTCCTGATTCTCCTCCTGTCTTTCCAATTATTTCTTCTCAATCTCTTTTTCTCGTTCTTCATCTATATCATGTTCACTTGGGTGTCACTTGGGATGTCCCCCAAAACTTCGTCCTGGGCCCTCATCTCTTTTCTTCTCTACATTGTCTTTGTGATCTCAGCGGTTCCCATGGTTTCAATCGTCATCTCTATACAAAGATGACATATCTATATGGAGACATATCCAGCCCTAGCCTCTCTCCTGAGATAATATCATGAATTTTCAATTGCTCTTTGGATACCTCAAATTGCTCAAAAAGGCATCTCTAACTCAACACATCTAATACAGAACTCATTATCTCCCCCTCTATATCTAAGACAGAGCCAAATTCCCAGTCAGCCAGACTTGGAATCTGTGTGTAATCTTCAACTCCTCATTCTCACTCACCACATATCAATAATTCATTGCCAGGTTTTCTTTCTGTTTCCTCAACCATTTTGCATATGTCCCTTTCTCTCTACTTATACAATTCCTACTATAGGTCAGGGGTTCATCATCATTAGCCTAGATCACAATAAACTTCTAACTAACCTTCCTGACTCAGGTCTCTACCCACTCCAATCTTCTACCACCTAGATATCGAAGTAATTTCTCTAAAATGTAGATCTTACCATGCCCCCTTCCCCTACTCAGTGAACTCAAGTCTACCAAGTCCAGGATCAAGTACAAATGCTTCTGAATAGCATCAGAAGATTTTCCAACCCTGTCCCCATCCTCCATTTCTAGACTTTTTCTCTCCCTCTACAATACTAAAATACTGCCCCATTTGATCTTCTCAGACCACAGCACTCCATGCATCCTCTCTGCCTTTTTCCTGCTAGGTTCCATGCCTGGAATACTCTTCCTTCTGAGAGCTGCCTCTTAGTCTCCCTGCCTTCCTTCAAGATTGAGCTCAAATTTGCAAGACCAGGAGGGGCAGGAGGCACCCTCAGTTTCTTTCCCTCTCAGATTGACTCCATGTGCTCTGCATAGATCTTGTATGGACCAAGTTCTTTCCATGCTTTCACCTATGCTAATGTGAAACCCTTGAGAGAATGAGGTTTATTGACTACTTATAGTCTACTATGAGTCGGGAACTGTGCTGGGATGTGCTCTCAAGGAGGTCTGTCTATCAAAGGACACAACAGGAGAAAATATATGTGAAATGATTTGAAAAATTTCAACATGATCATGATCAACACCACCACCACCATTATCATCCTGCTATTACTTAGTTTCTATGTCCTCTTTTGTAAAATGGACATACTATTGGTTGCCCTACTTAATTCAAATTGCTAGCATGAGGCTGCACCACTTACTGGGTAAAGTCTGGACTTAGAGCCTGGTGCAAATGTAGTGTTGATATTTTCAGACAGCTGTGCAACCTTGGAAAAATTACTTTGCTTTTCTTTGCCTCAGTTTTCTTGTCTATGAAATGGGTAAGATAATAACTGTAGCACGAACTCATGGAGGCCCTGAGGCTCAAATGAAACAATGGATGTAAAGCTCTTTGCAAACTCTTTAAAGTACTAAATCATGGTCATTTAAAAGGAAAATATTCCTTAAACCTTAAAGGGTTGTATATAGCCAGATCTGTGAATTAACTAATATAGGTCTCTTAGTAAGAAAATTCATTCTATTTATTCGATAGATAGTTGTGCAATCAGTTCAGTCACGACCAACTCTCTGTGGACCCACTGAGGGTGTTTATAATGCAGGCATACTGGAGTGGGGTGTCACTTCCTTCTCCTTGAAAGTGGATAATTGCTTAAAGAATTGTCTACAGCACTGAAGGTAAATAACCCATAAGTATTTATTAAGCTCCTACTAGGTGCATGTGTTGTACTATGTGTTGCTAAATAGAGAATTCAAATACAATGAATAAAGCAATCCCTATTCTCAAGGAAATTATATTCTAAGGAGGAAAGGCAAAACATACATATCTACAGTACAGAATGAATGGATGGAATGAATGGAAGAGGATAAACTCAGTGTAGGAACAGAGTGAGGGAACTAGCATTTGGGAAGATTAGGAAAGGCTTCCTGTAGAATGAAGTACTGTGGCTTTGTCTGGAAGGAAGAGGTGAATTCTGTAAAGCAGAAGGGAGAAGAAAGTGCATTCAAGGGATGGAGACAATGAAAGATTAAGTGACTTGTGTCAGAATTTATGGATATACACAGATTTATACACTTACAAATAAGGAATTCTGACAGACAATATTACATTTTAAAGGAAAATTTACCTAGATCAGTTGCCGGGCTCAAAAGAATCTGCTTCCCCAATGGCAAGGGAGAGAAGCTTCTCAGTACACAATGATGTCAGATAAGTGCAAGGAGACAAAAGTCTGCAGGACTGTATGCTGGGCTCTGAAAATATATCCACAAATCCAAGCTATCAAGTCTGTCCTCAGCAGCTTAATGAACGGCGATCCATGCACAGAGGGACCTCAATTTTAGAAGCTAGAGCCATAAATATTCAAGGATTAATTCCAGGCAGAATATTATTTGAGGCTCCTTAAATAACACATGCAATTCTAATAAATATGCATGTCTTTCAATAGTACCTGGATGGCAAATTTGAGAGCAGTGGGAAGACCAAGATGATATCAATTGCATCTTTCATGGCCCTCCAGATCAAGAGCTATTCTGCAAAAATAAAGAGACACCAAGCATTCTGAGGCAGCAGTGTTATGGAAAATCCATTGGATTTCAATGAATGAGAATTGACTTCAAATCTTGAATATGACACTCTAATAGTGTGACTAAATGAGTACTGAGAACCAATGAGTAGACACTAAATGAAGATGGTGGAGGAGGAGGAGGAGAAGGACAAGGACAAGGAGAAGGAGAAGGAGGAGAAGGAAAGAAGAAGGAGGAGAAGAAGAAGCAGCAGCAGCAGAAGAAGAAGAAGAAGAAGAAGAAAGAAGGAGGAGAAGGAGGAGGAAGAGGAGGAGGAGGAGCTAGTATTAGTGAAGCACTTTACAAATATTATCTCATTTTATATTTATGAAAAGCCCTGGAAGGTAGTTGTTATTATTAGCCATTTTACATATGAGAAAACAGAGACAGACAGAAGTTAAATTACTTGCTCAGGATCATATAGCTAGTATCTGAAGCCAGATTTGAACTCAGGTCTTCCTGATTCCAAGTCTAACACTATCCACTACACTGTCCAGTTGACCCCAAAATGTTGTCTTAAGGCATAGAAAATATTGTCAAATAATGGAATGGGCTAGCTGCCTCCAGATGACTCAAGCAGAAGCAAGACACCTTTTTATCAAGAGAATCCTCATGCAGAAGCTGGCCTCTGGGATCCAGTCAGCTTTGAACCTCTTTGATGCTATGTCTCTACTTCAAAAAGTTATCAGAATAGAACCAGATTAGATTGGTCCCCAAGAACAGAATAGTGGGAGAAGTTGAATGGGAGTTGAAAAGAAAGAGATTTAGGCTTGTCAATGATTAAAAAAAAACTTTTTAGCCACTTCAGCTATCCCTAAATGGTCTGATCTGCCTCAGCAGGTTGGAGGCGGGGGGGGGGTGCTCCTCTTCACTAGAGGTTTTTATGAAAAGCTTGGATAATCCCTTGTTGGGGTTGGTGAAGAAGGGATTCCTGTTCAAGTACAGGGAATGCTATATCAAAAACTCTTAACTCCCAAAGGATCAATGGATAGATTTCCTGGGAGTCTGTGAATTTGTGTGGGGGAAAATATCACATCTTTTTTTTAATTTTCACCAATCTCTGATATTTAGCATTTCCTTCAATTGTACATTTTAAAAACATCTCCAGGGGAGAAGACCATAGGCTGGCTTCAACACACTATCAGAAGAGTTCATAACACAGAAAAAAAGATTAAACACCCCTGGGCTGGATGGTCTCTGAGATCATTGTTAACTCTGAGATTGTATCATTTGATTTCTTTTCCACTTAACAAGAACCTTCAAAGAAGTCAGGAATGACATTCTTGGTCCTCTGGTGTACGGTGCTATGTGCCTATTTGTTAACTTTTAATAAAAACTCCCTTTTCCAGTGAAAGAAATGAGAAAATGACCTGTGTTCAATGTGATTCAGGACAAAGTTGGTATATTTCTCTGAATGAACAATTAGACAGTTACAGATAACACTAATACAGTGCACCCAAAATAAAATCTTTTTAGATTTTTGCCATATAAAAATTAAAATTGGCCTCCAAACAGATGTGTCCCTTCTCCTACCCTCCTCTATCATCTGTTATCATCAGAGCCTGACAGCAGATTATCCTGGGCACTGACTTATTGATTATCAGGTTTATTAATTACTACATTCATAGGGAAAGCATTTAGTGTTCAGCCCTTGAGTTCACTGTGCTGGCAGAACAGATGGAGAAATATAATTAGAAGCAAATCCCACCCCAGTGCCATTTGAAAGGCTGAGGCCCACCTCCACTGTGATGACATGACTTAGGTAGACTTTTCATTACTACCACCTTCCAAGAGGACGAGTCACTGGGATTTGATTATTTTTAGAACTGCCTCCCCTTCTCTCATTAGCATTTGGCAAAGGGTTTTGCCCTTGCATCTATATCATATGTTTGTCCACAGGTCTCCAAGAGTCATAGGCTATTACAAGACCCCTTGGCAGGAACTAAAACCAAGGTCAAGAAAGTCAAAAGGAACAAAGTCATCCAAAATCTTCAGCTTTTCCTGACATTCCCACCTTCAATTTATTCAACAAACTTTTATTAAGTGTCTTATCCTGGTGTGTTTCATACATTCCAAGTACTTAAAAATGATATTTCACTCACTCATTCATTTATTCATTTCTAATTTGTCCATCCTTCCAGTCATCCAGGCTTCAAATCCCTGTGCCATCCTTATCTCTTCACTCCTTTATTTCAATCTCTCTGATCTAATCAGTTACAGAGTCTTGTCAATCATACCTCCACAAAGAACCTTCATATTTAACCCCCATTAATCTGTTCCCATGGCCACAAGCCTCCTAGGTCTTCATCATCCCTCACTTGGGCTATCACAGTGGCAGGTTCCCACAGTGCCACAACCAAGAACAATTTCTGTGCCAGAGGACTGTGACTCAATCAAAGCTGACATTTTCATTTTTGTTCTTAAAGGGTAACATATTGCATTTCACAGTCACAAAGCTACCAAAGGGACCATGATCTCATTGCACTCCAGGTGGGACTGTATTGAATCAGAAGGGTATAATCTGAACAGCACCAAAGAGGTTGAACACCCCCATCCTTCTCCACTTTACCAAAGGCATAAGCATCATTTTTTAGCTCTATGAAATCCCCAAATACAGTTCAGTTGATATTTTTTTAAAGCTTGACTTTTGGTGTGGTATACTGAAAGACAAACTGGAATTAAGTCCGAATATTTCAATTCTAAGTCCCAGCTAAGACACTTTGCCGGTTCATTGAATCCTGATACCAACTTTGTGACTAGGGGCAAGCTTAATCAATTCCCTGAGCCTCAGTTTTCTTTAAAAAAAAAAAGGTGATGATCCTTGGACTATCTACCTTGAAAGATTGCTGGGGGTAAAGGAATATATTTGCCTAAGTTACTTTTATTGTTAATGACACTTCAGTCCCATGCCTCAACTTTATACAACACAACAACCACTTAAATGAATATATGTAGTCAATTATTCACCAAAACTTTATAAGAGAAATTAGAAGGAAAAAATGGCGAAGCTACATAAGAGACACACGTTCTATATGTCATCAATCACCACCTGGACATTTCAAACTGGATTACTGAAGAATCTCAAATTCAAAATGCCTACACCTCAATACATTCTTTCCCTCAGCCCTCTAGCAAATCCACCTATTTCTGCCAAAGATACCACCAACCTTCCATAGCCTCAGCATCAGATTTCACTCCTCACTTGTCCTCTCCCAATAGATGCGAATCAGTGGCTCTATCTTATGCTTTCTACCTTTACTGTAAAACTCCCATATGCCCCCCTATCTCCGCTCATTCAGCTGCTACTGGTTTAATTCCAGCCTTCATTACCTCTCACCCAGCTGATCATAATGGCCTCCTAAACAGTCTCTTGTTCTAATGCCAAAATGGTCCTCCTTAGGCCCACATCTTGCCAGTTACTCTCCTACTGAAATTCCTGGGCCTCCCTGTTGCTTCTAGGATAAAATTTAAAATCATAAGTTTACATCTGAAATCTCTCACAAGCTAATTTCAATGGTCCCTTCTAGCCTCACTGGACATTACTTCCCCACCATACTTTATGATTTAGCCAAACGGGCCTTTTCCCTTTTTCTCACCCCCAACCCTCCATCTACTGTCTCCAATCCTTTGTACTAACCATCTCCCACATCTGGAATGGGGACTCAGGATCATAAGAATTATAGTTACAAGAGAGCTTAGAGATCATCTAGGCAACCCCCCCCTCAATTTTACAGAAGAAACCGAGGTTTACAGGACCTAAGCGACTTGCCAAAGGCAGTAACAGAAATGAGATCTGAATCCTGATCTGTTGACTCCATATTTCTTGCTGTTCTCATGCTCTTCTGGGGTATTTTGTCTTTTAGAGGAGGGAAGGCAGGGCAATTGGGGTAAAGTGACTTGCCCAAAGTTACACAGCTAGTAAGTGTTAAGTGTCTGGGGTTGGATTTGAACTCAGGTCCTCCTGACTCTAGGGTCAGTGCTCTATTCACTGTGCCACCTAGCCGCCCCACACCTGCCGTATCTATAAAAGAAGAAACATAGGCTCCTAGGTGTCAGCCAACTTACCCAAAGTCACACTGACAGTAAGGGAAGAACTCCATACAGTTGGATGACCTGGGTTTAAATCCCCATGCCATCATTTATGTTAGTTCACCTTCCTGATCCTCAGTTTCATATGTAGAGAGAAGGCTAGACCATATTATGTTTAATATCTTTTTCATTGATTAATCTTTGACCATGAGAACTAGGACTAAGCAGGTCTCCTAACTCCCAAGTAAGTGCATATCCCATTACACCAGCCACACTCTGGTTATTGTCTTTGCTGCTCCAGGTTTGGGGATGTTACTGACATAAGTCGGCAATGCAGACTAGTGAAGGGCACCAGGGCTGGGCATCAGGACTCTGGGGTTCTTAGGTGTACTCTTTCAGTGGCTATCATTGTGATAGGAAAGCCATTTTATCTCTTTTACTCAGATTCTTCTTTTGTAAAGGGGGCTAAAAAGCACCTGCCCTCATGGCAGAGCTGTTGTGAAGAAATGAAAATTCTAGTCAGGTAAGAGCTCTTAGAAAAGAAAGACGTTTTATCAGTGTAAGGTCACAGACATGATGAAGCACTCTCACGATTCCAGATGTTTTCACCAGCCCACCATGCTGGTTATTTCTTACTTTTCCAAACCCTAGCTTTCCTGTAATTGAGGGTGAAATAAAACTCACACCCACTATTAGCTGCTGGTACCAGGAAAACTGGGTACCTATTAATAGGAACGTGGGCACCACTTCAGCTCTAAGAATGACACATGTCATTAGATTTCTTCTTATGACTGCTAAAATAGGCTTTCAACAAAATGGACAGATATGTATGTTTAGCTATGAATCCCTCTGGTTGCGTCTTCTCTCTCCTTCCCCTCTCCCCTCTTCCCTCTCCTCTCTCTCTCTCTCTCTCTCTCTCTCTCTCTCTCTCTCTCTCTCTCTCTCTCTATCTCACCATTCCTATTTATGTTTCTCATACTTTCACAGGTTTTGTTCTCCTCTTCCTGCAGGACTCTGGTCTGGATTAATGATCATTCGTTAGGTTATACACTAATTAGCCCTATTGGAGCTTGCTACTTATTGATCTACAAATAAAGCAATTGTTACAAATCCAACAAAGAGGACAATCTTTAGGTTAACCCTAAATTGTTAGGAAATGCATCTACCTCCATGTGGTCATTTCATTAGTAGAAAATTCCCAGATAAAATGACATGTTAATTACAAATATGTGCAGAGATTAAGAGTCCATTAGAAATGCTATTTTCTTTCTTTCTCCCTTTTATATTATGTTTTCTAAGGGCTATCTACTTTGGTCTAAGTGGTCCAATCCAGTTAGCAGTATTTCAGGGACATTCTGTTGGGGGGTGGATTTAAATGCTGCCAATGCCCTTAAGACTTCCTTATCTCGTAGGCCAGAGGTGTTGAACACACTGCTGGTGGGTAGCATGTGGTCTGAAACATTCCCTGTGTGTCCCCAAACCAGATTAAAATGTAATTGGGAGGGGGCAGCTAGGTGGCACAGTGAATAGAGGACCTGTCCTAGAGTCAGGAGGACCTGAGTTCAAATCCGACCTCAGACACTTAACACAAAAACTAATACCACAAAAACTAGCCATATGACCTTGGCTAAGTCACAACTCCAACTGCCCTAAATTCTCCCCTCCAAAAAGAAAAAAAAAGTAATTGGGAAACAAAAGAAACTAAATAAAAATACAATAAAAGATAGATAACATTACATTTGAAAATTGTCTGCACCACAGAGGGTCAATTGGGGTCAATGTACAGTTTAGTGCCCCCATTTCTATTTGAATGTGAGCCCATTGCTCAAGGCTACCCCCACTGGATTCTGCTCTCCATGAGGGCAGGGAGCATGGAATCTGAGAGTTCCAAGGGCCCTCCAAGGGTCATCTTGATCAATTCCTACCAGATCAATAATCTCTTCAACATCCCTGCAACATGTCAAAGGATGATTCAACCTCTGAGAGAATGAGAGCCAGCTCTCATTCTATAGTGCCAAACAATGCAGTTTGGTTTCTGAGTCCTTACTCTGAGTACTATTCTTCCTTCTCCAATGACTACTCTTCAATCAGCCCTTTGGGTCCAAACTGAACAAATCTAATCCCTCATCTTCACACTCTTTCAAATGCTTGAAGACTGCTCTCACTGCTCCCAATCCACTAGGCTTTCCCTTGCTCAGAATAAACATTTCTATTTCCTGCAACTAGTCCTGTTAAATTATCGTCTCTGGCCCCCTCAGAATCCTAGTTGATAGATCGAGCATTTATTAATCAGATAATAGTAGAAGTTATAATAATAATAACTAACATTTATGGAGTGTTTATCATGTGCTGGGTATTGTGAGAATTGTTTTACAATTATGATCTCATTTGACCCTCACAACCATGGAAGATAAGCACTATTAGCCTTATTTAAGAGATGAAGAGCTTAAGTGACTCGCCCAGGTCATACAGCTAGTATGTAATTATCTGAGGCTGGATTTGAACCCAGCTGGGGATGCAAAAATAAATGAAACTACCTCTGTGCTCAAGGAGACCAAGCAGAGACGCAGTATGTGTGTGTCTGTGTGTGTGTCTGTGTGTGTCTGTGTCTGTGTCTGTCTGTGTGTGCCTGTGTCTGTGTCTGTGCCTGTATCTGTGTGTGAGAGATTCGTATGTATGTATTTACATAATAATTGTAAAGCTAATGAAAATAAATAAACTCGAAGTTGTTCTGTAGAAGGCAGTTTGGGAGAGAGCTACAGTAGTAGCTGGGGGTGGAGTGGGGGGCATCCGGAAAGACTTTCTGCAAAAGATGGAGCTTGAGCTGCATCTTGAGGGATGGAGGCATCTTTCAGATGGATGGATGTGAGGTATAGCCTTGGACGGAGTAGGTGTTATTGTGGATGACAAAAAGGAAAGGGCTGAAGTGTGCCAGAGAACTAAGGTACAACAAGGCTAGAAGGGGAAGTTGAAGTCAAATTAGGAAGGGGTTTAAAATGTCAACATGATATTCTATGCTTTGTCCTAGAAGCAAAAGGGAGCCACTGGAGTTTGAGTAGGGAAGTGGCACGATCAGATGTGGGTTTGAACTGCACAGCACCTGAGGCCCCTAGGAGCTCTAAAACTATGATCTCTTCTAAGGTCAGATTCCTAAACTTGAGTACACTTATAAAATAAAGCCTGCACTTTCTCGGGGTGAGCCTAGAAAAGAAAGAGAAGGTATAGGTCATCTACTCAAATCTTCTGGACCTCAGATAAGACTCAGAGAGGCTAAGAGTCTTGCCCAAGGTCACACAGCAGGAGAGAAGGCTGATTGTCAAATTTCTTTCCAGACTCATGGCCCTCTCCTGGGCCCCCATTCTGCCTAGATCTAAAGCCTAGCCAATCTACTAATCCTGGGTAAATCGAGGACACAATTTCTAACCAGCCAGCCCCACCAGGCTTCCAGCCCCACAGACCCACCCAGCAACCTCCTGCAGTGAGGAGAGGTGGAGCTAGGCCAACCCCCAGCCCCAGTCCCAGCCCCCAAACCTTTGTCTCTTCCGTTTCCCCATTCTACCTTGGCTCACTGGGCACCCCAACCCCTGTCCACAGCTACTAATAGCATCAGTGGCTACCCCAACGAAGTCCAACTAGAACACTTTGTGGGAGCATCGATTTAAAGACAGAAAGGAACTTTGAGCACCTCAACTTGGATCCTTTCATTTTACAGATGAGGAAACTGAGGCACAATGATGTTTATGTGTAAAAAACAAAGAATTCGGTTAATAGAGTAAAATAGTAAGCTCTCTCCCCCACTGCCCAGACCAAAGAATTAGGCGGGACTCAAGTAGCAAACAATCAAATCATAATGTTTTTTGTAGGGTCGGAGGGAGATGAGTTCACATCTCAAGGCTGACTTGAGCCTTAGTGACCCTTTCTGAGTCTGTAAAATTGAGACGTGTTCTATTAAATGACCCGAAGATTTCGTCCGATGTTATAGTTAATATTCTAAAATATATGAGAATTCTTGTTAGTGCAGTCCCTCCTAACAACCTCTTGTGTGTCAAGATGTAAGACTAGGGCGGTAATGTGTTGCCCTAATCTCACAACGTGTGAAAATTAAGCATCAGATTTTGAACTAGGAAGGGTCATCCAGCCGAAGCTCCCTCGTTTTTACAGATGAGAACACTAAAGGCCAGGGAAGTAACGCTATTGCAGCACGGCAGAGGAGGGATTGGAAACCTCTGTGGTGATGCAGGCCGGGATGCAGAAGGGCGGGACCAAAGCCCAGGCACCGCTGCGGCACTAGAACAGCTCCGAGCTCCTGCCCCCACCCTTTTCCTAATTTACCGTGAGCAGGTCCGGAGTTATTGGACTAATAAGGAGCCGACTGCAGCGAGCTGTCAGGGAAATTTAAAAGCTACAGTAAGAGAGCACAGGGCTGCAGAGAAACTTCAGTTGGCACAGACTCATTGATGCAGGGAAAGGGAGGGAGGGAGGATACAGAAAAAGGGAGGGAGGATGCAGGGAAATGGGAGAGGGAGAGGATGCAGAGAAAGGGAAGGAGGGTGGATGGATGCGGGGAAAGGGAGGGAGGATGCAGGGAACGGGAAGGAGGATGCAGGGAACGGGAAGGAGAAAGGGGGGATAGGCGAATAGATCTAAATGCTACCTGGGATACAAGTCGCCCCCACCCAATTCCCAAAATCTCTTTTCGGTAAACCTAAACCATTTGTCCTTTCCCAGGTCCTCGAATGCTTTGCTTTCCGCTTTAAAGTGGGGTTCATCCCCCCAGTGGATCATAATAATGACGGCTCAGGCTTTTCTAGGTCACAAAGCCAACAGCGTTTCTCATAATGCCCTGGCGAGGTCAACAATACAACTACCACACTCCTTTTACAAAGGAGTAAGTTGAGGGCTCAGAGGAGAGTCGCACAGCTGGAGAGCATCCGCCAAATTTTGAGCCAAGTCTTCTCTCACATTCCAGTAAGGAGCTCTCCAAGGTATCCCCTTCCCTAGTTCACACACTTCTAGGATCGTTGATCTGGAGTTAGAAGGATTATTCAACACCATTTAGCCCAAGCCTCTCATTTTACACGAGACGAAACAGAGGCTTGAAGAATTGAGGTGATTGGCCCAAGGCCACCCAAGTAAGAAGGGCAGAGCTGAATTATACACAGAGGGGAGCAGATTGGACAGGAAAGTATATAATAGTCTCAGAACAACCTAAGACATTCTGAATTTAAGGGGTCAGATACGAAAACCATTACTCTGGGAAAATGGAAGGATGAACTGGGCAGGAGAAAGACGTCTGAGGGAACTAGGCTGTGCTCCTAGTGTGGGAAACCTTTGCTCCTGGGTCCCACGTTTAGCTATTTTGATGTCCTCCAGTTTTAACCATTTGGGATGGGGGGGGGCAGACTTTGAAAATTAATAGGATCTCAGATTAAGAGCTGGAAGAGAACTCAGCCCCTAACAACATTTTCATTTTACAAATGATTAAAGTAAGGAAAGCAAAAAAAAAAGTCAAGTGATTTATCCAGCCACACAGCTTAATAACCACACTACTCTCATGCAATTTTGTGCTAAAGTGTTTACACATTTATGATATCAATGAACTTGAAACTTCCTGAGGATACCATTGGTTTCTTAGCTTAACTTTCCCAAGTGTCCTGGACCCAATTGGTGTCTATTGAACTGAATCTCTGTATCTCCAAGCCTTTAGCCTTTCATCCTTTACATAAACGACAAAAAAACCCACATTTATTAAGCACAAGATATGTGCCAGGCACAGGAAAATACTGGATACAAAGTGAGTTCTGAGACAGCTCCTTCTCTCAAGGAGCTCACAAACTAAAGGAGCAATGGTAGTAATTTCAACTTAAGAAAGATTTGCTGAAATTTTCTAATATAATAATAATAATAATAATAATAATAATAATAATAGCTAGCAAAGGATTTTGGCTATAGTAACTCATTTGATCCTCACACCAGCCCAGTGGGAAGTTATTGTTTTTACTCCTATTTTGCAGATGAAGAAATTGAGACTCAGCAACTTGCCCAGAGTCACAAGCTTACAACATTAATAGGTACGTAACTCTTTAAAGTTGGTCAACCACCTAACATATATATTCTCATTTGATCCTAACAATTCAGGGAGGTAGATGATGTATTAATCCAACTCTCATCTTCCTAACTCTGAGTCCAGAACTTTGTCCACCAAGCTATTTAATTGTAGCTAGTAAGTATTTAAGACAGGATTAATATCCCTGTCTTTTAAGCCTCCACACTCAACTATCAGCTATAAGACTCTGTCATACTACCTCTCAGTTGAATGGCATTGGATAAGCATTAAATTCAGGTGATGAGGTGGGGGGGGGGGAAGAGAGAGAGAAAGAAGGGGGGGAGGATAGAGAATAAACAATCTGGTCCTAGTCAGAGTGTGAAATGCAACTGTGTATAAATGTTGGGGCATGGATGAGTAAACAAAAGAGTCTGAGGAGGAGTAGGCAGATAGGTATGAAGAGAACAAGGATAGAGCAGTGTCATGAAAACTCAGAGACAGCATCCAGGAGCAGAAGGTGATCACCAGAATTAAATTTTGCAGAAAGGTCAAGAAGGATGAGAACTGAAAAAAGTTCAAATGATTCATCAATTAAGAAATCATTGATAAACTTGGGGAATGTTTTCAATTAAGTAATAAAGATAAATAGGTTCCAAAATATTAAGAAGTAAGGAGGAGGAGTGGAGACACCCTTTCTAGGAGTTTGGCTGTGAAGGGACAATTTAGGACAATATAGGACAGTTTGAAGAGCAGGTAGGATCAAGTGAAGACTTTTGTTTTGTTTTGCTTTGTTTTCTGGGGAAAAAATAAGGAAAACTAGGAAATCTCTCCCTGAGCAGGATGGAAGGAGCCAGTAGATAATGGGAAAATTGAAAGAGTGAGAAAGAGATTTAGAGATGGAAATGAGACATGATAATATAAGGGACAAGCTCCTGGTGCAAACAGGAAGGGGTAAGATCAAAGTGAGAGAATTTGGTGTTTTAAAGAAAAAGGTCATCCCTATATCCAAGGATAGAACAAAGGAGGAAGCAAATTGCATGGCATAGAGATGGACTGTTAATGAAAAATTGGGGAAAATGGGACCCTCACATAAGTCACCTCAATTTTTTCAAGGAAGTATAATCAAGGTCTCCTGTCAAGAGGTGTTGATGTAATCAGACTAAGGAGAGAAGATAAAGTTTGGATTATATGCTGTGAGGAGTGTGGAGAATAAAAGGAATGGCATGTGACAGTAAGGGTCTGCTTCAGATTAAATAATAAAAATGTCTAGTGCATGGTTGTGGGATCTCTATCAGAGTTCAGAGGTTTGAGGTATACAAGGGAGCAGATGAATAGAGGGAATCTTCCATGACTGGGATTTAGAAAGTGGTGAACAGCAGTGACAGAGGGAAAATGGCTAGTTGACCTAGGAATCTATAAGGTCAAGATTCTGAATGGAAGAAAGAGATGGTAGAGTAGGGGTAATGGTGTAGGATTGATATGAAGATATAGATGGGAGAGATCAAAGGAAAAGAGGATATTGTCAGAGGAATTTCACTGTTAGTGATTAGGGTGGGAGTACAACTGCAGAAGTAGATCATTGAATGTGGGTAACTTTGTTAACTAGGAAGACACTTATAGGTAAATGGAAGTCACCAAATATAAGGACAAGGTTAGCATTGGAGGAAGAAATGGAGATTGTAAAGTCCTTGAGAAAGAGAATAACCTGTAGCCTGATAGGAAACAATCTCCACAATCTGGATAGGATGAGACTCTGAATGGTCTTACCCTCAAAGGGTGGAGAGATTGGAGAGAAAAGGTAATTGAGACACAGGTTTTTGAAAGTGATAATGTGGAGCAAGGGATCAGTATGTTCCTTACAAGTTGGAACAAGCGTCGGTTACTGAAGAAGAGCCTGTATGTGATGTGATGGGGTTAGATTTGGAGTCAGATGATTCAAATTCTGGCTCTCCTCTGTCAAAGTAGGTACTTGGGTTCTAAAGTTCCTTCTAGCTCAAAGCCATGCCGCTACAACCTTGAACCTTACCTCATACTGTCCTTTGATTTCCCCAACTCCTCTGCTTATTAATTTCTTTTTTAATTTCTTCTGGGAATGATTGGTAAGGGTGACAAGCTACAAGAGACCTTAGGGATCATCACGACTGAAAACTTAGTTACAAAGAAGGAAAGGAAGACCAAGAGAGATGACATTACCCAAGATCACACACATAGGAAACAGAGCCTGGGTTTGAGCTCGCCTCTCATAACTCCAAAATCAAATTATCTCCCTTGGACCAGGCTCCTGAGAACATTCATGATGCTCATAGGTGTAGGGATGGAAGGAGATGTTAGGGGCCATCTAATATAACCCCCTCATTGTGCAGATGGAAAACCTAAGACTTAGAAAGGTTGTGAATTTCCCATATGGAAGAACCCTCCAGAGCCCTCTAGCCCATTCTCCTCATCTGCAGCTGAGGAAATGAAGTCAAGGGAAGTTGGTAATTTGCTCGGGGTCAGATGGGTAATAAGTGGAAGAGTTAGGATTGATATCCAACTATAATCCTCTTTCCACTAAGTGATACTAACTAATCGGTGAGATCACTTTTACTTTCTATGATGAGTTATAGTCTTCTCTGACACTAGGGGAAAAAATAGAAAAAGAAGCCCTGTGGTGAATTGTTAATAAGTGTCCAAGCCTGGATCACACATAATTAGTGAATCTCTCACTCACCATGGCAGATCAAGGCAAAGACTTGTATTTAGCTAGGATTTTCTTCTTTACTACTGAGCTGGGGGGATGAAATGACTACAGAAAGGCCTCCTGCTGGGACTGTGTTCCATTTTCAGATTGGTATGTGGGGAGATGAGGTAAGAATGAAGGGGGTTTTTTTGCTTTCCTTTTGGGGGGGGGAGGCAGGGCAATTGGGGTTAAGTGACTTGCCTAAGCTCATACAGCTAGTGTTAAGTGTCTGAGGCCAGATTTGAACTCAGTTCCTCCTGACTCCAGGGTTGGTGCTCTATTCACTGAAGGGTTTTAATTATGAGAAAGTTACACTCCACATTGCCAAAGGGCAAATATTAACCACAAGTAGTAGTAATATGGTGGGAATTGTGCTGAACTTGGGAGTCCACACTGCCAGGTACTTCCATATGGCATGGTCAGATTTGTGGGCTCTCTAATCAAGCAATTGACTGATAAACATTTATTAAGACACCTAGTCTGTGCTGGGCCACGTTCTGCAAGCTGGAGATACAAATAAAGTAAAAAACCAATCCCTGTCCTCAAAGAACTGATAACCTAATTGGGGGAAAATGACATATAAAAGGAAGCAGAAAAGTAGACATGATGGAAAAGACCAGAGGAGGGCAGCCAGGTAGAAAATGAAGGGGGAATTTAACTGGGCTACCTTCCAAAATGGAAAGGAATGTTACATGGCAGCCTCTTCAGTCTTTAGTACTACCTCAGCATCTGCACAGCTGTTTTGGTCCCCCTCCCCCCAATTCTTTCATACCTCCCTCCTATTACTAATTAGCATCTTTTCATTGGTGAGGATTGAGGACCACAGAAGATCTGGCAGAATCATTTAGAAAAGCTGCACACTTTCCTCAAATATCTGACAGCCACCGCATTAAAACAGGATTAAGATCTGACTCCATTTTCCCTCTCACAGCCCCAGGAAACACCAGCTAAATGAATCTTTGTGTCATGCCTTCTTGTCTTTGCTCTTTCCTGCTAATCACATTTCAGGCTCCAAATACAAGACAAGAAAATGGTAAGAGACAAGAATAGGCCCAGTTTATTACAGCTGCCACCTGAATTCTGATGGATATAAGCTCCTTTACTATTTGTCTAATTGGTAGTGAATTGGAGCATTTTTCCCTCTGTGGCTACAGACAGCCTGAGTTTCTTCGACAGAGAGCTCCATTGGGGAATGGCTCTTATCTCTATAAATTTGAATCAATCGTTTACATATCTTAGAAAGGAAACTATTATCAAAGAAACTCTCGGCAAAGATTTTTTTCTCAATTAATTGCTTCCCTTTTAATATTTGGTTTATTATATGTGTTTCTAATTTACAGAAATAAAATTATCCACTGTACCTTCTATGATCCAATGAATTTTTATTCCATCCATAAATCTGATATATGCTTTTCCTCCATATTTCCCTGATTTATTCAAGATGTGACTTCTTTACATCTAGGTTACCCACTGATCCATGCAGTTTATCTTAGTAGAAGGTGTGAGATGTTGGTCTAAATCAAATTTCTTCCATACTGCTATCCAATATTTCCAGCAGTTTCTGTCAAAGTTGTTTCAGTCTTGTCCAACTCTTTATGACTCCATTTGGAGTTTTCTTGGAAAAGATACCGGAATGGTTCACCATTTCCTTCTCCAACTTATTTTAGAGATGAGGGACTGGGGCAAATAAAGTTAAGTGACTTGCCCAGGGTCACACAGCTAGTATCTGAGATTATATTTTAATTCAGGTCTTCCTGATTCCAGATCCAGCACTCTATCCACCTCACCACCTGATTGTCTCTTCTGTCAAATTGTGAGTTCTTATCCAAGCAGTTGGATTGTTTGTGTTTATTGAATATTAGAGTAATTTCTATATATGATGTTCCCTAATCTCTTCCTCTCATCTATTTCATTTTAACAAGCATGAAATTGCTTTGACAATTGCTGCTTTTATGGAGAGTTAGAGAGTTTACCTCCATTACAAATAAACAATGGAGGCTCTTGGTTTAGATACAGACTGCAGCTTTACTTTGGCAAAGATCACCAAAAGGGGGAATGATAAATGTCAAAGAGAATGTGAGAAAACAGGCACATTGATGCACTGTTGGTGAACCTGTGAATGGATGCAACCATTCTGGAAAGCAGTTTGGAATAATATGCAAGATATGACTAAACTTCCTTTGACCTATACCACTGCTGTGACTATACCGCTGGAAAGGTTAAACGGGAAAAGACCCTATGCATACCAAAAGTTGCCATCAATGGGAAGTGGTGGAATTTTCCATAGAATATGTGAGAAAGGACCTTCAAGAAAGCTAAGTAACACCATCATGGAGATGAACAAACAGGGAACTAAATAGGTACTATTTGCCTAGTTATGCAAGAACATCTTGCAGAACCAGAACTAGAACCCACATCCCATAACCCTCAAACCAGTGCCCTTTTCCTTTTCTGAGCACTAGATCAAGAACTTGCCATTTCCATAAGCTTTGTTTTGTAGCTCTTTTATGGGATTATCACTCATTCTTCCCATAAGAATAACAAAGTCCACTCATCATATTTTTTCTTAATGTATTTTTATTGTGGCACACAGGATGAGGGGGGAGGAGTGATACAATGTGTAATTGCTTTCAAACTTGGTTCAAACAATTCCCAAATCCCACTGTTTCTATTGGACTAAAGTTCCTTTTTAATATCACCTTGCTATTAACAGCATTCAGTCCTCCAAACCTACTTTCCAAGACCAAAAATGAAACAAGTTTAGTTTCTATCCATAGAGGTATCTTTGCAGAAGCCTGTCAACAATAGATCTTTCAGGTTCAAAGCCACAGCATGACAGAAAATGCATTTGCTTGCTAACAGTTTTCATTTGAAACATCTGACAGAAGTGAGTTTCAAAGGTGAAAGTACAGTGCGGCAGATAAATGAAGGCAGATAAAATGCAAGTATATGCATTGGCTCCCCCACCCCGAAAGTGATATCAATCACACAATAACAAGTATGAGGTGAGGGAATCAGCAGATAAATCAGCTTTTGAAGACAGAAGCAGAAAAACATATAATCAGTAACTTCTGCTATAACCCAGTGGATTCCATACCATACAAGCATCAGGATTCTATAGGATATGCTAGGCATGGACAGCTATGAATGTTGTATTTAAATGAAGTTCTTAACCAGTTGGAATCGTCCTCTGAACCTCTAGATTTCCAAATTAAGAAATGCAAAGTAACATCCAAGGGACCCAGGTCAGGGTAGAATTTGCCTTTCTTAGGCACTGATTGTTTTTTTCATTTGGCATCAATTGTTTATTGAGGTGTCTTAGAAGCTAAAAGGCTTGTGGAATTTCAGGGCAGCAACAAAGAGGCCAGGAACTAAGCTGAAGACTCAGAATCACCACTGGTTCAGATTTGTAGGCAAAATGTGTTGGGGAGATTTGTCTTCTGATCTCTGGATCTTTAGGCATCTTGTTTACACATAAATGACAATGGTCTGGTTTTGTTTATTACCTGTTTATCATAGTTGCCTTTGGACCAATTAAAGAAAAAAGGAAAAGCTATTTACTGTTGGCCATGATAAGATGCACTCTCTACCCATTTTGTGTTCGTGACCTTTCACTGGTCCTCTAACTCATGTGCCCATTTGCTCAGTGGGGTATATTTAGTCCATCTTCTCACAGATCTCACCATGAAACCCTTTCCCTGAACTACAATGTATGACTTTGTAGTGGGACCAGTACACTGGTATTACTTGAGAACTTAGTCCTAGGAGGGCTCCCCCCCTTATTCTTTCTTAATTACTGATGATGTCTGGAAGGATAGGGGAAATGTTATGGGGTGGACAGAGGTCGGGTAAGGAGGAGGAAGAGAGTGGGGGAAATAGCAAGACTCCTGAATGGTAACTTAAGCTCGACTTCCTTAGAAAGCACCAACTGGGGATAAATGTATTATTTAAGAAAAGGGAAAAATTTTCTTCTCTATATTTTTGATACCATGAGATTCGGAGATCAGTAGCCTGGCTTCTGACTTGTCAGCTGCACATTGCTTGAATGCAGATTCGAAACTTTAATTAACACACAATAGCCACAAGAAGGGATTATAATGCCATTCGAGGATGCCTTTATTTGCTACTTATTGCACATAACTTGGGGTCATTTTCTAGCCACCAAAGGTTTCCAAAGATTAATTATGTTTTTCATCAAGTTTAACATTTATATCAATGACTTTGTTTATTCATGGTTTTTTTTTCCATTGTAAATGTCTGAATCATCCATACTGCCATCAACCCAGAATTCATAAGCACATACCATGCAGTCTGGCAGCAAGCCAGAGAAGCTATCAAGAAGCAAACCAAATACTCTTGCATAGGGAAGACATTTAGCACAACAATCACTTTCAAATCTACATCATCTCAGATTAGGTGGTTTGTTTTTGTTAAATATGTGGTTTCTTATTCGTTACAGTATTCAGTGCTCAACAGATTGCGTAGTGGTGGGATTGTTGACCTGATTGGGGGGAAACCTGAAATAGTCAAGGAAAAGAGAACTCAGTCTTTCTTCTTGGGCTCCACAGCTGCTTCTTCTCCAGCAGTGTCTTCTTCCTTCTTCTCTTCCTCCTCTTCAGCTTCCTCACCTTCCTCTCCAGCTTCTCCACCTTCTTCTTCCTCACCTTCCTTGTCCTCAGATTCATCCTTGGCACCTTTTAAAGGCACACAAAGGGGAGGAGGGGAGATATCACAGTTAGAAGCAAGTCATGTCAGACTCATCTAGGTTCTCAGTTACATTTATACCAAGGGTCGCATTGTCCAAATGCTATTTGTTAAAAAATACATGCATCAGAATTCTTTTGGAGTCATAGGGTCCTAGACCTAAAACTAACTTCAGAGGTCAACTAGGCCACCTCTCTCATTTCACTGATAAGGAAACCAAGATGCGAGTGACTTGCCCAAGGTCACCCTATTAGTAACTGTCAGAGTCAGAACTTGAACCCAGATCCTCTGCCCCCAGAGCCACTTTTATACTACACAAGAATATTCTCTCCCAGTACTCACATTGTCTACTTCATCCCCATTTTTCAAAAATATACACAACGAACAATACAAATGAATGAGTTTTCATTGTTGGACACTGGAGGCCCATTGAAAAGCTACCAAATTTACTTCTGGTAATGAAAGCCAGACTCCTAAAGCACTAACTCCTTTAGATGTTCCCTCTCTTTATACACCTTATCCCACCTGTTAGTGTTGGGCACAGAGAACAGTGGCTTAGATTGCACCAAGAACAACATCAGAAGCAGACAGGAAAAGCAAACTTTAAGAAAAAGTGTCAGGTTCAATGTTTCTACTTCCTTAAAATAAGGTTATTGGACTTGAATTTCCCTCTAGCTACAAATACAATAGTCTTATGTTCTTCTAAGTTATATTCTGCCTATGACATTCTAAAACAGATTAATTCATAGTAGCACACATTCATACTAGCATTCCAAATTGAGCAAAGATCTCATTTGATCCTTCCTAACAACTCTGGGGTTAGGAAGTATGATTATCCCCATCTTACAGAGGAATAAACTCAAGCCCAGAGGTCAACTGAATCGTTAAGGACCAAGAACTAAAAAATAATGAAAGTAAGACTTGAATTCCAATTTCAAGAACCTTTTGACTATGCCCCATTTAGATGAAAAAAACCCTGGGGATTCTCTTTCTAGCTATCCAGTGTATCAGATTTTTACCTTCATCTTCACCTCCTTCTTCTTCTTCTCCCTCCTCCTTCTCCTCTTCCTCAGCCTCTCCTTCTCCTTCAGAGGGGGGCTCATCTTTGGCCTCTTCCGCCTTGGTTGCCTCAATGGTCTCTTCCACCTCAATCTGTTCTTCTTGGACATGACTGGTGTAGTATGAGGGGAAGGCACGAGCAGACATCAAGTATGAGCTGGTCTGGAGCCCACCATAGGCAGAGCGCCCAAAGACCTGGGAGCTCTGGGAATACCCACTGGTAAGACTTCCAACACTGGTGAAGCTCAGCCGGGTCTCTTCACCTTCCAATAATTTCCTGGGAAGCAAAAATAGGGCAGGTGGTGGGGAAGAGAGGCATGGGTTTGGAAATCAACACGAGCATGTTCTCTAATGATAAAAGCAAAGTCAGGAGTATAATGCAAATTCTGGCTTAGAACTTTCCAAAATAATATCCAAAAGTCAGACTTCTTACTCATTATTTTAAACATCATGGCATCATTCTTTAAAGTCTATATCATCAACAACAGAGACTGAGGAAAACCAAATTCAAGAGTTATAGGGTCAATGACTTTGAGCTGGAAACAACCTCAGAGGTCATCTAATTCAAAATTCCTTCTGCCTCCATGTTACAGATTAGGAAACACTATTAGGAACTCTTTCCTTACACACACAGGCCCTAAACCTGTCTCTGTAATTTCCCCCTCAATACCTCATTCTGACCTTTGCCTCCAATGCTCAACTCTTTCCACCATCAATGATGTGAAGCTCTTAAGTACTGAACAATCTTCTTGGTTAAAAGATGGCTAAATTCTTGCTATTCAGAGGTTAATGAACTCTCTTGGAAGTCTTCAAAATAAAGATACTCAGCTTTTGCCATGATTTTTTTCCCCTTCCCTTGCACTGGGCATAATGAATTATCTCCTATTCCTCCCTTCAAATTCAATAACTTCTCACTTGAAAAAGCAATAGTTCTCCCCAGTCAGGAAGCATTAAAATAATAAAATTATGATTAAAATCATACTAAACTTTAAACAGCCCTAATAGCTAGGCATGATTCTTTTAGAGGGAAATCCATTTGTAATGGTTTAAATTTTGATAAGCAAGTTGTCTGCTGGCAATTTTATGCTCAAGCCATATTTTAAAAGTCACACCAGGGTTGCTGATGTTTAAGGTATTTTTTAGGTGAAGAACCCAAATTCCTTTCTTTTAAGAAAAGGAAGAATATTTGGGAGTATAACTGAGCACTACAGGGCCTGCTATTCCCTTGTTGAAAGACAGTCAGTTAACAGACATTTATTAAGGGCTTACTACGTGCAAGGAGATCGGATTCTACCCATTACAATTAAAAATAAATGTCAATATCCAGATTTAGATCATGCCTCAGCCATCTGTGCATTTCTAAGAAAACTGGGTCAGAACCCGAGACAGAGAGTATCTTTAGCCAAAAGAAACCAAAAGCATTAACAGGACTACCTGGGATTTGACCACCATCCAAAACTTTGAAATGATCACAATGTCATAGACTTAGATCTGAAAGGAACTTTAGAGGCTGCTGAATTTGACCCACTCAGTTTACAGTTGAGGAAACTGAGGCACAAAATGGTTGTGATTAGCCCAAGGTGCTGAAGACAGGCTCTGAAGCCAATTTGTCTTCCTAGCTCTTCTGCACTGTCTCAGAATAGTGAGGCCCACTCCCAAAGAACCCAACCTGGCATCTAGCTCCACCCCCACCCCAAGCTTAGTAACTGCTTCATATATTGCTCTCCCCCATCCACACCTGTAGGCTGCAATTTCAATATCCAAAGCCATCTTCACATTGAGAAGATCTTGGTACTCTTTCAAGTATCTCGCCATCTCGCTCTTGGTGGTTCTCAATTCATTTTCCAGTTTGTTAATTGTGTCCTGTCAGGAGTGAAAAAAAAAAGAACCTGGAAAACAAGCCTCTATTTCTTCTCCAAACATGTTGCGAACATCCTGGTAGGTTTTCAGAGGCAGTCTGTATCATGATCTATGGACCTCTCTGCCTCCAGTCTCAGTCCAATTCATTTGGAGGTGGTTTCATTCCCAGAACCTTCCTGAATTCGCCTATGCCAGCTCCCAAACTGCACAGTCACAGCTCACCTCCAGAGCTCCAAAGCTCACTGGAGAGGCTGCCCCCTTGGACCTGCCCCACCCCTCTGGGCACTGGCTGAAAAAGTCTGCTTTTTTTGTCACAAGCAAAGCCCACTGGCCACTAGAGGCCTAAGGGTCAGTCACATGTTGACCCCAGCTTCCTTGAATTTCCTCCTCCCTCCTCCCCCAACCTGGGATGGCAGCCAGCACAGCTACAGAAAGAGAAAGCCTATTATTCAGCAAGGCTTGGATTAGACTCATTGGTGAGGAAGATAAGAGCTTGGGAGATAGGACAAAGGAGAGTTGCAGCTCTTAGAGAGCCACCTTATTTCTTCTTTGGCAACTGACAGGACATGTATGAGCAAGGCACCACCCCCTCCAGCTCTGTTTCTTCTGGGAGGCATTTTGCTAACTCTAAAACACTTATTAAATCAGCATAGGGATGGGGGGGAATTCCTTTGGCACAGGAAACTCTCAGCTGCTTCTGTCTCTGCAGAGCAGCACCTGCAGAGAGTTAAGAATCCTAGCGAGCTAGCTGGGGCATTAAGAGGTTAAGTAACTTGATGAAAGTCTAACAGGCCATGGGAGTCAGAAGCACAAGTGGAACCCGGATCTTCCTGGCTTGGAGGCCAGGCACCCGGCCCCTAAGACAGGCTTCCTCTGGTAGATGAATGCCAGTTATTATGGACAACAATAATCACAATCATCTTAATAAATCTCTCAAATGAAAGCTTTAGAATAGGCGATCTCCAAGTCTGTACGTTTTAATGTTCTGTGCAGACTTAATAAAGCCACTTGGAACATCCTCTTGCTGTCACACATTACTAGTCTTCTGATATGTTGCCTTCCTTCTACAGAAGGGCACTGTCTTATTGTGACCATCACCTAACTTGAGAGTGTCATCTTGTTCATTCAATGCACAAATGTGTTGAGGGAGGGGGAGCAGGAAAGAGTTAGGGAGATAAATTCATAACTACTGCCACCTATCGGGGGCAGAGGAATGTTCAGCACATTTACTAACTGGGCAAAAAGGAATAGTCCAACTCAGCGTGTAGGAGGCACCTCCCCTCTACTTTTCAGCCTCCCCTCCTCCAATACATCGTTCGAGGGTGGGATGTGCCAAAAGAAAAAATACCCGGTGCCCTAGTTGCACGTAGCGACCGCTGCCTCCACGTACCTGTCCCTAAGGAAATTCTATACCCCACCCTACAGCTCCAACACCTGCAGTGCGTAGATTTCCTCCCTCATGCACTCCCCTTCCCCCTACAGACCCCTCCCCTCTCAACACTGACGCTGGCTCTAAAGTGGTGTTCTGGAAAGCCTTGGGAACGTAAATCGGATAACCTGAGATTTAGATCACACTCTACCAGTAAACTATGTGGTTCCCTTAGATAAATCGCCCCGCGCCTCAGTTTCCTCTTAAGTCAGATGAGGCGGCCGAAGGAAAAGCAGCTCGAACCTCATTATCCTTGGCTGGCCAATAAGGACGTTGCCCCTCAGAGCCCCGCCCCCTCCGCCAGACCCACCAAGGTGAATTCCTCCACCCCACCCCACCCCGAGGCAGTCTGCCCAGTTCTCCCCCTCCCCACCACGCCCTTCGAAGCCCCCAGTGCCCCAAGACCGGCGGGGCTCACCTGAAGCGCGCTGATGTCGGCGTTCTGCTTGTCTTCGAGCTCCTGCAGCTGCTTCTCCAGGGCCTCGTTCATGCCACGGCACGCCTCAATCTCCAGTGTCTTGGCTTTGAGCAGGCGGCGGCTCTCGGACACTTCATCCTTGGCTGCGCGCACGGCGTCGGTGTTCTTGGCAGCGCTCTCGGTGAGCACCGTGAAGCGGCTTTTGAACCACTCCTCGGCATTTTGCATGTTCTTGGCAGCCAGCTTCTCGTACTGCGAACGGATGTCCTTGAGCGCCGCGGACAGGTCGGGCTTGGCAGACACGTCCATCTCCACGGAGATCTGCGCGTACTGGATCTGCGCCTGCAGCTCGGCGATCTCTTCCTCGTGCACCTTCTTGAGGAAGGCGATCTCGTCTAACAGACTGTCGATGCGCTTCTCGAGCTCGGCGCGGGCCAGGGCTGCCTCGTCGGCGCCCTTGCGCGCCTCCATCAGACGCCCCTCGGCGTCCTCGCGGCTCAGGACCTCCTCCTCGTAGCGCGCCTGCAGTGCGCGCAGGGTCTCCTCCAGGCCATCGCGCTCGCCCTGCAGCGCTTGCTTCTCGGCGCTCGCGTCCTCGACGGCGAGCCGCAGGTCTCGGATCTCCTGCTCGTAGAGGGCGCGGAAGCGCGACGGCTCGGCGTGTTTCTGCCGCAGCACCAGCAGCTCGGCCTCGAGGACCTTGTTCTGCTGCTCCAGTTCGTGGACTCGCTCGATGAAGCTGGCGAAGCGGTCGTTGAGATCCTGCAGCTGAACCTTCTCCTGCGTGCGGATGGACTTGAGGTCGTTGCTGATGGCGGCCACCTGGCTCAGGTCCAGGCTCTCCAGGCTGGGCAGCAGCGACGAGCTGGACGAGTAACTGCGGCGAACGGAGAGCGCCGCAGAGGAGCCGGGGGCCGAGTAGCTAGAGTAGGCCGAGCGCGCGGTGCTGCTGTAGCCGCTGCGCACCGACGAGATGTGCACTCGCGGGCTCTCGGCGGTGCTGGCATAGCGCCGCTTGTACGCCGTAGCGTAGTACGGCTCGTAGCCGAAGGAGCTCATGCTGCTGGGGTGTGGGGTCGGTGGGCCCGCAGCCCGGCCGGCCGCCTGCCTGCTGCCTGCCCGGCGAGCCGGAGGAAGGAGAGAGATGGGGAGGAGAGAGGAGGGGAGGAGGACGGGTGGCTGTGTGCGGCTTGCCGCTGGCCCCCTGCTCCCTTTTATACCCGAGTTCGGACTGACGCAGCCTCCGAGCCCTCCCTCGTCTGGCTGCGGGGGGCGGCGGCCAGCGCCTTGCGGCAGCCAAAGAAAGACGTTGCGCAATTCTGGAGGGCGGGGGGAAGAGCAGGAGCAGGAGGAGACTCTGACGGTGGAAGAGAGAGGTTGCGAAGCTGAGCTCAGCCCGGGAGCGGAGGCTCACTGCCCCACCCAGCCCCCACCTGCAACTCCACTAGGCTGCTCGCCTCTCCGCCAACCTGCAGCTCCTTGAGCTGTCATTTACCCGGTCTCCATTTCTTTTCTCCCGCTCCCCATCCATCCACTTCCTTGCTTGAACACACCCACTGTGCCATTTTCTCTCCCGTCTACTGAGTTGTCGCTCTCCGGTCCCCGCCCAGGCCACGGAACTCTTACCCTCAGCCCACCTGGTGCCTCCCCCGGAGGCTTCAGCCTCTTTTGTCTCCCTCCCACCTAGCCAACCCCCTAAGACGCTGCGACCCCCCTGTTCCTTCAGCTCCTGTGTTCCCTGAGACTTACAAGGGAGTCTGAGCTGAAGTACTCTACAGCCATTAACCCAGGATGGGGGTGGAGAACTGGTTAAAATTCGCGTTCTTAACTAGGGGTCCAGAGAGGTAACCGTGGATAGACTTCAGGGTGGCCGTGAACTTGGAGCACTTGCATCTTTATTTCAGTATAACGAGTTTTCTTTGTAACTGTACAGTTTATTTTACGAATTTAAGAACATTCTGAGGCGGCGACCACAGGCAGCAGCAGACTGCCGAAGTAGTCCAGAAGCCAAGATGGGGAGGAGAGGAAATCCTGAGGGAAGGAATCCCATTCCCCGCCAGTGGCCATAGACTTTCCCCCCAAAGTACTGGCAATTTTTCGGTGTCCTTCAATCCTTTGGTGTCCCTGCCTCTCTGCATAGATCGACCCTCTGGAAAAGTTACCTCCTTGAACGAAGGCACATTTTTTTCCCCCAGCTCTTAATCCAGTTTTGCTTTAAACCTGGTCGCATCTGGATTTGCCTGGTTTGTTTTTAATTTTCCTATAGTCCACAGGGTTTCAAGGCTAATTCGTGACTCAGTCATTAAGCATTTTTAAGGCCTACTGTGTGCCAGGCACTTTGTTAATTGCTGAGACCAAGTGGATGGTGGGGAGGGGCCCAAGGGAGAATGACTTGAATTTCTGAACAACGGCAAGGGGTGATTGACTTTTAAAATCTCAGAGAGCAGCACGCTAATGCAGAGCGTGTACAGAGAGTCTTTGTGCTGCTGTCCCAACTGCATTAGCCTGTCTGATAAGCTCCTAGTGGCTATCTTGAAGTATTTTGGAGCTTTTCCTTTCATTTTTTTCCCTTTCTTTCCAGACAATTCAGTTCACTGGATTTAGAGCAGTCAGGCAGACTCTCTGTCCTGTCTAAGGTTCTAGCTCTGAAATTTACTGCTTCTGTGACCCCATACAACCCACTCAACTTGCCCAGCAGTCGGTTTCCTCTTTTACAAAATGAGAGTTGACCTAGCTGGTCTCTCAGGTCTCTTTCCTGCTAGAGAGCTATGATCCTGGAAGATGACTTCCTACTCCTGGCATCCTACAGTTCTGGGATGGCATTCTCCGGAAGAGCAATGGTTAATCCTCTGGGTTCAGTACAGTGCCTCATTATTTGTCTGCAGGCTCAAAATAGCGAGCTAGTTTTCCTCCCCCGCCTGGTATGAATGATAAAACAGGTAACAGTTGCTGGGTAAGAGATTCAGTGAAGCAACAATAGAATTCGCCCCTCCCCCATTTTTAAAGGCATTTTTTAATCTGCTCATGGAGTTTCCCTCTGTAATCCAGCCCTAATGAACTTGAAGAGCTGGAGAAGAGTTTTCATGGCATGGAGGAGAAAAAAAAACAACTTTTTTTTTTTAAATGGAGAAAGTGTTCAAAATTACAGAGTACCATGGATTTTTCTAATCTAGTGACTCCAGGCTTTCTTAACCCACAGAATAATGCCATATTTGAAGTCCAGCCCTAGTCCAGGACAGCTTTATTTGTGAGAGTACAGTTAGGAGGAGGTGAGGAAAGGCAACTTGGCACATGCACAGAAGCTTTGTCCTGGAGTCAGGAAATGATTGTTCAGTCCTGTCCAACTCTTCATGACCCCACTTGGGGTTTTCTTGGCAAAGATACTACAGTGACTTGCCATTTCCTTTTCCAGTTCATTTTACAGATGAGGGAACTGAGGTGATTTATCCAGAGTTACACAATTCATAAATGTGTGAGGTCAGATTTGAACTCAGGCAGAGGAGTCTTCCAGACTTAAGGGTTGGCCTTCTAAGAACTACTATACCACTTAGCTGCACCTGGAGTCAGGGAGACCCAAATTCAGATCCTACCTCTGATTAGCTCCATGGTGATTGACAAGTTGAGAAACCTCTCATTCCCCCATTCAAATTTCTAATGTAACAATTTAAATGAGTGTTGGCATTCTGCATCAGTGAAGTTCGTCCTTATGGTAGGAGTCATAATGAACTCAATTGTGGAACAAAAAAAAAATGGAATTCAAGAGAAGAAAAGATGGTTGTGCTTAAATGTCTGAAGAACTGTCATGGGGAAGGGGAAACATTATTTTTCTACAGGTCCGAAAAATTATTTTTTTTGCCAATGAGGGGAACTTATAAGAAGGCAGATTTCACTTCTTCTTAAGAACTCTTAACTAATTTTATTCACTATTGCAGTAGGCAGTCTCAAGAGTTAATGTGTTCACCATCACCAATGAGAGAAGCTATACTAGAAAGACCATTTGTATTGTGACAGATGGACCTGGATGACTTCTTACTCTTCCAACTTTAAGATCCTATGGTGAAGCTACACATTCTGATCCACTTTTTTTGAACAGGTAATAACAGCAATGAAGTTGGTAGCAAGGTTCCTAGATTCATCTCTTGCCTGGATTGTTCAATAACTGGTCCAAACTGTCCTCTTCTGGACTTCTCCATCATGCCCTGACTCTGGAAACCTCCCCAACCTTCTTCAGCTTTCTATTATGTGTTGTCTTGTCCATTAGAATGTAAGCTTCTTGAAGGCAGGGTCTCCTTTCACTTATATTTATGTCCCTATGATTTAGCATAATACCTAGCACACAGTGCTTAATAAACTCTTGTTGACTGACTGTTGACCCACATATAGCCTCTGTCCTCCCCAATTCATCCACACAGTTACTAAATCACAGTGTTCTAAAAGTGGAGATCTGATTAATCTGTTCCCCTATTCAAGAAGCTTCAGTGGTTCCCTATTTGCTGTGAAGATAAAATGAAAGCCCCTCCATTTGACCTTTGAAACCCTTCACCACCTGTCTGTCTTTCCAGAATGATTACTCATTACTCCCCCTGCTCACATATGGAATTTCAATCAAACTGATCTACTTGCTGATCCCAATCCATGACATTCCGTTTGCCCCAATGCTTCCCTTAGGCTGCTCCCTCCAGCCACTACCATCTCTCAGAACCCCTAACTCCTTTTGGTGAAGCAGCACCTCCTACAAGAGATCTTTCCTATTTCCACTCTACAGAAATTATGTTGTAGTTAATTGATACGCATTTTGCATTCACCTGTCCATAAGCTTTAACCCCTAGATAATAAAATGAAAGAATGCAGTGAGCAATTTTGGTTTTGTACCAATATGTGCGACATGCCTTTCGTATATTAAGTTGATTTTTTACCTATTTGTACTATGTGCCTTGCATATAGTAAGCATTTAATAAATGTTTGTTTTAATTGAATCTAGTCAGCTGATTTTCTGGGATAGAGAGCTGTACCTGAAGTCAAGAGAAAGTTGCGTGATAACTTGTCTCTGGTCAATACTAGTCCTGTGACAGTGGCCAAGTGGCTCAACAGTTCTGAGCCTCAGTTATCCCAAGTGGTCAAGGGATAATACTATTTATAATACTATAATATCTCCCAGAGTTATTAATAAGTTAATGTATATATAGGTGTGTGTATACACACACACACACACACATCAAGAGCTTTTCAAACTTTAAAGACTTATGAAAATGTTAGTTATTACTATTACAATAGGATGAGGGGAGGGGCGATTCTACCAGGATAGAGATTTTACTGGGAGGGGGGGAAGGAGTGATGCTGCAGGGAGGAGGCAAAGGAAGGCGGGTTATTGGAGCCTAGCAACTTTGTTTTCATTGGCTAGGCTACTTACTGTTCTCGGCCAGTCAGAGGGCTGGCTGTGTTATCTAAGCCGGATCGGGGAACTAGCCTTGGTCCTAAGCAAGGTATGAGAAAGGTTTAGCAGGATGGTACAGAAAGGTGTGGCTGTGCTGTATTGTTATTGGTTATATGTCTTTTTTCCCCAGAATTTAAGGATTACAATACATTTTACCTGCGTTTAGTGGAATGGGGCAATGTTAAACTGGGTATGCTTTGATGTAATTAAAAAGAAACGGAAACTCCTTTGCTTAGGCTCAGTTGATTTTGTGCATATATGGAAAGCCCATTTGCTATGGGCCCCACCCTTCCCAGCAGTTTCGGGTTCCCCCTTCCAAGACTTGTGTCTATCGGGACCTTTGTCAAGGAGGTTTCACACTGCAGAGGAAACCTCCCTAGAAGAGACTGAGTGAGAAAAAGAAATGGAACAGAGGTGCCAAGGAAAGGAGCCCAGCAGGGCATGAGCCATGATCCTTTTGCCCATATAGTGTGTGTGTGTGTGTGTGTGTGTGTGATTCATGATCGGAGTGTGTACTATTGTAAGTGTACTAGGGTGCTGTGGGGGCTCAGGACCGCTGCCTTGAGTAAGGAAACAAATTCCAGTGTGTATTCCTATTTATCTCCCCCACACGATTTTGTTGTTCAGTCATTTCAGTCATGTCTGACTCTTTGTGACCCTATATCTTTTCATGAGTAAATCATAGGGTCGTACAATCCTAGACCTAAAGATGGAAGCAACTACAGAGAAATGCAGCCCAACCCTCTGGCTTTACATATAAGGAAACTGAGGTGCAGCAATGTTAGATGCCTTGTCCAAGGTCACGGAAACAGTTAAATTCAGAGGCAGCTTTAACTTCTATAAGAGTTGAAGCAGAAAGTATTTCACACACACAAAAAAAAAGGTATGGAGGGGCAGGATATATAAGGGTTACAACCCCACCCCTTTTCTTCAGCACAAGTGAGAGGAACCAGTGTTGTGGACTGAATCCACTTGTATATAAATGCTTCAGATACTTTTTAATGCAGAGAAAAAGAAGAAAAAGCATTTACTGGAAGTGATTGGGGAAAAAATCGTACCAGATGGCAGTTACCTCCTTCCCCGACATGATGCCTTCCTGATTCACTGCCCAACAAAAGCAAGCCTGACCTGACAACTTGAGGACTGTGCTTACACCCCCCCCACACACACACACATGCACACATGCCAATTGTAGGTGATTTATTGATTCAATAAACTAGGGTTTTTTTTGTTTTTATGAGAGAAGAGGAGATTCAGGAGAGACTTAATTGTCTTTAAAATTGTATTTGAAAGACTGTTCTCACAGATGAATTAGAATTGATCCATTTGCTGCGAAGGTCAGAACTAGGAAAAAAAAAGTCTGTGGATGTTGGAATAGTCAAATTTAGTCTTGAGGGGAAGAAAAACTTCCAAAAGTGAAATGGGCTGCCTTGGGAGGTGGTGGGTTCCCCCTCCTTGGACACCAATGAAGCAAAAGCTCGAGAATCACTTGTCTGGCATATTATGCAGAGTGGGGGAATGGGGAAGCTTTGTTTGTGGGTTGAATTAAATGTGATTCTGTGATACTGATGACAATAAATACTCATAGCATTGTTGAGGACAAATCACTTTATAAACTTTTAAGGTAGTTTTGAAATTAGAGGTAGTAGAAATGATTGGGTCACAGCAAAATGAAAACTCCAAGTAGAACTTAGCAAAAAAATGAGGTGATTTTACTTTTGAATGATGTGTCAGTTCCCAGGAAACCCACTGTACCTGGAACTCTTCCTTTTAAATCTAAAGTCAGAGATGCGAAATAAGAAAGGAAGGAAGCAAACATTCACTAAACTTTGTTATGTGCCACATGCTATGCTAATGAAGGAGAAAGCCACAGAACTGCCAACGCTTTTTAAAAAAAATGTTTTATGCCCAGTGGAAATGACTGCTTTTGAACATGTGAAAATAGATCTTTTTTTAAAGAAAAGAGTTTTAAAATTACTATTTCTAATTGGAAGTAAAATGGAAAGTAAAAAAAAAAGAATTAAAAACTCAGAAAGAGAAAAACTTTCTCAGTACCCAATTAACACATAATTACTTGGGCTTGTCATCCTGTGACTTCCTTGGAAGTACACAAATGAAATCAAGGAAATTGTTAATTTCCCTAGCACCACTAATACATACATGATCTGCTTGTGTTTGTTATTGTCCTTTGTCCTTGAAGAGGACCAAAATGACATGACTATGTCAGGATCAACATATAGTGTGTCCAACTGTGGCTGATATGACTATCAGTACAATGATAACCAATATGAACTCGAAGGCTCTACCACAGGTGGGACACCAATCATCCATATGTTTGTGCTAAACAAAAGTTAAAGTGTAGAAAATCTTAGATTTAGAAGTGGAAGAGATTTCAAGGATTGTTTATTCCACCAACTCTGGATGAGAAAACTGAAGACCAGAGAAGGAAAATAATTTCCAGCAGCACACATGATTAGTAAATAATAGAACTAGAATTTGAACCTAGGTTCTCTGCTTTAATCTGGAACCCTTTCCACGACACCACAGGTTGCTATTTATTTATATATATTTTTTAAATTACTTGTGCCTTGTGGTTTTTACATCACCTTTATCTTCAATAAGATTCTTCTCCTTTCCCTACCCAGTGCCTTTAAATTTCATTTTCTCTCACTTCATGTAATGTTATGTCATTTATGTATATACAGGCTATGGAAGTTATGCCCAGACACATTCTAATATATAAAATCATATTTGGGGTCTAAGTTTTATGATTATATTTTACCAGTAAATTTAGTTGTTTTTAAAGATAAGCTCACGCTATGCAAAGTATCTCATATCAGAAGCCACTGACTTAGAAAATAAATCATTTGAGAAATAAATTAAGAATTATTGGACTTCCTGAAATCTGTGACAAAAAAAAAGACCCTGGACATTGTATTTCAAGAAGTCGTTAAAGAAAACTGCCCATATCTCTTAGAACCAGAAGGCAAAGTAAAAATAGAGAGAATTCACTGGTTCCCTCCTGAAAGAAACTCCAAAATAAAAATATCCAGGAAGAGTACAATTAAACTATACAACTTCAAAACCAAATATAAAAAAATACTACAATTAACCACACAGAAAATATTCAAGTACCAAATAACTACAATGAGGATCAAACAAGATTTAGAAGTCATCACTATAAAGGAGCTGAGATTTTATAATGCAATATTCCAGAAGGCCAGAAGTATAGACTTACAACCAAAATTAACTTACCCAGAAAACCTGAGTAAAATCTTATGAGAGAAAACACACTTTTAGCAAGTTAAAAAACTTTCCAGGCTTATTACCTGGTGAAAAGAACAGAGAAGTATAGAAATTTTGAAATAAAAACACAGGAGTAAATAGAAGCAAAAAGGGGGAGTAAATAAAAGTGAGAAAATATGAGGAACTAAACAAGGACAAACTATTTTTTATATGGAGAGATATGTCCTCTCATAACTATATGTATACATATATGTACATACATACATACACACATCACACATATATACACATATATACGTAAGTATATGCATATGTGTATGTGTGCATATATGTGTATATTATCATCTTAAAAGAATGAAGAAAATGAGGGGGAATAAAATATATTAGAAAGGGAAAGGGAGAAAAGAGGAGATTGATTCACATAATTTGAGTGGACAAATGGAAAACCATACAACAAAGGGAAAATGGGAAGCCAGCAACACTTGGACCTCTCTTAACTAATCAAAATGGGGAAGGGAAGGAGTGGGAAGGAGAGAGAGAGAGAGAGAGAGAGAGAGAGAGAGAGAGAGAGAGAGAGAGAGAGAGAGAGAGAGAGAGAGAGAGAGAGCATTTTGTGGAGTGAGTGCAGAAATACATTTCACTGAACAGAGAACCTGGAAGGAGAGGGGAAGGTGGCAAGGGAGCATAACAAGAGAGATGATAGATTAAGGGAAAAATTAGTTCTAAGCAAAACAAACTCTAACAAGGAAGGCTGGATAATAAAAGGGGTCTAAAAGGAACAGGGGAAAAAAGAATAAGAACCTCAAGTTGGGTTCAGGGTAAGGAAAGGATGAAAAAGGCAGAGAAATGGAAGCACTCTGCTTCAAACACAGCACATAAATAGTGAGAATACCCCATTTAGAAAAAAAAGTGAGAAGCTGATTAATAATAATGGCATATAGTATTTGTAGCTTCTGACAGAGAGAGGATGGACTCGGGGCGGATAATAAAACCTTTTTTGTGCATGGGTAATGCAGGAATTTGTTTTGTTTTTATATATCTTGCAAGGGTATATTTTATTTTTTTTCAAAGGTAGTTGAGTTGGGGGGGAATAAAGTGGAGTATTATCAATTTTGAATTGAAATTAAGTTATTTTTAAAACAACAAATAATAGAACAAATAATAAAAGAACAAATATTATATTGCAAAACAGCAAGGCCAGTGTACTTAGATTTCAAAATGGGAATGTGTAATAAAGCTGGAAAGGTATGAAGGGGCCAAGTTTATGAAAGACTCTGAATGCTAGACAGAGTCACTTCTATTTGATCCTAGAGCTACTGGAAGCCTGGAAATGACACAACCAGACCTAAGTTTTAGGAAGATCATGTTGGCAAGTGAGCGAGAAATGAACTGGAGTGCACAGACACGAGACAAACCAAACAACAGACGATTGCAATGAGCCAGACATGAGGTAATGAATGCCTTAACATGCTGCCTAATAGAGAACATAAAATACAAGTACCTGTTGTGAAATCAGATAAGGAAAGTTCACTTCCAGATGGTCTGGGGGAGAGATAATTGATGTGAACATTAAGTGCAATTATAAATGTAATTTATTCTTATTACCCAATGGAGACAGTATGATGTATTGGAAAGAATACTGACCCTACAATCGTACACACGAAAGTTTAAGTCTTGGCTTTGACACTTCCCACCTGGGCAAGCCCTTGACTTCTCTGAACCTCAATTTTCTACATAAGTAAAATGACCATAACAGTTTTGAGCAAGGTGGTATAGTGGATTGAACACTAGATTTGGAGTTGGGAAAACCTAGACTTCAATCCTGACTTAGACAATCATTAGCTGTGTGACTAACTGGACAACTCATGACTTATCTGGGGCTCCATCTCCTCATAAATAAAGGGAAAGATTGGACTCAAAAGCTTCCTAAGTCCCTTCAAGGTCAAAATCTATGATCTCTTGATTCCTATCCTATCTAACTCATTAAAGCTGTTATGGAGGAAGTCTTTTGCACACTTTGAGGTGCTCTAGAAGTGTAAGCTGGTGTTCTGTTATTGGAAAAATTACAAGTAACCTCACATTCTGAGCATCTACTGTATTATAGAATCATTGCCCCTGGAGTGCAGGGGACTATTTTTCTGCCCCTGTATCCTTATCACCAAACACAGTGTTGTGCCTAAAACATAGTGCGTTCTTAAGAAATGTTTATTGTAATTGAACTGCCTTCTGCAACCCCAATTGCTGCCATCTATTCAAAAACTTTGGAAATTGCTCCAAAGCTCTCCAGTCCTCGATGGAGTAATTTATGATACAAGATAGTTTGAAATGAGGTCAGGAGTACTTGTTCTGGAGTCAAAGAATCTAGGTCCAAATCCAGATTCTGAAGCTTGTCTCCTTTGTGCAAGTGATTTTACCTCTCTGACTCTATTTCCCTATCTGTAAAATGGAGTTTTGAATTCCCTACCAGCTTCAGATCTATGGTCTCATGATGACCCACATTATTGGAAGAACACATTTTGGAGGCATGAGGGTGGGCTATGGAGAAATCAAAAACCTATTTTTCCAGCATCATTTCAGTATGCATCAGCCTTTCAGTCTGATCACTGAGACCATCAGCCAAAGCCAACTGTTCCAGAAATGAAGGCAAGGGAATGCCCCCTCCCCCTAGCCCTTTCTGTTGTCCCATCACAAAAATATTTTCTGCAGCACCTAACTTCCTTCACCTGACCTTCCTGATGGCTGAAGGAATCGATCTAAGATCTATTTTCTTCCGTGTGCTTGTGCAAAGACCAAGGGTGAGCATTTCTGCTCTGGACAGAAAAGCCCAGAGGTCAGAGCTTTTCTTAGCCGAGACTGAGCCAGCTCGATGCAGCATTTCCTTTGATGCCAAGGCTTCAGTGCTGGGCAGATACAGCAAATGTGACTCTTGCTAAGTTCACCGATGGCTGCAGCCAGGCTTAGCATCCACAATGAAAGACAAGGACATCTGAGGTCTTCAGAAAGCCCTTTCTGTGCTCAAATAAGTTAGCCATTCAAAAAATACCTTAATCACACAAGGCTCACACAAGACAATGACAAGCTGTGTGAGTAGTTGAACTAGCCATGATTTATCTGGGGTTAAATCTCCTCCTCTGTATATGAGGGACTGGACTCAATGACCTCCCAAATTCATTCAAATTCCAAATCTGTGACCCCTTGATTCCTATGTGATCTGCCTCATTGGAATTGTCATGGGAGAAATATTTTGTACTTCCAGATGTTCTAGAAATGTAAACTGGTGTTCTTTCTATGTGTAAAGTTCATTCACTCAACAGATATTTAGGAGGCAGCAGAGAACAATGGAAAGAGTGGAGATCTGGAATCAGAATACCTAATTTCAAATCCCACCTTCAGTCCTTACTAACTATATGACCCTAAGAAAGAGCCTTAACTTTCCTGGGCCTCAGCTTCTAAGGGTCCTTCCCAGCCAGAAGTCTGTGAGTCTATGACATACTGGACAGCCATTCTGGGTACAGTGGCTGCCCAATCTGCAGCTTAGAGTACCTATATATAACATATAGACACAACCCCTAGCGAAAGGACTGGTGGTTTAATTTGCGAGACAAGACACACACACTTGAAAAATTAAATAGCAAAGAAACATGACCATGCAATAACAATAACATATACAGAAGTATGCTGTTAAATGTTTAACAACCGGCTCTCTGTAATTAAAAAAACCGCATTCATGACACACTTTTAAGTTTAATTTGCATTATTAACATTTATCACTTTCTTATGTCTAGAGGCAATCAGTAAAACAATAAACTAATGCCTAATTTGGAGTATTTGTTTATTTCTGTGGTGGAAATGTTTACACTGGAATTTTAAGGTGCAGCTTTTGAGAACTGTTAGGAGCTGAATTGAGCAAACCCCTGCACATATATACAGTTTTAAAAGGTTTGCAAAGCAGCCTCTAGATATTGTCTTATTTGGTCCTTGCAACAACCCTGTGAGACAGGTATTAGTGTGATGCACATTTTAGAAATGCGGAAACTAAGGGTCAGGATATAATTTGTCCATGAGTTCATTGTCAAATGACACAACTCCTGAACAGCTATGAAATCTTAGGATCACAGAGCCAAAGATGGAACTTCAGAGCTTCGAACCATCATTTTGCAGATTAGAAAATTGATTCCCAGAGAGGTTGAAGGTTGCTCAAGTAGTAAATAACAGAGGCAGGGTTTGAACCTGGGTCTTTTAATTCCAGGTCTGGCTTTCTTTCCACCTAATTGCCATTTGAAAAGCAGATGCAAGCTGGATAAATTGGCTCCCTCCCCTTTCATTAGCAGCTCCAAAAATAGCTATCCATCACCCTAATCATTTATCATCACTCAAATGCATTAGGATGGATCTGCACACACACACACATACACACACACGCACACACACGCACACACACACGGTTAATGACTTATTAAAGGGGGAAGCACCTGTGCCCCAAAAAGCATCTGAATATTTATGGGGAACCCCGTGCAATTGTTTTTATTATCAAATCATCTTGGATAACAGAAAAGAACACACTGATCCTTACATCCCCCAAACCGTTATGTCCTGCAAATTTAATAAACTTTGCAACCAAATCATATTAGAATAACAGATGTGCATTCTAGATAGTAATAGGAAGTTAAATATGTGTTTCATGGAACTTTGAGATAGAAGAGACTTTAAAATCCTATTTTGTAAACTCCATTTTCCAAAGGAGGAAACTGAGGTTTAGAAGTAGGTGACATTTGAACCCAGTATTCCTGGCTGAGTGTTTAGTGGCATACAGCGAGTGTTTTACTCTGTTTCATTGGTGGCTGGCTACTGCAATGTTAGCTCATTTCTGAGTTTTTCTTTAAAATTATTTCTGACAAATGACCAGGTGTTTCATAAGAGAGGCACAGAATAAAAAATAAATCACTTTAAATGTATCATAGATTTCCAGCTGGAAAGGACGCAAAAATCATGTAATCTGACTCTTTCATTGTAAATATGAAGAAATTGGAAGCCTAGAGAGGTTAAGAAATGACTTATTCAAAATCACACCAAGATTAAGGACGGATCTAGGATTTGAAGTCGGATCTTTGCCTACTGAGCCCGGCTGTCTTCCAGAGGAACCTTAGAGGCCACCCAATCTAATTCATATCTGAGTAACTATGTGCTTTTCAACATTCATGACAACTGGCCATTCAGAATCTTACTGAGGGCACATTACTTACTTACTGAGGGTCCCACAAAGTGGGGACCAGCTTTGTCTCGGGGATAATGTGGAGGGCTTATAATGAAATAGCCTAGCATCTAGACATATGTGTAAAGAGAAATCCAGAGAGACCCTTCAAAATAAAGCATTCATGATAACAGGAATCACCTGGGAAAGATGCTCAGGAAAAAGCATGATGATGAAGGGGAGTTAATCACTCGTTCCCTGTTGCCATTCTCTCTTGGATATCATATTCCTTCCCTGGATTCTTTCTTTTCTCTTCTCAGCTGAATTCCAGAAGAAGTAACACCAGGAAACATGTATCATCCTGCTTCTGGGACTGAATGTTTAATCAGAAGACTCATTAACTTTTCTGATGTTTCTAGATCAGGATCCTGCCTTGCAGGATTTCAAGTGTATCCCTAATTTCTAAAATCAAAACAATGCTGTTTTCTCTTGTAGGGTATTTAAAGGATGAAAATGCTTAAATTATTTTCTCAACCCTGGTTAAGGTGACCAAGCAAATAAGATCACAGTGCAAAGAAAGTTAGATTCTACTGAGTAAAGGTAAAAAATTCTAGTAATCTCAAAGTATCCATATGTGAAGAAGTTAAATGTTCCAGTGGGGATTTTCCCTGATTCTCCCAGTTTATAAGATAATATATTTAAATCTGGAAAGGACCTTAGAGGTCCCTTAGTCCGATGTGTTTATTTTGCAAAGGATAGAAATGTTTCAAAGAGGCAAAATCTTGAGTCCAGGGTCACAGTCGAGTAAATGGCAGAGCAGAATTGTGGCCAGGTCATCTGACTCAAAATCCAGGGGTCTTTATACTGTGCTTCTACTGATATAATTCAACCAGGATCAGGAAAACATGTTTTTCAGTCCTGGTGGAATTACATGGAATGACACTCTCCTAAAAAGTCATATTTTCATATGTGCCTTATTTCATAGTGTCTAGAATACCATGGAACAGTCAGGTACCTGGGATGAAGGAAAGGGATTCCTAGGAATGAGGTAAACTTGTTTGGGTTTAGTACAAAGAAATACGAATACTCTGTAGTTAGGATGAAATCTTGGCCCTGCAAAAGAGATGAGAAAATGAAAATCTTTCCCTTCTTTGCAGAGGTAAGGGAATATGGGTGTGAGGTGTAACATACAAGGAAGGCTAGAATGTTATGTTGGTTAGTTTGTTAAACTAATTTCCTCCATCTTTTCTGCCTTTTGTAAAAAAAAAAATCTGAATCTCAAGAGACAAAGATAGAGAACCAGTGTCCATCAGGAAGAACTAGCTTAAACTCTGCCTCAGCCCCATACTCACCACTTCATTGAATGAGTCATGTGGCCTCCTCATGCCCCCAGGAAATTCTCTAAAAGTATACCTAGAATAGCTCCATTGGAGAGGGAGTGTTCTCACTGGATATGCCAAAGAAATCAGAGATACAGTTATTGTTATTTTTTAAATTTATTTTTACAAGTAATAGCTTTCCAGGCAGAGAAGGGAGAAGAATACATTCAGAATTAAAAATGAAATAAAAAATCCCCAGAATAAATAATTTTTAAAAACAGGGAAGTGAGAAATCTGAGTCATCTTAGAACTCAAGTTTCTCCCTCTCCTCTCCCCTAAAATTAAATTTGCATTAACATAAATACAATTTAGTATAAAAATTAATGTAAATATAATAAACAATATAGTTTGTATTTTTCAATTTGTTCTCTGTGCAAGTCTTTTATTACCCCAAAGATAGAAACTCCTTGAAGGCCAAGACTCTTGGGGCTTTTTGTTTCTTATATTGCCAAGACCTAGCATATATGCCTGGCATCAATTCAACTCTTAAGAAATGATCATCAAATGGAATTGACTTGTAAAATATATCTCAATTCAGTAATTGGCTCCCTTGGCTTGATCCCAAGGTTATTTGAAGGCTGACAAAATACATATTCTTTTTGAGATGCTGAAATTATAATCCTATGTAGTATAATAGAGATCTGATTTCAAGTGGTTCTGCCATTAAATAGTTATGTGACCTTGGAAGGAAAGAAATAAGCATTTGCGAACTACTAAATATGGTCAAATTTACAAATAAAATCTCATCTGAACCTCACAATTACCCTGAGAATCATATGCTTTTATTACATCCATTTTACAGTTGAGCAAACTAAGGCTATCAGAGGTAAAGGACTTGACCAAGATCATGTAGCCAGTAAGTTTCTGGGGCCCGATTTGAACTCAGATCTTCCTGGTTTCAGACTCAGTGCTCTATTGTGTTAAATATTTCCTAATTTTTTTAAATCTGGTCCCAACCCCACTGGGTGCATTGGGGGACAATCTGTGGCCAATTGGTCATGTGTTCAACACCTCTGACTTTGATCATTAAAAGACTAGGAGATTTACATAGTCACAGACATCAATAGTGTCAGTGCTGCTGGGAGGTGTATTTCAATCTACTCCCTTATGACTCCACTCACCATCCTTGGAATCTTCCAAGTCAAAATATTCCCTCATAGGAATCCCCTCTGTCCTCAGGGGGAAGAAATAGGAATAATGTATAGAAGTTACTTCCCAAAAGTCAAATGGAAGCTTAATATCAGAAGAAAAAACACTTCCTAACTCTTAGAGCTGTCAAAAAAATGGCAGAGGATGTCTTGAGAGGTGATGGGATCTCCCTCCTTGGAGATCTTGAAGGAGAGACTTAGAGGGATTCCAGTCAGGTATGATATGGTAAGGATTCCCTTCATGTATGTCCAATGGTCCCCACCAACTCTCAAATTTTCCAATTCTTGATTCATCCTTTAAGGAATGATAAATCTTCTTAACCTTCAACTTTATCAAAGAAAAAATGCCTCATTTAAATATAGTAAAGGAAATGAGTATTATCTTGTAGTAAGAAATGTACACCACAGATACAGAACTAACAGGATATACATAACAGTAATACCCATACCATCCTTACCTTATTTAAAAAGAGGCTATCTAAACAAGTGGATTTATAATACTGGGATTCCAGCTAATGATGAACTTAGTTGGGATGGGAGATACTTTGGGGTTTTGAATACTTTGAGGACATTTATGAGCCCACTTGGGTTATCCTAAAATTATACTTGGATGTCTCTGTGTTCTCCTCTATAGGGGATCTCTCTCCAACACATCAGGTTATTACCTATCTGTGCTTTCTCATCCAACAGCACTCTTCCCTCTGTCTCCCCATGAGTTCTTTACCAGATCCCCAAATAATAAGTTGGGAACATTTCTCTAAGTTCTTAATATTACAAGAATACCTGTGTAACATGTAGTCTGTCTTCCTCTCATCCCCATCTCTGACTATAGAGCTGACTCACCTGTATTTTTCTGCTCACCATTCTCTTTGATGATTTATCCCAGGCTACCTCTTCTGTGCAGTTTTTCCTGGTAATATGTTGTGATCCATTTATACATAGAATCTGTTACCCTTTAGGTGACTCATTTTTAATTCAAAACATACCAAAGTTTCATATTCAGTTGAACTAAGATAATTGATAGTGCATTTTTGTCATTATTCTGTCATGTCCAACTCTTCATGACCCCATTTGGGGTTTTCTTGGCAGATACTGAGTAGTTTTCCATTTTCTTCTCCAGCTCATTTTACAGATGAGGAAACTAAAGCAAACAGGGTTAAGTGACTTGGGTAGGGTCACACAGCTAGTAAGTGTCTGAGGATGTATCTGAACTCATATCTTCCTGACTCTAGGACTAGCACTCTATCCACTGCACCACCTAGCTGCCCCTGATAACATGTTAGTAATATGTAAGCTGACCTAATGTTCAATGAGTATTGGCTATATACCCTGATTATACCATCGCAATAAAGGTCCCAGTTTTGGCCCAGGATATAAAAGATGAAGGCATACACAAAGTAGTTCTATGCAACCAGTCTTGACTACAACTTTGCAGCTGATTTTGAGTTGCCCAGGGTAATTAGGCTTTGGTGGGGGGGGGGGGGGGGTTCAATGAAGCTGACAAATAGCACTGGAGCCTTTGACAATCCCCAAATAAGGGACAACTTGCAGGCAGGCAATTTTGAATTGATCAATGATAAACCAGCCAAATGAGGATTATCCCAAGTGGTGGTAGAATTCCTTGTCTATTGGGGGCTATACCTAATGGAGTCAGTACCCACTCAAGCTGGGGTCCCATCTTACCCAACTGCATCACCAGGATTTGAGATTTTCGGATATTGTAGTTTCCCATGATTCCCATAATCATTAGATTAAAAATAAGAATTTGGAGGGGGGGGAGAAATGTTTAGCCAATAAAATCTCTGCAAAACTTCTGAGATGCCACCCTCATATTTCAAAAGGTTCCATTCCTATAGTAACTTTGGATTTCCAAAATATTTTCCTGACCAAAACTGTGTACTGAAGGTAATTGAAATTTTGTCATCAAAAGTCGAGAATGACTTATCCACCACCACAAGGGTAGTACCTGGGGGATTAGGAGATGGGATGTTGTAGGTCTAAAGGGCTTCTCTGCTCAACAATAGGGCCAGATTGGCTGAGTATGTAAATCACTTCCCTAGAAAATTAACTTGCAATATGTAAGATTTAATAACAGTGGCTTACAACCTAGAGCTTTCTCCATTGAGTATCTTTTTTTAAAAAATGCCCCAGCATGAAGTGAAATTAAACTGCTGTCTTAAATTTGTCACTACTTTTTTTATTTATAAAAGGAGTAATTAATTTTATTTTATGTGTTTGTTTTTAAAGCCAGCATTAGTAAATAAATAACTTCTATTCTAGAATCTGTCCTTTCAGGAGAAAGGATCATACAATCCTGAACTTACTTGTAATTTACACTAATGAATCCTAATCTATGGTAATGGTCACAGAAGAGGCACTGTCTGTGTCCTGGAAGCTGTCCTCATTGATCATGAGTGAGAATCAAACAAAATTAAATTCGCAGACACTGAAGGAATAGTATGAATAACTTCTAAGCATTTGAAGCAAATAAATGTCTGGGTGGGGCAGGGGGAGATCTGACTTGTTTCAAACTAGTGTTGCAGTAATGCCCTATTCGATTTTATTACTCCATTAGTAAATAGAGAAATAATCTGCTTTCCACCAAATGAGCATTCATGCCAGAATTAACATTTCTCTCACAACTGAGTGCCAGGAAATGCTTTAGGGTTTTAAAGAACACAAGAAGAGGAAAATGCAATGCTGGAGAACTGTCTATAATCTTCCCTCTGAATATTATATTCTAGGTTCTTCATCTTTTTTCATCTTTTAAAAATAGTTTTTGTATCAGTCATATGTGGATATTACCCACCTTATCTCCCTCCAGTACTAAAACCCACTTTTTAACAAAGAGAAACAGTTAACAAAATCAACAGATACAGTCATCTTTTCTGTTAGTGTATGCAACACTCAGCTGTGTAGCACTCCACCTTTCTGTTGAGGACAGAGAGAGAGGTTTCATTATCTGTTTCTGAGATCCTTTTTTTTGGAAGAGGTAAATAGGTCATTCTCTGTTTCATTTTTTATTAAGCCTTAATCACTGAATGGACTTTGTCACAGTCAGACTGAGACCTGTTGAAGACAGCTCGAAAAAGCCAAGGTCGCCCATTGTATCCTTGACCATCTCTAGTCATTCTGATCCATATCTCACCACTGACCATCTGACCCAGATGGCTACTGAGAAGAAAGTGAGGTGACTCTGCACAGCCCTGCCTCACTTAAATCCAATTCACTTGCATGTCATGGCATCACCTGCCTGATGTCATGTCCTCTTTAAGAACTAAGAACAAACAGCAGCAACTTAAGATAATAGGATCATAGATTTAGACTTGAATAGGACCTTATATGTCATCAGGTCCAATACCGCCATTTTACAGATAAGGAAATTGAGGCCAAGAATACTTAAGTGACTTGTCTAGGAGCAAATAGCTTATTCCTCAAGCCAGATATTAACCTATTTCTTCTTAATTAGGGCTCCACCCTCTGACCCTGTTGTCACGATTGGCTGTAGTAATTATTTAATATTAATCTCCATTTAACATTCTTTTCACTGACATTATTGTTTGCTTTGTACGTTGGTCTCTTGGTACTATTTATTTACTACAATATAGGCAAATCTTTCTGTGTCTCTGAATTCCTCCTACTCAGTGATTCAATATAACTTTGTTGGTCATTTTCCAACGAATGCAAACTCACTGTTTCCAATTCTTTTAGGTTTTTTTAAATTGATAGCTTTTGCTTTTTTATATTATGAGGCATCTAGATGGTACAGTGGATAAAGTGCTAGACCTGGACTCAGTTTCTGCCTTCAAATGCTCACTTAATGTGTGACCCCACACAAGCCACTTGTTTTTAACTAAATGCTACAATTATACTCTACTGGAATTTATTACTCTATTAGTAAATAGAGAATATATATGCTTTCCACCAAATGAGCTCTTATGTCATACTTAATGATTTCTTCAGGAAGGATGGAAGTTCAGATCTGCCTCACTTTCCTAATCTGTAAAATCATGATAACAAAGCCTCCAGGGTTGTGGAGGGTAAAAGGAAATACAATTTGTAAGATGCTCTGAAAAAATGAAAGTCCATATAAATGCTAACTGTTCTTGGTGTACTTTGATTCCCACTGTATCCCTCTCCTCAACCCATCTCAAAGAGGCATGACTTATGATTTTTTAAAAATGAAGGGAAGAAAATTCATCAAAACTAACTAACAAATGAAAGGTCTGATGTTACATGTAGTATTTTCCCACTCACGGCCCTGAACCTTCTGAAGAGCCATAGGAGGAAGAGGTGTCTTCTTACATATCTTCTCCAGGGCCAAGTTGGCTCATTAGAACTTTGCAGTATTCCATTTGTATTGTTTTGTCACTGTTACTATTATTATCATCATTATTATCATTGTTTTTTCTACTTTCCTTATATTCATCATTTTGTCTGTTGTTTTCCTGGCTCTACTTACTTCCCTAGACTTACTTACTTCCTTTCCTAGCTCTGCTTCCCTTCATGTGTCTCCCCATGCATCTCTGAAGTCTCGGCACTACTTACTTCCTCTACTACAATTTGGGCAAAACCTTCATACACAAACATCCAGTTTGTTTGGAATGTAGAAGCAGATGAAAGGGATTAGTATGAACTAACAATGGACAGATCAGTAGGACTCATACTGTGGAAAGTGGTGAAAGAATCAAAGTTTATGTTTTATTTATTAGGCACTGAGGAATAATTCCCTCATACAGCACTCCTTCATACACAATACTGTTCTATTGCATTGTTATTGCCACTAAAGGTTCTCCTATTAATATTTTTATGCATGTGGGATAGTGGCTTTCTCTTTGGCTTCCTTGGAATATGTATTCATGGACAGAGACTACTTTAGTATTGCTTAGGAGATAGAAAGATCTGAAAATCCTACTTTTCTCTGTGTCATAAGGACACTTTAAATAGTCTGTCTGGGTGAAAAGCCAACGTTAATTATGTTGAACAGAGAAAGATATAAAGGTGGAGGAATACAACTGGTGCCATTCATCAGAAGTGTGCTGGGGAAAGGCTCTATCCCCAAGAGAGGCATAGAAGTGCCTTACTCAAGAAAAGTACACAGTGTGTTCAGACCTGGTGTACAATTGTTAAACCAGTCCATCTTCAGAGACAATCATAGTGCAAAATGCAGACAAGCATGGAAGCAAACCATCAGATAAGGATCTAGAGAGCTTATGGAAGTTCATTTATGTTTCATTCATTCTTTCTTTTTGTGTGGTACTGATTTTGGAATCTCTGAAAGAGACAGTAGCTGGGTGGTGTGGTATATCTGGTTCCCCTCCATGTGTGCACATATAGGCCCATGATCTAGTCCTATGGCTCAGCCAACCAGACACACAGAATATCACATAGGAAGGATGGTAAAGTTTCCTATTGACTTGCCTTATAACTACAAACCTAGTCCTCCATTACTAAGCATACTCACCTGACCTTTGGAAGAGGTGGATAGCCATAGGTATTGTAATATGATAGTTACATACACACACATGTATATATGCATATATGTGTAGCATTATATATTTCTGTCTGTGTCTGTATTTTTATATATATATACATATGTGTGTGTACACATACATATGATTCCAGTCTATCAGATCTTGTCATTCTTCTACTGAAAATTCTTTAATTATTCCTCAATGCCTAATAAATAAGACAAACTCTTGATTCTTTCACCACTTTCACAGTATGAATCCTACTGATTTGTCCACTCTTATTTCATACCAATTCCTTTCATATGCTTGTACATTCCAAACAAACTAGATTACTCTCTTCTCCATCCCCCATTCTCATCCTTCCCTGCCCTGTTTGATGCTTATTAGAATCAACCACATTGGATTTATTCAGGCTATTTGCCATGCCAGAAGTGAGTTCCCTTCTCCCCATTACCTCTTTGGGGAGAAGGCCATTCCTTCCCTTCTCTACCATTTTAGAGGATGCTTCCTCCATAAAGTCTCGTGTGACTATCTGAAGAGATAACACTTTCCTTGACTCTCTCCCTCACACTTATCATCCACTTCCTTATCATAGGTCAACAAGTACACTTTCTATGTGCCAGGTAATGCACTAAATGCTGAAAGATACAGATACAGCAAAAAGAAAGCAAGCCCTTACTCTCAAGTACTGTGCATTTTAATGGGGAAAAGGAAGCAGAAATAGGAGATGGTCCCCAAACAGTGTGGGGGATGATGGCAGAGAAAGTCTGCTGAGTCAGGAGCAGAGTCCAGAGCATAATGAAAGCACAACCGGCCTGGCATTTGCCTTAAAATAGAGGTTCTGGGAGGAGCTGGCCAGTTGGAAGAAGAGGCAGCAAGGACAGAGTGAACACCTAGGCTGCGAAGCTTGCTGGAGCATGGTGGAGAGTCTGGAGAGCCTTAATTACATGTGTACTTATTCTTCTCCCATCCCCATTGGACTGGAGATTTGTTGGAAAAGATGTGTCAGGAAGAGGTTCTAGATCATCTGAAAGCAGAGTCTTTGTCAAATTTATCATTGTATGCCCATCAATGAGGATAGAACCCTCCATACAGAGTACACGAAATGAATGCCCACAATGAGTTTTGAATTGATTGTGACATTCAAGTCACCAGTTAGTTAGGAAGGGCCCACTGTGGGTCAGGCACTGTGCCAAGCTGACATTATGGCAAAGGGGAAAACATGGCCCCTGCCTTCAAAGAGCCCACATTCTGTCAGGGTAGATAGCATGCAAACAACTGACATGTAAATAAAAATATATATGCGGTGTAATTGATGGAATCCTAATAAAGCTGCCTTCAGCTCCAATATTCTAACTTCCTTGTGGGTCTCTCTGAACGGGCATGTCCTGATTTAACCACACAAGCTGGCCCTAACCACATCACTGACCCCAAACTCAATCATAGGCTTCACTGAACAGCAGGTCACCCCTAGCTAGCCACTGCCCCTCCTTCCCTCCTTCCCAACTCACTATCCTTACTTCCTCATATATGACTCATTGCCTCACCAGAACAGGGGTGTGCATAAAGTCATGCCCCACTAGGGTGGCAGGGGTGTCCATGTAATGGAATGTTAGCCACTGCCTCCAGCCAGACCCAGTCCACAGAAACAACAGATCTGTCCATGCACTCAACTACAATCACATCCATCTTATCTAAGGACCACAATAGCCAGCCAGTCAGAAAGTTACTTCTAATCCAAGTATAGGCATTCATTGGGAGCACACCTCTAATGGGCTGAGTTCCAAGAGGAAGCCAGCAACTTAGTAAGACAAGACAGGCAATTTAACAGGCACTCAGCACATGTCTATTCCAGGGTGGGATTGGTAGAGGAGAAGAGCAAATGGTTTCCCTCTCCACAGAATTTGATCCAAATATTTAAGGAACTTTAAATTACAGTATCCAAGCTCTCTCTCTCTTTCAGCCTCCTATGCCATGCTCTGGAGATGATGGAATGGGTTTTTGAGGGGTAGGATAGGAGTAAACTCCATGGAGCAGTGGTGAGGGTGAGCCTTTAGGGCCTATCCTTAGATCATGTGCTGAGCCTTCCAAGACACTTACTTGGACATGTGCTGAGGGCTGAAGGCCTTGGTGTTGTGGGATGATAGAATAATACTTTGGCATCCATGGTGTCAGCAGGGAGAGGGGACGAGTCAAAAGAGGATGGATGATGGAGCCACGGAGATCTACTCACTGAATAGACCTTCCACTCTTGATCTCTTCTTCCTCTCTCCAGGATTCAAGTCAGTAAACAATCATTATCAAGCATTTTCCCAGTGTCAGGCACCATATTATGTATGAATGTATGGCATAAAAATCTCTTGGTGGGTGTTTACATGAAGAACGGAGGCAGGCAGATGGGCTACTTTCTCACATAGCAGTGATGGCAGCTGCTCACACAGTTTGCACATGTTCTGGGCCCTAGAGTCCAAATCTAAGCAGCAAGGTCTGGGCTGCCTCTTTACCTTGTATTATTTCTTTCTGAGTTTGAACAATAAACCATCAATTCTAAGATAAATCTTTCCAGTCTGGAAGGTAACCCATGAGATTGAAAGGTTGGGAGCCCCTGAGTGCCTTAGTCAAAGCTAATTGATAGCAAGAGCAGGTTTCTACAACCATACATTACTTAGAGAAGGCCCCAAAAGGATATCCTTCCCTGACTGGCCAAAAGATATGTACCTTGAAGGAGATGTTTTGAAAGTGCAGAGCTGAGGTAAAGAGCAATGGCTATTCTGTAGTCCCACTAAATACTCCACATTTTAGCATTTTAAGTAAACAACCTCCCAGGGGAGTAAAAAAAGGAGCCAGGGGTTACTATATCATGCAATAATGCAATAAGCCCTTTTTTTTACTATGAATTTGTAAATACATTGTATTTTAAGCACTTCTTTTGTGTGTATGTGTTGGGGGTGGAAATAAATAGCTTTCCTGTATCTGCTCCATGTTCTACATCAAATACTCTTTTGTTTGTTTTTAAGGAGACCTTAGACTGAGACTAGCTTTATATTATTTCCCTGAGGCTTTGGAGTGGGGGTATAGAGACAATGAGAAAAGAATTTGACCTTTTTAGAGGCCAGGCTCACTCAGGCATGTACCTAGCCCATATAATCCCAGAGATAAATCATTTTAATGGGAAACAGTAAATATTTCATCCCCTGGTGGGATCATTTATTACACTGAGAAAGTTAATGTCCTTTTCATGCAGTGCTTCTGTGCAATAGCCTTCTCCTCCAATGGGATATTCCACCTCTCCACCTAGGTTTCTGATTGGAGAGACTTCACTATTTCTGACCCAACTCTAGTCACTACTTCACTTTGTCCTAGGTCTCTTAAAGCATGCAGCAGTATACCTCACCACCACCACCACATTTTCAATTAAATGTCACCTAATTGCTCTATGACCTCACTTACCATCTCTGTGACTTTCATGAATATAATATCCCCCCCTAGTCACCACTTCTTTGTATATGTTGTATTACTATATTACAAAAGTGCTGTATATGTTTGAGAGCAAACAATCTTTATTTATTTTTTTTTGTATTTGAATCTTCAACATTAGCGTAGTACCTGATACAGAATGTTTAGTAAATGATTTTTCATTCTCTCAAATGCCATCACCATTTTTAATAGTTCCTGAATTCTTTTCCTTGAATTTAGACTCTCTCCTCTTCAATCTAAAATTCACATAGCTTACAAAAATATTCCAAAGACACAGATCTCTCCATGATACTTTCTTGTTTACAAACATTAACATCTTCCTATCACCTAGAGAATAATAGAAATCTTTATCCTATGTCCTCCATAATCTGATTCCAATACACCTCAATAACCATACCCTATAGAGATTATAAATCTCAATTAAGCTGAACTCATAACTGTTCACTATAATGAAAACTTCATCCCACACTGCCAAGCATTCACACAGGTTGCTTGAAATGTAACTCTCCTCCCCTTGAAATTTCAGATTCATCATTTTATTTGAAAATTCAACTTTGGTGCCATTTTCTCTATGGAACCTTTTCTAATTCTCTTCTGACTGGTAGTGTTCTCTTCCATCTCAACTATCCCTGGTGTACTTTGTTCAAATTTCCTTTTGCCTTTCTGGTATATGTTCTCCCCATCCTTCTTGCCACCCTCATCCCTACTCCAGAAAATCTGTAAACTTCTTGAGCAGAGGAACTGTTTTTTAAATCTTGTTTTGTTTTTCTTCTTTATGTACCCATTTTGCCTACCATGAAGCTTTGTACTTAGTAGGCACTTTAATCAATGTTTCCTAAACTGAATTAAAATAAATATATACTTTACTGATGAGGAAATGGAGGCACAGTGGATTCTTCAAGATCACCTCAAAATTAATGGCAATCTTAACTATAACCTACAAGGGAGACATTGTAATGTAGTTAATTCAGATTTGGAGCCAGTGAACCTGAGTTCAAATCCCAGCACAGTTATACTTTGGTTGTATAATCTTATTCAAGTAACATAACCATTATTTTTTAAACTTAAAAATATTTTATTTAATATTTTGAGTTCCAAATTCTATCCCATTCTATTTGTCATTTCTTATAGCACAATAATATTCCATTACAATCATACACCACAGTGTGTTAAACCATTCTCCAACTGATGGTCATCCCTTTGATTACCAATTCCTGAGTACAAATTTACCTGAGTTAAAATATTTTTGTACAAATAGGACCTTTTCCATTTTTTGGATGTCTTTCTGATACAGATCTTGTCGTGATATTGTTGGATCAAAGGGTATATAGAGTTTTATATCCCTTTGGGCATAGTTCCAAGTTGTTCTGCAGAATGATTGGATCAGTTCACAACTCCACATTAACTGCATTAGTGTGCCAGTTTCCTACATTGCTTCCAACATCTAATATTTTTCTTTTTTGTCATATTAGCCAATCTGATAGGTATGAGATGGCACTTCAGAGCTGTTTTAATTTGCATTTCTTTAATCAATAGTAATTTAGAACATTTTTTTTCACATGACTATAGAATTCTTTGAATTCTTTGTCTGAAAACTGCCTGTTAATATCCTTTTACCATTTATCAGTTGGGGACTGATTTGTATTTTTATATATTTGACTCAGTTTGCTATATATTTGAGAAATTAGATCTTCACCTAGGATACTTCTTGCAAAATTCCCCCTTCCCACAGTTTTCTACTTTCTGTATAACTATGGTTGCATTGGTTCTCTTTGTGCAAAAAAATTTTTAATTTTATATAATCAGGATTGTGTATTTTGCATTTTATAATGCTCTCTATGTTTTCTTTTATCTTAAAATCTTTCATTATTCATAAATCTGACAAACTATTCCATGTTCTCTTAATTTGTTTATGGTATCACCTGTTATTTATAAATCATGTACCCATTTTTACTTTATCTTGGTATATACTGAGTGAAATGTTGGTCTTTATCTAATATCTGCCATACTGTTTTCCAGTTTTTCCAGCAGATTTTGTTCCAAAATCTTGGATCTTTGGGTTTACCATGTATTAGATTCTTTGCTATAATGTATTTTTTACGTAATCTAGTCCACTGATCTTTCACACTATTTCTTAGCCAGTATCAGATTGTTTTGATAGTGACTGCTTTATACTGCAGTTGGAGATCTAGTATGGCTAGGCCACTTTCTTTGATACTTTTTCGCTGATTCCCTTCATGTCCTTGAGGTTTTGTTCTTCCTGATGAATATTTTTACTATTTTTTCTAGCTCTGTATTTTCTTTGGTAGAGCACATATAGGACAACTATTTATTTCATTGACACAATAGAAATGGTTTGTTTGTTTTTAGTTTTCAACATTCATTTCTACAAGATTTTGAGTTACAAATTTTCTCCCCATCTTTCCCCTATCCCCACCCCAAAATAGAAATCCTACTGAATACCCTTCCCCCAATCTGCTCTCTCTCCCTTCCCCCCTCTAACTTTCTAGTAGATCGAAATGAATTCCTATACCCCAGTACCTATATATCTTATTTCCCAGTTGCAATTTTAAAAATGTTTTTACACTTGTTTTTAAAACTTTGATTTTCAGGAGTGGCTAGGTGGCACAATGAATAGAGCCCTGGAGTCAGGAGGACCTGAGTTCAAATCCAGCCTCAGACACTGGACACACCAGCCATGTGACTTTGGGCAAGTCACTTAATCCCAATTGCCCCTCCAAAAAGAAAAACAAAAACAAAAACAAAAAACAAAACCAACTTTGATTTCTATATTCTTTCCCTTCTTCCCTCCTCACCCAAACGCACTGGGAAGACAAGCAATTCAATGTAGGTTGTATATGATTGGTTATGCAAAATGTTTCCATAGTAGATTTACTGTGAAACACTTAACTATATTTCCCTCCATTCTATACTGCCCCCTACTTATTCTGTTTTCTACTTTAACCTTGTCCCTTTTCAAAACTGTGTGCTTCTAACTATGCTCTCCCCTAATCTGCACTCCCTTCTATCATCCCCCCTCTGATCTCCTTCCCCCCTACTTTTCTGTAGGGTAAGATACCCAATTGAGTGCATATGTTATTCCCTCCTTAAGTCAAATTCAATGAGAATAAAGTTGACCCATTCCCTTTTGGCTTCCTGTTCTTCCCCTGCATTCTAACAGTTTTCTATTACCTTTTATATGAGATAGCTTACCCTATTCTATCTTTCCCTATCTCCTTGTCTCATTATATTCCTTTCTCACCTCTTAATTTTATTTTTCAGATATCATCCCTTCCTATTCAAATGATTCTGTGCCTTCCATCTATGTATACATGTACACACACACATATATTCACTCACATATGTATTTATACACACACACCCTCTTATATAAACATATATATGCATATATGTGTTTGCATTTAGACATGTATATACATATATATTCCCTTCAACTATCCTCATGCTGAGAAAAGTATCATGAGTTACAATGATAATTTTTACATGTAGGAACATAAATAGTTTAACTTTAATAAGTTCCTTATAATTTCTTTTTCCTGTTTACCTTCTCATGCTTCTCTTGCTTCTTGTATTTGAAAGTCAAATGTTCTGTTCAGCACTTAATTTTTTCATCAAGAATGCGTGTAAGTTCTCTATTTCACTGAATGATCATATTTTCTCCTGTAGTATTGTACTCAGTTTTGCTGGGTAGGTGATTCTTGGTTTTAATCCTAGCTCTTTGAGCTCCAGAAAGTCATATTCCAAGCCCTTTTATCCCTTAATGTAGAAACTGTGAGATCTTGTGTTATCCTGATTGTGTTTCCAAAATACTCAAATTGTTTCTTCCTGGAAGCTTGCAATATTTTCTCCTTCACCTGGGAACTCTGGAAGTTGGCTATAATAGTCCTAGTTTTCTTTTTGGGATCTTTTTCAAGAGGTGATCAGTGAATGTTTTCCATTTCTATTTTGCCCTCTGGTTCTAGAATATCAGGGCAATTTTCCTTGAGAATTTCTTGAAGTATTATTTCTAGGTTCTTTTTGTGATCATGGCTTTCAGGCTGTCCAATAATTTTAAATTATATTTCCTGGGTCTATTTTCCAGGTCAGTGGTTTTTCCAATGAGATATTACACATTGCCTTCTATTTTTTCATTTGTTTGTATCTGTTTTAATAGTATATTGATTTCTCATAAAGTCATTAATTTCCATTTGTTCTAGTCTAATTCTGAGGGAATTATTCTCTTCAGTGAGTTTTTGAAATTTCTTTTCCATCTGGCAAATTTGGCTTTTTAAGGCATTCTTCTCCTCATTGGCTTTTTGGGCCTCTTTTGTCATTTGAGTTAGTCTATTTTTTAAGGAATTATTTTCTTCAGTATTTTGGGGGTCCTCCTTTTGCAGGCTGTTGACTTGTTTTCATGATTATCTTGCATCCTTCTCATTTGTCTTCCCCATTTTTCCTCCACTTCTCTTCCTTGATTTACAAAATCCTTCTTGAGCTCCTCCATGGCCCGTAACCAATTCATATTTTTCTTGGAAGCTTTTGATGCAGGAGTTTTGCCTTTGGTGACTTCTTCTGGTTCCATGTTTTGATCCTTTTTGTCCCCAAAAAAGGATTCTGTGGTCTGATTGTGCTTTCTCTGCTTGCTCATCTTACCAGCCAATTACTTGACTTTTGAGCTCTTTGCCATGGTAGAACTCTGCTTCCAGAGTGGAGAGAGCTGTTTACCAAATTTCTGGGGTTTTCACAAATGTTGTCAGAGGTCTGAGGAGGGTGCCCTCTCTACATCACCTCAAGCCCTGGCACATTGGCATTTCTCACCCCAGGACAGCCACCCAAGACAGCAACCCAGATCCAAGCTGGTCAAAGCAAGAGAAATCATTTGAATGGTCACTTGGGCCTCCTACAATCTGTAGGCCAGGAGTTCCAGAGGCAGCCATGTGGCAGCAGCTGGTAGTGCCACACCTCTGCTACCTCTTGCCCCAGGAAAAGGGGCTGGACCATGCCCTTCTGTCACCCAGTTCCAACAGAGTTCCCCACTGACCTTTTACTTTCTCTTTGGTGTTTATGGATTGAGCAGTCTGGAAACTGCCACAGCTGCTGGTAATTCACTCTCCTGAAGTCTGCTCCAGCTGGTCTAGGCTGCAGATTGGTGCCACCCTAAGCTCCACAGGGCTCATGTGTGACTTTGCTAAGCTCCCAGCTTGGTGCAATAGAGGTTTCCTGTTGGCCTGCCAGGCTGGCTTCAGTAGGAAATTTGTTTCTGTCTGTCACTTTGTGGGTTCTGTAACTCTAAAATTTGTGTAGTCATATTTTACAGATATTGGAGGTGGTTGTAGCAGGAGATCAAGGGATTTTCTGTTTCTACACCATCATCTTGATTCCACCCCCTTTATAAAATATTATTAATAGGTTATTTGGTGTGGCACTGAACAAATAGATTTAGTTACAAATGCCATTTTTTATTATATTGGTTTCACCTATCCATGAGCAATTAATGTTTTGCTAATTGTTTAGATCTGACTTTATTTGTGTGAAAAATGCCTTAAGCATTCTTAGTTTATACTTCTTTATAAATAAGTAGAACTTAGACAAAGTAAACTTGTTACAGTCCCTTCCAGTTCTAAATTTTTTATTCAAATATGTTATACATGGAATCAAAATGCAAATGAAATTTAGAGTCTGATTCCTTTTGTTTTAGAAATGGGGAAAAACCCTGAAATGCAGATGTTTTAAATGATTGGCCCAATGGTCTCATAGAAATTCATAGAAGGGACCAGAAGCCAGATTTCTGAACTTTGAGTATAGTCACTCTGTGATTCTAATGATCACAGAGATTCTGATGTCCCGTGTATCAAAAACTCCATCTGGGAGGAATATGGGGGAGATGGAAGTCCGTTCTATTTTATTGCACCTGTTCTAGGAAGGGCCAAAGAAAGATGACTCAATCTCACTCTGAGATAATGACTAAAAATCCACAATTGCTGAGTTCAGGACCCTGGAGAGAGAAGGTGATCCTGCTCCACCAATCTCCTTCCCTCATATTTATTCTGGTGATATGTATAGTTCTTCCTGCTATCTCCAGTGCTTTGGAGATTATCCTTACCATTTCAAGCCAAAGGCCTGAATGTTGCTGGATGAAGACACAGGGGAATGAGACATTGTGAATTTAGGAAGAGACAGAGCTAAAAAGTTGAAGTATACTCTTTTACTTTGAAGGAAGTTCAAATTTTTAAGTAAAATGCACCCTCTAGTGACTCTGGGGGTTAAGCCAAAAATTTCTATGTATAGCCAGACATGGCAAAAAAAAAAATTTTTTTGTAGATCTCATACAGTGTTAGAGCTGTAAGAGTATCAAGTTCAATTTTTTAAATTTTGCTTTTCAAATTGTATTTTGTTTTAATTTTCAACATTCACTTCTATAATATCTTGAGTTCTAAATTTTCTCTCCCTTGCTCTGCTCCCCCTTCCCAAGATGGTGTGCAATCTGATAAAGGCTATATACATGTACAATTAAACATTAGTTTAATCACATTAGTGATTAGACACATTAGTCATGTGACCTTTTTTTCACTTTAAAAGGAGGACACAAAGAACCAGAGGAGAGACAGGACCTGTGAAAGATACCATAAGGTCAAAGAAGGTCTAGCAAAAATGCTTTCTATTTCCTAAGCCAGGTTTCTTTCCACAACACCATAATTCTACTGTAAACACTCTGGCATTTTTCGAAATTTAGTAATATAATATTTTTATATATTACTGAAAATAGCAAGGTCCTTAGAGGTCATTGGGTCCAACTCCCTCATTTTTGTAGAAGACAGACTGAATGTAGAGAGGAAGTGAGGTTGTGAAGGGTACGCAGTTAGTAAGTGACAAAAACAGGATTCCAATAGAGACTTCCTGACTCCCAGCAAGCACACTTTCGATTGTCATGTGGTCTCCTAATTGATTGCCTTTCTTTGTGAGGAGCTTCACTAATGATCATAATGGCCAGAATTTGAATAGGGTTTTATGGTTTGCAAAGCTCTTTACAGCCATTATCTCATTTGAGCTCCACAACATTCCCATGAGTCTATAGGCATCAATATTCTCATTTCACAGGCAAAGAAATTTACAAATAGAGAGTCTAAATGTCAAGTCCAGTCAAGCTGGACCCATTATGACATGATAAATTGCATTGTACTGAAACAAATTTGACATGAAATAATTAGTGATTTGGGTTTGAATCCCAGATCCAACATTTATCAAACACTACTATATGCCAGGCACTGTGCTAAATACTGATAATACAATGAAAACTTGAAGTTAATGCATTCCCTCAAAGTTTGAATTCCAATGGGGGAGGCAATTCACCATAAAAAGGTAAATACAAGAGAATACCCTGGGTAATGCTACAAGATACAAGGTGTTTGCACCTGAGAAAAACCTCTTGCAAAAAAAGGGGCACTTATGCTGAATCTCAAAGGAATCCAAAGAAACCAAGAGGTGAAGGTGGAGTGGAAAGGCATTCTAGTCATGGGGAAGCCAGTATAAAGGTGGAGACATGGACAGTGAAATGTTATGTGTGGGGAAGACTGAACTATAGAATGTGTAGAGATGAGTGATGTATATGAAGATTGTAACCAAACACAGTTTCATGTTGTAGTTAAATTTTAGATTTCAAATTAACAAAAATTTATCCGCTCTCCCTTCCACCACAACCCATTGAGAAAGGAAGAAAAAAATATTCTTTGTAAAAATATGCATATTTGGGGCAGCTAGGTGGTGCATTGAATAGAGCACTGGCCCTGGAGTCAGGAGGACCTGAGTTCAAATCCAATCTAAGACACTTAACACAAAACTAGCCGAGTGACTTTGGGCAAGTCACTTAACCTCAATTGCCTTGTATTCATCCCCCCCCCCTCCAAAAAGCAAAGCAAACAAAAAACAACAAAAATACATATTTAAGAAAAAAACAAATTCCACCATTGACCATATTAAAAAATTACATGTTTCACTCTGCATCCTGAACCTATTCACTCTTTGTCAGGAGACAGGCAACATATTCCATCACTGATCCTGTGAAATCATGGATGGTCATCGCATTGACCAGATTTCTTACATCTTTCAAAGTTGTTGTTTTTACAGTGTTATTATTATTGTATAAATTCTTCTAGTACTGCTCATTCTTCATCAGTTTATAAAAATCCTCAAAATGGTTCATCTTCATAATATTGATGTTTTTCTTCTTGTCCAATTGTGTGTGACTCTTAGCAAAGATACTAGAGTACTTTACCATTTCCTTCTCCGGATCATTTTATAGATGAGGGAACCAAAGCAAACAGAGTTAAGGAACTTATCCAGGGTCTCACAGTTAGTAAGTGTCTAAAGCCAGATTTGAACTTAGGAAAAAGGATCTTCCTGACTCTAGACCCAGTCCTCTATCCACTGTGCCACCTAACTGCCTATAATATTAATATTATAATGCAAATTGTTTCTCTGGATTTTTTCTCATTTCACTTGAAATAAATTTATATGTTTTTCCCATATCTCTTTGAAATTATTTCTTATGGCTTAAAAAAATTCAATCACCTTTATAAAACACAAAAGCATTCTATAAAAACAGAAATTCTATTTCTGTTTTGCTACTACAAAATGAATTGCTTTAAATATTTTTCTACATATAAGATAGGACAAGTTGTGCTATATCTGAGTCAAAGGATGTGCACTGATTAATATCCTGCATTCCATTTGGGGGAACAACCTGTACAACAATATGGATAGAAGGGAAATCAGTAGTTGTTTGAGCATAAGCTATTCCCTTAACCTGTCTTCATCTGTAAAATGGGAATAATAATACAGATAGTTCTTACTTTATAGGATTGTTGAACTTGACTAAATGTCAATTATTATTATCTTTTCTCAAATGAGGTGAGAAGTTCTCCTGCTGTATATTGTTCTGGTAAGGACATGTCTGGAATATTGTAGTCATTTCTGGGCATTACATTTTATGACAGGCATTGACAAGCTGAAAATCAAAGGAGGGGATTAAAGATGATTATGGTTCTTAAAGCCATACCAAAGGGGCATCTTGTGAAGGAGCCGGAAATATTTGGGCCAGAAAAGAAAAAGATGCCAGATTTGGAGGCAAGAAAATAAGAGACCTGTATTTAAGATCAACCCAAGTGAACAAACATTTATTAAGCACCTGTTTCGAGCAAGGCCCTTTACTAGGCTCTGGATTGAAGTATTTGAAGGGCTGTCACATAGGAAAGGCAGTACATTTGCAATGGGTTGTTGTTTTTGTCCTACATTTCAAAGAGAACCAATGACATAGTGGGGATGTCTGGACTTCTGAGTGGATTGGATTTAAGTGAGTTGAGCAAAGTCATTAGCCTCCCTCTCTTTTCTTGAGTCATCAAAGTCCAGTGGTAAGACAAGAGTCAAGACTAGTAATAGCCCAGGATGCAGTGGATGATGGTGCTGTCTGTGATGTCTGATCAAGCTCTAATCTCCACAGGACCTGCTTCAGCCTCCTCTGTAGTCATTGAAACAAAATTGTTCTCATCTGCCCATTCTGCCAGAGGAAGTATCCCCCTTCTTGGGGAGACATCCCCTTAACTCACTGACAGGTTTGAGGTCTATCAGTTACCCTCAACCTGGTCTAGTCCATCTGCTGAGAAGGTTTTACCAAGGTGTGGTCACTAAGCATGCTACAGCTTCTTGGAGGCACAAGTGAGAGTTGGGTGGTAGATTGAGAGCAAAGGTGGATAAACAACCCTGAAAATGTCTCAGAAAGCCCTCACATCAAAGGTGCTAGCCCTCACTTACTACCCCATACAATCCAGAGAAATGGATATAAGTCAAATCAAGGCATGTTCTGGCTTGATACAAGAAATCAATTAAAAAATAGACATCTTTAAAAGTGGATTCATTGCCTGAGGAAGTAGTGAGTTAGCTACAGTACTTGAGCTCTTTAAATAGAAGCTGGATAAGTACTTATGCCAGGGATATTGTAGAGGGAATTCTTATTCAGCTCTGGGCTGGAATAAATGGCCAGATATCCTTTCCAGCTCAGATATTCTATTATTCAATGCATGCATGGCCTGAAAATGTAAAATGATCCCCTTAGGAACCTGATTTCCTATAAAGTACGTGATTTTCTGGGGAGGGCAGACATGTCTGTTTGTTGGGGGGATATAGTCTTTAACTGATTGTCCTAGGTATGATCAATCAGACATTGTCTTAGGTTCTAGGGGATAAAACAGAGCTTTGTATCTCAATATGAACCATCTCCCCTATTCTTAACAGCTGGTTCTGAATTTCTTTCTATATATAGATCCCTATCTAGCATGTGGGTAGATAGCATAATTTATATCAATTCATCTATAATGTAATTTCTTCTTGCTGTTACTTTCAGGTGCAATTCAGTTTTGAAGGATCAAATTTGTATTCTCCAAAACTTATTTCCTTTGTGTCTTGATGTTTTCTGGTTCTTTATTTATATCTAATGGATTTTTGTTCTACTTTGGGGCACAGAAGTGTTATCTGTCAGTCAGTAATAATTCCATCCACCCACAGAGGCATGGTGGATTACTTCAAAGGAAAGATAAGGTGTAATCCCTTTTAAACAAATGTAGAAGACCCCATCCTCATGAGAAACTGAACTAGCCTCATGAGCTGAACAGAAATCCATCTATGGAAGGTGATTTTTTTTCAGAGGCCAAATTTCACAGTTGACTGGTAGGTGAGAGGTCATCTAGTACTGCCAATTTCTGGAAAAGCAATCCCTTCTAGATCATTCTTGACATATTGTTGCTAGCCTTTGCTTAAAGGCCTCTGTTGATGAGGAAGCTACAAGATCTAGAGAAAACACATTTTATTTTTGAATAGTTGTCATTGTTAGGATTTTTTCCCTGACATCAAGCCTAAATCTATCTCTGTACAATTTCCTAGTCCCATCCACTGGGTTAGAAATAGAATCAGGGTTAATTATTAATACAAGGATTAAGTTAACCCTAAAACAAGTCTGATCCCTCCATATGATGATTCTCCAGTCGCTTGCAGACAGCCAGCACCACTCCCATCTGGTTTCTCATCTTTATGCTTTCTATGTTCAGGCTCCTTCCCATAATCCTCATATATATAGTCTCTAGGACCTTCACCATTCTGGTTACCTATCATGTACCTCTGGATATGTCCAACTGATCTATATTATGACATCTAGATCTAAACACAACACTTTGGATGAGGAGTGGTCACACCAAAATACAGTGGAAATTTCACCTTTCTTCTTCTAAACACAATTCAGACCAAGACCACAATAACGTTTTGTCACTCCCATATCACACTGTTGATCCATTTTAAGTTTCAAGTTCATTTAAACTATCACAATTTTTTTTCTTGAAGTCTGCTGCAGAGGTACATACCTTCCTATTTTATTCACACAAAAAAGTGGACTGATATAGGACTGTGTATTTATCTCTATGAAAACTTTTTCAGGGGCAAAGCCAAGATGGGGGGAAGGGGGGTAAAAGCAGGAATTTGAATAAGCTTGTGCTCCAACCACCTCCAACATCTGTAAAATATGACTCTAAACAAATTTTAGAGCTACAGAACCCACAAAGTGACAGACAGAAACAGATCTCACACTGAAGCCAGGTTGGAAGGCCAACAGGAAGGCTCTATTGCACAAAGCAGGAAGCTAAACAAAGTTCTGTGTGAGCCATGTAGTTCCAGTTGCAATGAGGCCCCAAGCAGCAGCCCAGACCTGCTGGAGTAGACTTCAGGAGAGTGAATCACCAGCAACTGTGGCAGTTTCCAGACATCTCAATCCATAAATGCCAAAGAAAAAGTAAAAGTTTAGTGGGGAACTCTTCTGGAACTTGGTGACAGAAGAGCATGGTACAGCCCCTGGCCCTGGGGCAAGAGGTAGCAGAGGTACAGCACTACCAGCTGCTGCCACATGGCTGCCTCTGGAACTTCTGGCCTGCAGAGGGTAGGAGGTCCAAGTGACCATTGAGAGAGTAATTGCTCTTGCTTTGACCTGCTTGTGTCTGGGTTGCTGTCTTGAGTGGTGGTCCTGGGGTATGTGGCCAGTGTTCCAGAGTTTGCAGTGTCTGTAGAGAGGGCACTCTCATAACTCACAGCTCTCACAACTATGAAAACCCCAGCAATTTTGGACACAGCTCTCTCCATTCTGGAAGTAGAGTTTTACCATGGCAAAGAGCTCAAATGTCAATCAATTGGATGGCAAGATGAGCAAACAGATGAAGCTCAATTAGACCACAGAATCTTTTGGGGGAAACAAAAAAGATCAAAACATGGAGCCAGAAGAAGACAACAAATTCAAAAGTCCTCCATCGAAAGCTTTCAAGAAAAATATGAACTGGTGATGGCCATGGAGGAGCTCAAGAAGGATTTTGAAAATCAAGTAAGAGAAGTGGAAGAAAAATGGTGAAGATAAATGATAATAATACAAGAAAACAGTAAAAAGTGTGTCAACAGCCTGACTGAAGAAAATAGTACCTTAAAAATAGACTAACTCAAATGGCAAAAGAGGCCCAAAAGGCCAATGAGAAGAAGAATGCCTTAAAAAGTCAAATTTTCCAGATGGAAAAGGAATTTCAAAAACTCACTGAAGGGAATAATTCCTTCAGAATTAGATTGGAACAAATGGAAATTAATGACTTTATGAGAAATTAAAATTCTATAAAACAGATCCAAACAAATGAAAAATAGAAGGCAAAATGAAATATCTCATTGGAAACCACTGACCTGGAAAATAGATCCAAGAAACATAATTTTAAAATTATCTGAAAGCCATTATCAAAAAAAATGAGCCTAGAAATCATTCTTCAAGAAATCCTCAAGGAAAATTGCCCCAATATCCTAGAACCAGACAGCAAAATAGAAATTGAAAGAATTCATTGATCACTTCTTGAAAAAAAGATCACAAAAAGAAAACTCCTAGGAATATTATAGCCAAATTCCAGAGTTCCCAGGTTGAGGAGAAAATATTGCAAGATGTCAGGAAGAAACAATTTGAGTATTGTTGAAGCACAATCAGGATAACATGAGATCTAGCAGCTCTATATTAAGGGATCAAAAGCCTTGGAATATGATAATCCAGAGGTTAAAGGAGCTAGGATTAAAACCCAGAATCACCTACCCAGCAAAATTGAATATAGGACTTCAGGGGGAAATATGGTCATTCAGTGAAATACAGAACTTTCAAGTATTCTTTTTTATTTTTGCTTTTTTTTTTGGAAAAGAAGGGCGGGGCAATTGGGGTTAAGTGACTTGCCCAAGGTCACATGGCTAGTATGTATTAAGGACGGATTTGAACTCAGGTCCTCCTAACTCCAGGGCCAATGTTCTACTCACTGCACCACCTAGCCACCCCTAACTTCAAGTATTCTTGTTGAAAAATACAGAGCTGAACAGAAAATTTTATTTTCAAATATAAGAAGCATGAGAAGGTAAACAAGAAAAAGAAATCATAAGAAACTTATTAATGTTGAACTATTTACATTCCTACACGAAAAATGATAATTTTAACTCATGATACTTTTCTCAGTATGAGGAAAGTTGAAGGGAATATATATACACACATATATATATATATACACATATATATATACATATGTGTGTATACATACATATGTATGTATAGGAGGGTGTGTGTGTATATAAATACACATGTGAGTGTGTGTATATGTGTGTACATGTATTCATAGACAGAGGGCACAGGATCAGTTAAATAGGAAGAGATGATATTTAAAAAACAAAATTAAGAGGTGAAAGAGGAATATAATGGGAGAAGGAGAAAGGGAGAGATAGAATATGGTAAATTATCTCGTATAAAAGAGGGGAGAGAAAATTGTTACAATGGAAGGAAAGGGCAGGAAGGAGAAAGGGAATGTGTCAACCTTACTCTCATTGAATTTGGCTTAATGTGGAAATATCATACTCAAATGGATATCTTACCCTACAGGAAAGTAGGGGCAAAGGGGATAAGACGGGGGATGATAGAAGGGAAGGCAGATGAGGGAGAGGATAGTTAGAAGCAAATACTTTTGAAAAGGGACAGGGTCAAAGTAGAAAATAGAATAAGTGGGGGGTGGGAAAGGATGGAGGGAAATATAGTTAGTCTTTCACAATATGACTATATACTATGAACACATTTAGTGTAACCACACGTGTACAACCTATTTACAAACAAATGTTAAAAAATTGTTTTTTACATGCATTTGGGGAATAAGATATACAGGCACTGGGGTATAGAAATCCATCTTGCTCTACTAGAAAGTTGAGGGGGGAGGATATAAGAGTGAGTGGATTGGGAGAAAGGGTATTCAGTAGGCTTGCTATTTTGGGATGGGGGTAGGGAAATATGGGGGGGCAGAATTTTAACTCAAAAGCTTGTGGAAATGAATGTTGAAAACTAAAAATAAGTAAAGGGGTTTTTTTCTTAAAAATAAAAAAATAAAAACTTTTTTCGTTGAATTTAGAACATCATTCTGATACAACAAGATGTTCTTGGATGCAGAATCTATTATCCAGCAATTAACTGTCTATATCCCTCCTAAGAACCCTGAGTTCCCTCAAAGATATCTAACCTTCCTCACCAATCTAACCTTCCTACCTATCATAGCCTCTAGAAAAGGAGCAGGTTTTGGAATGAGAAACCCCTGGGTATTAATCAGGAAATTAGAGTTCGAGGTTTCCACTGAGTTTACTGACCTAAGTCAAATCACATCAGCTTCTACACCTTAGCTTCATTTTCTAATCCACAAGGAGGGCAATGGAGTAAATTATTTCTTCCATCTTTAATATATAGTGACACATATGCTTGTCACATATACTTGTTACATTTAAGCAATCAATTGGCTAGTGGTTTTTGGCTTCTACTTTGTATTGGACATTATGTTAGACACTGGAGTCAACTGAATTCAGTTTAATTAAATAGACCTTTTAAAGCACTCACTATATCCTGGGACTATTCTAGGCTCTTTGAATTCAAAGACAAAAATAAAACAATTTTTACCCTTAGGGAGTTTATATTTTACTAGCATAGTTAGTGTAAATTTATCTTTGATAAGGTTGCTTCTCATTATCTACTTTGGGTTTCAACCTTGGGTTTTAAAAGACCATGCCAGCAGGGCATATATTGTGGGAGGTCTTACCAAGTGGAAAAAGCTCCAAGGACAGAGCTAACAACAGCCTACACATCTGCTCTCAAATGACTAGCATAGCTAGGCATGCAGAAATTATCACTGGAAGGTTGATGATGAAATGATGAAACTTCTTTGTCCAGAGCAATTCACAAAACAGTCTTCTTGGCACAGAAGCATTGGCATTTGTGTCTCTGAAGAATAGCCCCAGGGTATGAAATTGAGAATATTTTGAAGTAGTTCATTAAATCTGATGCCACTCTAAAACTGAAGAAGTAATTCTTGCGATTCACCTACAATTATAATGTACTTGGTCCACATTAGTCCTACAGAGGGTATCTGAGATAACATCAAAAACGATGCAGAGAAAATGGAGGGGGGCAATACAGTCCTTCGGATAAAGCTCTGTAAAATGTTCTGACTGGTTTATAATTCAAGAGACTATAACATGGTACTTAGAACCTCACCATGGTGAGGGTTCAGGTAGATGAGCAAGCCAGTAATAATTACACTCTAGATTGTAGCCTTCTCATTTCCAAGCAGACATGAAGGGGGTAGGGAAGGCTGGATTGGTCAATGTAGGTGTGATCACTGAGCAAATAAAAGACTTGAATTTAAGTTTTGGTTGGAATATTTAGTAGCTATCTAGAATTTTGAAAATAAATCTATCTGAAAGTCTGTTTGGGACATTAGAAACTCTACCACTCTTGGAGACAGAAAATATCTTGGTCTGAATTCTACCCCTAATTGTGTGAATTTAAGTGAAGCTCTCTTGTTCTCAGTTTTCTCATTTGTAAAATTAGTATAATAAACCTTGCAATATTGACTTTATACTTCAAAGTCAAGATTTAATCAAAGGCACTTGACTGGCTAAAACTCAGTCCAGAAAAAAAAAAACAGAAAAAATCCTACTTTTCTTGTGATGCCATCATCAGGAAAAATCTTCTGTGAGAGAGGGCCCTTGAGCTTCATCTTGAGGGAAATTAGTCATTCCATATTCCATAAAATCACTGTGTGTTTTTTGAGGGGGAAGGAAGGAAAATTGGGGTTCAGTGGCTTGCCCAAGTTCACTTGGCTAGTAAGTGTTAAGTGTCTGAGGTCACATTTGAACTCAGGTCCTCCTGACTCCAGGGCCAGTGCTCTCTTCACTGCACCATCTAGCTGCCCCACTGTACAATTATTAATCCAGTGAAAGCTTCTCTTGCCTATTTTCTAGAAGTTTCCAAAACAGAAAGATTTACAATGCATTCATTGTCAATAAAGATTCCAGCAAATATTCACAATCTGAAAATAAATGATGGCCTGATTGGAAAACTGGCACTACAAGTCTTAAAATCTGGGTTCTAGCCTTAGTCCTAACAAAGATGAATATGATGCCCTTGAGTATGGTTCTTCTTCTCTTTAGGCCTCGGCTGTCTTATCTTCAAGGCAAAAGTTTAGACTAATTTACTTCAATGGTGCTCTTTGTCTCTAAAATCTGATGGTTCTGAGTCTCTTGACACAGCAAGATGATTTAAAGATACTAGTACCAGAGCGCATTAGAAATCATGTTGTTAGGCTTCTCAAAAGGAATGTGAAATTAGCCATAAAGAAAAGGACCTTGCTTCCCTTAATTATCACCTTTCCTTCCATGGAGTCTAGTCCAACAACTATTCAAGTGTCCAGATCATCCTTCCAGGTGTTATGGGAATCTGAAGATCTTCCTTGCCCCCTAGACACTTTGCTTAAGTGGCCTAAGTGATTCCGAGAATCTTCCCTGATTTTAAAGTATACTCTACCTCCATAATAGGCTGATTGTGGTCACGTGGAGCCTGTGGTGGGAGGCTTGTTCTTTGGGAATGCCCATGCCTTGTTGCTTTGTGATTGGGCAGTGGTCAAGAGGGCTGTGACATTCTCTGACCCAGGAGAAGGCTCTATATATGCCCTGATGTGAGGTTTTGCTTTGGGGCTCACATTGAGAAGAGTTGTGTGATTTGGCCAGATGAGACACTGGGAAGCCGTTAACTGTCCCCTCCCCCCTTTTGAAAAACCCAGATGTTGGTGCTTCCCTCTCTGGTAACTGAATAGATATGGTTGTGATGGTCAGATGATTGGAGGCTCATCTGCTGATCTGTTTTTTGACTGCTTGTAACTTCTGTTTGTAACTTGTGTTTGTATTCTATGAAGTTCAAGGTGCTGACCTTTCCCCCTAAACTAGGCAAATTATGTGTTGGATTGATTAAAGTGAGACTATTAACTCATTTTGAGTTGCTTTCCTTTAGAAAAGCAGATCTAAGAACCTGTGCTAGCAGCTATCCTGGGTAGGCTAGGGTGCTTGCTGATACACCAGGCAATTCTAATTGTCCTGCCCAGGTTAGGACAAACACCAAAGAACCAACCTCTTGCCTATTTCAAATTTTTTCCTCAGTTTAATCGTCTATACAGGAACCAATTAAATGTCATATAATCATACGTTTAGAGCTGACTTCAGGGGCTACATCCAATATCTTTATTCTACTTATGAAGAAATTGAGATCCAGATAAAGAGACTTTCCAAATAGGTAGCATCTAACAGAACAAGGATCCCAAATCAGGTCCTCTGACTTCAAATCAAACATGTTTTTCAGTGAACCATGCTTCTTCTCCATCTGTTATAAGCAGATAAATCCAGGTGGATTGGATAGTGATGGCAATGAGCTAAGGCTATTAAAAATTAGGTATAATCAAAAAAACCTACAAACAAAATGAGATCTCATTTTCTAGAGAATGTCTGAACAGATTATGCTTTATAAATATGATGAAATATTACTATACCAGATGTGACACATAAGAGAAATTCAGAGAAATATGGGAAAATCAAGCTGAATCCATCAAGTACAAAGTTAATGGAACCAGGAGAACAATGTGTCTGATTACCACAATAAATGAAAACATCTCTCAAAGAAATCCAAATTTTGACTAGTTTTCACAAATAATCTGAGTCACATAGGTCAGATAACAGAATATAACTTTCTCCTTTCATCAGAGATACAGAAAACTGGGTATAGAATGTGGTAAGCAATGTTAGCCTTAGTCTTCTGCTCTGTTGGTTGGTTTCACTGTACTGTTGTGCATTGGTGTGAGAGGATTACTCTGCTGAGTGGGAAAGGAAGGCTGGCCTTATGGAAAAAGTGATTATCACATAAAGACAAAAGGTGCCAATGAAGTTTTATTTAAAAATAGATTTAACATTGCCATGGTTTTAAAAAACATGCTTATAATGTTTCACTGTCTTCTTGACAGGCAGCCTCCACTGGAGTTTCCCAGGAATCTTCTTGGCTCAGTGTTATTGGACATTTTTATCAGTAAATTTGATAATGTCACACATTGAATGTCCATCAAGTTTGCAGATAACAAAAAGCCAGGAGAGATAACTAACATGGTATATGAAGATCAGAATCCTGAAAGATCTTTGATACCCTAGAGCACTGGGCAGAATCTAATGAGGTGAAATTCAATAGGGATAATTGTATAGTCTTACACTTGGAATTAAAAAATCAGCTTCACAAGTACAGACCATAAAAGGCATTGTTAGACAGCAGCTTGTCTGAGAAAAAACATCTTGGAGATTTAAGTGACTGCTAGCTCAATAAGAGTCAACAGCATGATATGGTAGCTAAACATTAAGAGACAGGTGGCTGCCAGGAAGAAGCAAGAGATAGTCCTACTGTAATTTGCACTCACCATATCACTTCTGAAATTTTGGATAATCTGGAAAGTGTCCTGAGAAAGAAAATTAGCATAGTAAAGAACTTTAAGTCAATTGCATAGAGGGACTGGATGGTGGAAGTAAGGCTGTTTATCCTAGAGAAGATTCAGGGGAATCATGATTGCTGAGTCCAATATTTGAAGGATGGTTACATAGAAAAAATGAATAGACTTGTCCAGTTTTAATTAGAAAACAAGACCAAGAGTGACAAGTAGAAGTTGGAAAAGTGCCAGTGTAATGTGGATACCAGGAGGGGGCAGGGGGCAGGGAGATTTCCTAACAATTTGAACTATCCTAAAATGGAATGGGACAAATTGGGCTTTACAACCTTTATTTGTTGCTTCTGATTCTACCATCTGGAGCCAAAGAGAACAAGCCCAAATCCTATTTCACATGACAGCTATTCAAATAGTTGATGACAGAAATCATGTTCTCCCAGCATCTTTGCTTCTCTAGGCTAAACATATCAAGTTTTTGGAAATAGATTCTTTTATGACATAATCCTCAACCCAGTGATCATACTGGTTACCTTCCTCTAAAATTTAGAGTCTAAATGTATTAGAGCTTGTCAGTGTCTTTGCTAAAATGTTCCACCCACAAATGAACATAATCCCCTCCCCATCCAGTACATTTTGGAATACCCATTTATTTTCTGTTTCTTAATTTTATTTTTAATTTAAGGAATACAACAAGCATTTCCATAACACAGTAAAATAAAAATACTATTTCAATAGAAAATCATCCTTTAAGACAGAACCTTTAGCCAGGTGAGTGGGACAGGGGGGAAAAGAAAGATAATACATTTAGAGTACTAATTTGGGCACTTTAACACATAAACATTAAGTAGCACTCAAACAGTATTTGAATTTATTTCCTTAGAACCATAGTTTGTCACAAGAGCTGTGGAGAATAGTATTTATTATATTTCCAATTTAGCGAATGTCTTGAAAGATGAGGACACAGAAATAAAAAGGTTATGTGGATAATTAGAGGTTGAGGTGGCAGAAAAATGCAGGCTTCTATTTTCTCAAATTGATTCACTCAAGAATTACAGGCTTAGAGTCATGTGAAAAAATGCTCTAAATCACTATTGATTGGAGAAATGCAAATTAAAACAACTCAGGTACCACTTTAACCCATCACATTGGTTAACAGTGAAGAAAAAGAAAATTATAAATACTGGAGGGGATGTAGAAAAAATAGGCATTATAATGCACTGTGTGTGGAGTTCTGAACTGTTCCAACCATGCTGGAGAGCAATTTGGAACTTGACCCAGCAATACCACTAATAGGTATGTATCCCAAAAAGATCAACAGAAAAGAAAAAAACTGATATATACAAAAAATATTCATAAAATTCTTTTTTCATGGGAAATGTTTTGAAAATAAAGGGATGTCAACCAATTTTGGAAGGACTGAACAAGTTGTGGCATATGATTATGATGACTTTAGGAAGTGATAAGAAGGGATAATTTCAGGAAAATCTGGGAAGACTTAGATGAACTGAAGCATAGTGAAGTGAGAAGTCAGGAGAATGGCATACACAGTGATAGCAATATTGACAACTATCAAACGTGAAAGACTTAGCTGATCTCATCAAGAGAGTGATCCAAGAAAATTCCAAAGCACCCATGACAAAAGATGCTATCCCTCTACAAGGAGAATGAATGAATTCTAAGTACATATTGAAGTATACTTTATTTTTCTTACTTTTTTGTAACATGGCAAAGATAGAAATATGCTTTACTTTACTTAACATGAAATTGATATTATATTGCTTGCCTTCTCAATGGGAGGAGGAAGAGCAGAAGGGGAGAATTTGGAATTCAAAAAAATTTAAATGAATGGTAAAAAAATAAATCAATAAAAATTAAAGGAATTAAAACTTTACAGGCTTAGACCACACAAAAGACAGTTGTCTACAATTATTTCCTTTTTATTAGAGGAGCCTTAGAATTTCAATCAACAGAATTCGGATAAGACTTTAGTCATATGATCTGTAGGGTGCTTAGAAGGTACCCTTGTTGGACATCAGGTCACTGATGTTTGAAATTCCTTTAATATTTACAAAATAAACAAAGTTTTTTTTATTACAACATTGTAGAGAAACATCTCAAGATCACACATAAAATGAGATCAAATTAAATAACCTCTAATATCTTTTCCAGGTCTAACATTCTATTCATTCAAACAACAAACATTTATCAAGCACTTTCTAGGGAGTCACTTTAAGAAGTGTGTCGAGCTCTAAACTTGAAGTCAGCAAAATTTGGTTTCCATTCCCACCTGATACATACCGACTGTGTGACTATGAGCAAATCATTTCAACTCTCCAGTACTCAAGGAAACTTACTTAGACTGGGTTATAGAGAAGGTACTGACTTACATGGGTAGACAGAATTTCTTCACCTAGGATCCCTATATCAAAGAAATCAGAGGTCCAGACTCTATTCCTTTACCACATAAAAAGTTCTATGCTAGACAATGACAATATGAAGACAAAAAAAGATCCTCCCCCATGGACCTCACATTCTATATTAAAGTAAAATACAAAATTTTTGAGGGTGGGCACTACCAACGGAGAGAAACATGAAAGGAAATATATAAACTCTTGAACTGAGTTTTGAAGGAAACTAGAGATTCTAAGATGAGGAAATGAAGAAAGAAATACATTCCAAGCATGGTGGAAGAGCATACAATGGCACAAGATAGAGTATCTTGTCAAGTTAATGATATAAAGGCCAGTTTGGCTCCAAAAAAAGTGTATATGAAGTAATATGTAACATGCCTGAAAAGAAAAACAGTAGCTATTGGAAGGACCTTATATGTCAAACTTGGGTTTGGATATAATCCTAGAAGTGATATGGAGCCAGTGGAGCTTCTTGACTAGAGAAATGAAATTGTCATGCCTGTATTTGAGACTATCATTTTGGCAATTGTGTGGCAGATGAATTGAAGAGGAAAGTGACTGGAAACAGAGATACCAGTTAGGAGGGTATTGCAATAGTACAAGAGAGTGGTGGCCATATTCAAGGAAAGAAGAGAGAGAAAGGATTCAAGAGGTAATGGGAAGGTAGAATTGACAAGATCTGGCAGCTAATTATATATGGATGCTAAAACAAAAATGAGATCTGAGGAAGAATACAGAATCGTGGTGACCTCAAGAGAAACAAGGAAATTAGGGAAAGTGGACAAGTTCTAAAGGAATGAAACTGGATTGTTACTAAATGAAGATATGACTGATAAAAGCCATACATTTGCTTATAGATATGCAAAAGTAGCAATTGCTGGTGGTCAGATCCTTCTCTGGAAATGAACACTGACTGATACAAAGAAAAGGGAAGAACATGATGATTCTTGAGTTGGGGGTAGGAATCAGATATCTCAGAGAAGGACAAACAGCAAATATAAGTGTAAGGACTGAAAAAGCAAAATCTTCCAACTTCTCATGATCTGTCATGACCTATTCATGGCTGGAAGAATCTTCTGTATGGATTGAGTCAGTACAAAGGTCATTCCATAAATATGGGAGGTAAAATATCTAATTGATTCAAAGATTATTAATGAAAACAACCATAACTGTGTTAAAACAACGATGAGAGGGAGGAAAGGCATGCCAAAATTCTTTGCCTTTTGCTGTATTAATTAATCAAATACATAATCAAACATGGTATAATGGATTTCAATGAATAACATAATTCTTCTTTACCAATCACTTCTCTTTGACAAAATTGCCACTTTCTTTAAAAACAGAAATATAAATGAGATTGAATGATATTAATGCCCCTTCTCACTTACATACTTCCCATATTTAACTCACTTTCAAAAACCCTTCTTGATTCAATAAGGTGATTGGATCACCGAGGATTTAGAGCTGGAAGACCTTTAAAGGCTATTTTCTTTGGTTTCCTTCAAGTCTTAGGTAAAATTTCACTTTATGCAAAAAGCTTGTCATGGTCCTCCTCAACATTAGATCCTACCCTTTGAGATTAACTCCCATCTATATTGCATTTATCTTGCATGTACAAAGTTATTTTTTTTAACGATGCCTTTCTTGTTACTGTATGAGGCCAGGAACTCTTTAGTCTTTCTTTATTTCTAATAGAGTGATGGGCACATAGTAAGTGATTAATAAATGCCTGGTGATTTGACTAGATGAGGCTATCTAGAATGACCACATGGTTTTATAGGTAGGGAAATTGGGGAGTGTGTGAGTTATGCAATCACACAGATGATACACAGTAGAGCTAGTCGAGGATTGATTCCAAAGCAACCTGGATGACCTTGAGTAAATCACTTAACTTCTTTGGCTTTCAATTTCCTCATCCATAAAATGTTGGGGTTAACTAAATGACTCCTGAGGTTCTTTCCAGCCCTAATTGTATAATATAATAATCTGCTAATAATTTAAATTTCTGACTCCATTCCAGTATATATCCAACCTTATAAAAACACATTGTTGATAAGTTTCCATAGTGCTGAACAGACTTTTATAACAATTCAGTTGAAAAACAGCGGAGGACATTGGAAAGAATATTGGCTTGGAATCAGACAACATGACTTGTTTACTACTTACATGTCCTTGGGAAAATTATTCCTCCGCTGTGGACCTTATTTGACACATATGTAAAATGATAAGAATTGAAGTAATTAACCTCTAATGTCCCTTTACAATCAAAATCCAGGCACTATGCTTAATTGCATGAACACATATTAAGTATTTATATGCAAGGCACAGTCTTTAATGCTGGGGATATGAAACCCCAAATCAAAATCACTGCTCTCATGGAGTTTACATTGTACTGGATGATGCAGCAGAAAAATATTATCAATTCTCAAGGAATCTGACATTTACACAAAATCAAGGTCACACTTGCTAGCTGTGCAGTGGTAGTCCAGAGGCTCCCTCTCTATGACACTTACCTTCCTTATCTGTGAACTGCTATAATGATGCCCACACTCTCTGTCTCATGGAAAGACTTCATGGAAGGGGCAGCATTAGAGCACAGACTTGAAAGAAAGATGCTGAGGAGCAGAGATAAGGAAGTAGTGCCTTCTGCAAGTAGGGGTCAGCTTGTGCAAGTGCCTAGAGATGTTGCTATCTGAAGTTATAAACTGGTAATTGGGAGGGTGGGTGTGCCTGGCACAGCAATAGGGGAATTTGGAGGATCAAATGGGGAAGATTTTGAGGGTATGAGTATGGTTTCCATTTTGGACACATAGATTTCATGGGAGACACTCCTGTGTAGTGGAGGCAGTATTGGCTTTGGACTCTAAAGAGCATGATTCCAAGACTGACTTTGCAATTTGCTTTGTGACCTTGGTAAAGCTCCTTCCCTCCCTTGTGTGAAATGCTTATCTTGCACTTAAGTATCTGTACAATCCTTTCCAACAGGAACTTTCTGTGATTTTTGCACTTAATGAATTCTAATTTGTATAGTAATTATCTGTTTACTCTTCTTATTTCTTGTTGCTAGATTACAAGTTTCTTCAGGGTAGGAATCCTATCTTCTCTAGTACCTGTCTAATGTCGTGAATGAATGACATTTACATAAAGGGAAGGAAAACAAAATGTACCTAAATAATTGTCTAAAATCTACATTGTGTCAAATATCCAAAGGACTGAATGTTACTCCTGTCATCCCCTGACACAACCTGTGCATCAGATGCATGAAATTATGATAAATAAAAAAGAGGACTTCTAAATCATTTGGCAGAAGTATGCATCCAGTCAAAGGGATGTCATTATTGGACAAAAGTGGGGCTGAATGAGCGATGAGCCTGGGACATAAATGAAGCATTTGGATGATCTGCTCTGCTCCTTATTTTATTTTTGAAGCCCAAATTCTAAGGTTGGGTGGGGGATTGAAATGGCTCTTAAATCTAAGAGCTTTACATTATGCATAGGCATGATCTGAAATCTATTTGATTTCATAGTGCTAAGCAGACTGGCTGACAAAGGATGGCTTTAGAGCTCATAAAAATATGTGACTTCTTGGAACAATATAAGAATATGTAGAAGCTACGGCAGAGGGAGGAGGATTGAGAAGTCAGAGAACAGACTATGATTACCTTTCAAAACCATGGACAGCTCCCCTCAGGTTTACCCAGGCTTGGCTGAAATTTAATGTGCTATTCCTTCTTCATTAAGTTTAAAAAGTCTGATCACCTCTAGATAAACAACTTTGGTGAGAAGATGTTCAAATGAGTAGAAATGGGGGGACTTTGAGCCTTCTTAAATAGAGATCTCTGATATTTTCCTTAATCCACAGCTACTAGCAGCATAATAGTGAAGTGCCAGTCCCTACTGGTCAAGAAATGAGAGAGATTAAGTGATTAAACCATCAAAAACCATAAGCAAACTAATGAAAAGAGGATGGCCTGGGGGACTTATAATCATGTAAGGATGTGAAAAAGCTGCAAGCCTGACATTCAGGGAAACAATGTTACATTAAATTTCCAGGTGTATTAGTAGTAAGAGGCCAGGACTATAACAGAGCCATAGGCTCATAGCTTTAAAATTGGCAGGGACCTCAAATATCATCTGATCTATACTGGTTGCTTTTTTAACAGGTGAGGACACTAATACCCAAGGAGGTTATATGAATTTCCAAGGTCACATGAGCAGAAGTAGCAGATGCAAGATTAAAATCCCAGTCAAAGGATCTGAGATCTAGAACTGAATGCAATTATGGAAGCATTTTGCATAACTGCACATTTTTAGCATATATTGAACTGCTTGACCTCTCAATGAAGTTGGGTGGGAAGAGAGGAAGGGATAGAATTTGGAACTCAAAATTTTAGAGGAACAAATGTCAAAAATTGTTTTAACAAGCAGCTAGGGAATAAGATAGATAAGCAATGGGGTTTAGAGATCTAGCTTACCCTACAGGAAAACAGAATGGTAAGGGGATATAAGAAGGGAGAGGTGATAGAATAGAGGGCAGATTTGGGGAAGGGGTAATCAGAATGTAGACTGTCATGGGGTAAGGGGAGGAGAGAGATAGAAAGAAAATTTGGAACTCAAAATCTTGTGGAAGTGAGTCTTGAATATTAAAATAAATAAATAAATTGAAATGTAGAATTGAAAAACATCATCCAGTTCAACCTGTTCAGGATCAGGACCATAAAAATTTGGCCAAGGCCACACAAACAGTAAGTATCAGGTATGAAATTTGAACTCAGGACTTTTGATTCCAGACAGTGTTTTGTTTTTGTTGTTGTTGTCCACTAAACCATGATAGCAAGATCCAAGTTCAAACTCAACTATAAGATGATCAGAAAATAAGGTCACCTTTGCATGCCATGTGATGGTGGATAAGTGGCTCCATATCAATGACCCTCAGATTTATGGTCTATAAAATGGGCATATTGTTCTGCTTATTTGAAGTTCTTGAGAGGTAGGAAACTACTTTGTAAAATTTAAAGAAGTTTTTGAAATATGTGTTGCTAGACTTTCCTAGGGCAGTTAGGTGGCACAAGGGATAGAGTACCAGGTCTGGAGTCAGGAAGACTCATCTTCCTGAGTTCAAAGCTAGCCTCAGACACTCACTATCTGTGTGACCCTAGGTAAGTCACTTAACCCTATTTACCTCAGTTTTCTCATATGTAAAATGATCTGGAGAAGGAAATGGATAATCATTTCAGTATCTTTGCCAAGAAAACCCAAATGGGGGTCATAAAAAGTCAGACATGACACAACAACAGACTTTCCTTCACCACATTTAGAATTTACCAGAGGCAAATCTGAACAATTTCATTGTTCTCCCATCCTCTCTGGATGTTCTGGAGCTCCGAGTCTTGCCCTGCCAGACCCAAACTAGAATGGCTAGATTGTAAGCTCTTACAGGGTAGGCGCTGTTTCACTTTTGATTTTGTATCACTAGTACCTAGCATAGTGTCTGGTCCACTTAATAAATGCTCATTGGTTGATTAACTATTAGATTGTTTCCTAGTTGTTGTTACCTGGGGAAAAGGTAGTATGGTGGAGAGGCCAGAGAGCCAGTGTCGGGATCAAGGAGATCTGGGTTCAAGTTATGCTTCAAACATATATTATGTGGCTATGTGTCTCTGGGGAAAGAACGAACCCCTCTAAAAGTCTCTAAAACCCTAAATTACTTATCTTTTTTGTAGAGGGATTTTCTTCACCAGGACTTCTTATGTCAATGACATAACTTCCACAACTTCTGCATTAAGAATAAGTTCAATCAACCTCCATTAAGGGTCCATTAAGAATCCAACTGTGTTGCCTCATTTGGTGTCTTCTTGTTAAAGATATTGGAATGGTTTGCCATTTCCTTCTCTAGTTCATTTTACAGATGAGGAAACTGTGCTAAACAGGGTTAAGTGACTTGCATAGGGTCACACTACTAGCACCTGAGGTCAAATCTGAACTCAGGTTTTTGTGACTTTAGGCCAAGAACTCTATCCACTGTGTCATGTAGCTGCCCCTTAGTCAACATCCATTAAGTTCTTCAGAAGAGCTAACCTTTGGAGATCCAAAGATTAAGAAAGAAAAGTCCTTGTCCCCACGAAATTTACATTCTACAAGGAATACACAGGAAGTTGAAAATACCTGAATTCTTACTCTACCAGGGGGATTTATGGAATAACAAATTTTTTAATTGCTATGGACGTTCAAAATCAAGATATTCAAACTCCTCATTTTTAAAAATAAGGAAACACAGTCCATGGATGATGATCAGCCTAAAGTCTCACATAATAGAGCTAGGGTAAGAACTGTCCCTAAGCCTCAAACTCTTTCCACTGTATGCATTGCCCTTTCATAGAATCATAAAGCATTGGTGCTGGAAGGGACTTCAAAGGTCATGCACATTAGTTCATGATTTTATAGATAAAGAAATGGAGGTGACCCCAAATTTCCAGGGTCACAGAGCTAGTAACCAAAGGGCTCCCCTGATTTTCTGAGCCCACATTTAGGACTCTATCCCATTTTACTTTAAAAGAGGACTCAGAAAAAGAAATAGATAATTTTTTTAAAGAGGATTCAGTAGGACCAAGCAGCTTGCTACCAGGCTGCCTGGAATTCATTTTGTGTTCTTTTATTATGGGATGACCTTGGTCCACTCACACTGCCTGTCAGGACTTTAATGTCTTCATCTATGAAATAAGAAATTTGAGTACCCAGATTTCTAAGGAGATTTTGTGATTCCATAAATCCCCCCTGGGGGTGGGGGGGTTAAAGTTAAATTATTAGCACTTACCTATAAATTCCCTGTAGAAAGGAAGAAATTCTGTTTATGTCTTTGTGCACCCCCCCAAAAAAAAGACTAGCACTGTATCTTCAATTTTCATTTTCAATTTCATCTTCATTCTTCTATTTTCTAAGTGCTTAAGAAACATTTGTTGAATGCAATTTAATTGTGTGGGTTTTTTCATCATTTGGGGGGCAATCTTGAATTTGGAAAATTTCTCAGCCCTTTTGCACATCTCTCTGGAAGAAATGTTTGAAAGCCATAAGGAAACAATGTCCTGGCCCTGGTCTCAGTTACACTGCATCTATTAGGGCTTTTTTGACTTGAGAGTCATATTTGAGCCAGGTCTTGTTTCCTCACCTGGTCAGAAGGGCACTTACTAGAATCACAAGCTGAGGAAGGTAGACATCCTCTAACATTCCTCCATATCAAGACAGAGGTGTTCCATTGGAGATCTAAGGAATCCATTTCTTCACTTTCAAAGGTTACAGGCTCCTTTCCTTTTGCCTCCAGTAACATTATCTCATCCTCTGTCTCGCCAAGGGCCCAAGTTCTGTCTCCTGGAGAGCAGCCCTTGCTGCAAGATGTTGCTTTGTCATGAACAGGCATTAGCTTCTACCAATTTTTTTCACTGGGCTCCAGACTCTGAGACAGAACAGCAGAAGAGGACAGACTGTAGTTAAGTTATTCTAGACAGGAGCTGACCTACTCTATCAAAAATCAGAGAAAGAAACAATTTTAAAGATTATCTCACCTCCCTTATTTTCCAGAGTAGGAAAAATAGACATAGAGGACATGACTGGTTTCTTTAGTCAACACACACACACACACAAAAAGAAAAACATCAAGACCTTTGCCAAAAGTAATCTGGGAGTAGGTGAATCAGAGGTATAACTGGGAAGAAGGAAGCTGAAAATATTTTCTAGGCTAAGAGATAAGAGGCTGAAAATTAACACCCTGTCTATGATAAGAAGAGCGACACCAGTGTGAAGAAGATTAGAGAGTGGACAGAAGGAATAAGAGGGGAAATGCTGCTGGTGGAATGGGCAAATATTTACAAGCCCTGATTAAGGGAGACAGTACCGAGCTCTGTAAAGAGCCCAAAATTTGGAGTCCAAGCACCTGAATTCAAAGCCCAGCATGACTTTATATGTTGTATAAAGAAACTTTGCCTAAGTTGGCTGCATTATCTCACCTGCAAAATGGAATTTTAAAATGGCTAACCTGCCTTCTAGCTCAAAATCTGTCATTCTCCAAAGTCATTTTTTCCAAATTAAAATGAGGAGGGGTTAGAAACTACAAGAGAGCTAAAGCCCCTCCTAATTGTAGATCCTGGTCATGTGAAGGAGAAATTGTTCCCAAGGAAACTATATAATGACCAAGGTACAGCTAGTCCTTGTTACCAAGTACAGGAAGGGAAATGGCAGTTGTCCTTGTGGAGGAATCTGAGAGGGAGGGGACAGCATTTTTATATTAACGGGAAATCCGACTGACAAAACAGTTGTCCTCCCTGGGCTTCCTAAATCAAAATGTAAGTAAATGCCCCTGCCTGCTTCTACGTGGCTAGTCCCACAATACCTAGCATTCTCACAGGGACAAGCTCGAAATGATTTAACAGGCTCTTCGGAATATAAAACTGTACTCACATCACACTTTTAAATTTAATCATTATTGACTTATTCTCCAGCATTTTATGAAGTCTAAGAAACCAACAAAATTAAAAATCAAGACTTGTATAGCGTTTGCAAATTTCGGATGTGTAGATGCTCACATTGGACATTTTAAAATAGGCACTAGCGAATCGGTTCGACACAGCTCTACAAAATTCCTGACTCGGTTTCCCATCTATCAGAAAAGATGACCCAGGAGAAAGGAGTCTGACTGGCAAAGGGTGTTAAAGGTCTAGGAAGCAGGGAACTGAGAAAATGCAGCAACAAAATCTCAGCATCACTTTGTCTTTTGTTACAGCGCCTCCTGTCAGTAAGACAAGAAAGAATTACAAGGCTGAGGGTGAACTGTATCTGGTCGTAGAGTAATAGAATTCAGCCAGGGGCAAGAAGAGATTGGGTGGGGAGTCCTGAAGTTATCTTTGGTTCAGTGGGGGGGGGGGGGGGGGGGGGGGGGG
>CM053595.1:310303576-310338788 GCA_028646575.1 Pseudocheirus occidentalis
CGAGGAAGGGCTGGGAAGGTGGGAGGGATAGAGATGGGGGAGGTGGGAGTGAGTGGGAAGAAGGGGGAAAGTGAGAGGGAGAGCTTGGGGAAAGGAAGGAAATAGGAGGGAAAGGAGAGAGAACGAGAGAGATGGGAAAGGGGGGCAAAGGGAGAGAAAAAGAGAAGGAAAGGGTGCAAGGGAAGAGGAAAAAAGACAGAAGGGGAGATGGGAAAGAAGGGAGTAACGGGAGAAGGAAATCAGTGGAAGAAAAGGAGGGAGAAAGATGGGAAAGAGGGGACAAAGAGAGAGGAAAAGAGAAAAAAGGAGAGATGGCAAAGAAGGGGGTAACCTGAGAGGAAGGAAATAAGTGTAAGAAAAAGAGGGAGAAAGAAGAGGGAGATTCTTGTTCGGCAGATCAGAGTTTCTCAACTCGGCGTCTAGGGCTCCATGTGCAGATTTCAGGGGATGCCGAAGCATGGCTTGGGGGAGGGGGGGCCGGCGGAGAATTACGTCTTCATTTCTAATTAATCCTTAACTGAAATTTAGCACGTCCTTCTATTATGAATTTTAACATATTTTACTGAGGGAACCTTGGGCTTTACCAGGCTGACAAAGAGAACCAGGATACAAGAAGGGTCAGTACTCCTGGACTAGAAGGTCTTGGAGGCGCCTTCCAAGTCTGAAGTTTTGTGGATAAGGATGAAGAAGTGGGAGAAAGCGAAGCAGAAGTGGGAGTGATTAGGAAAACTGAGAGAGAAGTGGGAAGAGGAAGAAAGCAAAAGGTGGAAGGAAGGGGATAGGGGAGGAAGAAGGAAAGGGGAGAGACCAGAAGCAAGGAAGAAAAGAGGGGGCGGGGAGAAGGAATCCTGTATACAAGGCGCTTGAGCAAATTGGCTACCTCACGGTCCTGAGGCTCTCGAACCCCTGAAATCCAGGCCGAGACAGCGAGGAGCCCCTTCCTCGCGCCAGGCTCTGAGCCTGCCATTGGTGAAGGGTGGGTGGAGAGGTGCTCGTTGTGTAGCTACTGTCCGACGGGGTGGCACAGTGGGGAGCTGGTTGAACTAGGCCAGGAACCTCTTACTGCAAGCAGTCCTCCAGGGATACCGCTGCAGCCTCCCAGAGGGCTCCTCGGGGACCAGCTAGGCTGGGGAGTTGGAGGAAGGGGCTGACCCCTGGGTAGGAAAAGACTTGCAGGGGCCTAAGGGCCAGACACTGGATTGGACTTAATGGGAAGATAGGGAAAAAAGGGCAGGGCAAGACAAGGCAGGATTGGGCTGGGCCCCGCTGGGCTGAGCTGGGATGCAGAGGAAGGTCTCCTCCCCCGCCCCACTAGAACTGCAGCAGGCCTGTGCTGAGTCATTCACTCCTGTAGCAGAAGCAGCCGCCGCCGCCGCCGCCGCCGCCGCTGCAGAAGCTTCCCATCTGACACCTGCTCTCTCTGAACAACGCCCCCAGAGCTCGATCCTAACCTCTCTCTGCCTCGCCCTTCTCTGCTCTCCTTTCTCTCCTTTCTTCCCGTTCTTCTCTCTTTGATCTCTTCTCCTTTCTTTTTTCGCCTCCACCTTCTTACTGTCCATTCTTAAACCCTTCTCTCATTTCTCTTTTTGGCCTCCAACTTTCTTTCTTATTATAGATTTCCCCCAACCCCACAAGGGCTCACTCTCCCAAGGATCTGACGCATTCCCCGGCCTTCCAGGTAGCCTCCGTAGTGCTGGATGGACAAAGGAGCAGTTGCAGATCGATGACTCAGCAGAGGTGATGAAAATGCAGCTCAGTGGAGAGTGGGGGCAAGGGACCCACAAAAGTGTTTTCGGTTTTGTTTCCTCAAGAGTCTCCAGTAACCGATCTTCTTTCGTCTGGGCTTCCCCAAAGCAGACAAGCCTGCCATCTCTCCTTTTAACCTATCCCCTCAGAAGTCAAAGATGACCTCTGAGTGACCATGAAGGCAGCTTGGTAAAAGCTTCTCCCTTTGTGGAGGTGGGCTCAGTAGCATGGACAGGGACTCTAGATTTAGACGTCGAGGTTAAGAACAAGATATTCAAAACTTCTGGGCTTTGCCCTCCTTTCTCCTCTTCTGTTGGCTGCTTCCCAAGAAGGTAAAGATCCTTTCTCAATTGCCTCAGTTTATCGCTTGGATAGGAGGAGAGTACAACCTAAAGTACAAACATGGATATATCATCATTCTTTATTCTCAAGGCTGCCACCATCCATCATGTACCCATGTGTGGCATTTGCAGTTCAAAAGGAAGGATGGGGGCAACCGTCCTTTCAGTAAGCAGATAATCCTAGCCACTAATTCTTGCCACAGCTGTGGCCACTCTGGCTCTGTTTTCACGTCCACATTTCTACCTCAGGTGAGCCCCCATTCTCGTAGCTTTAGAGGACTTAGAACTACTTCTCATCCACTCCAATTAAGGAAAAAGAAACCTAGAGGAAGAAACGAGCTCAAAGTCAGAAATGATGAGCAGAGTTCACATTTGGAGTGTTATTGTCTCCTCCAAATCCAATGATCTTTCTGCCATACTGTACTGTCTGCCCAAAGTGATTTACAATTGACAGGATGCTCCTGGAAGAAAATGATTAAGAAGAGTTTTATGGAAGAATTTAGCCTTGGGCCAATATTTCATAAGAATATGGATCTAAAAGTGGAAGGAAACTTAGAGATCAGGGAGTCCAATCACATCTTTTTACCGAGGAAGGAAAGAAAGGAAATAAATCCCAGAGATATCCCCTGATAAAGCAAGAAATAAGTGAATGGCAGAAGCAGGATTCAAATTTGACATTCAGCACTTTTTTCATTGAGCTATTCTATCTCCTAATGGAGAGGAGAGGACAATGTCACTGATAGACTACTCTCCTATTCATCCTTAGACCTACTACCTGTCTGATACAACCTAGCAAGCTGCTTTGTATCTCACAGCAGCTGGTTTCCTTTCTTCTCTACTGTTGAACTTCCTTTCTTCCCTTCCTCTCTAAGAAGTTACATTTCCCTTATTGTTTGTGATTTTGAGCATTTTTCATATGGTTGATAACTTGGATTTCTTCCTTTGAAAACTGCCCACTCATATCCTTTGACCATATATTGCACAATAGTGCTCAGACTTATAATTTTCATCAGTTCCTTATATGTTTGTGAAATCAAATTTTTATCAGAGAAACTTATTGCATTTTTTTATTTGCCTTTTTCATGTCTAGATAAGTACATTAGTTTTTTGTGCATAACATTTAAATTTTATAAGACCAAAATTATCTAATTTGCTTTCTGTGATTACAGTGATCCTTTGTTACCTGTTTAGTCATGAAGCTCATCTCCTATTCATAGATTTAAAAAGTGATTTCTCCCTTTCTCTCCTAATTTGCTTATGATGTCATCTTTTCTTTCTAAGTCACCTGTCCATTGGTGCTTATCTTGGTGTATGGCGTGAGGTGTTGATCTATCCCCTTCACTCACAAATTCTCAAAGGCATGGAGCAGAGAGGGAAGGAGAAAGAAAGAACATGGAAGTGAAGAAAGGCAAAAGAACTCTAATAGATTCTGTAATGAGAATGGCCATTTAGTAATATAACTGCTATACAGTTATTTATCTACATTTGCACATCTGAGTCTCAGAACGATTCTGTAAAGGAGGCTTTAGAGGTATTATTGTCACCATTTCACAGATAGGTTAACTGAGACTCAGAGGTAGTCAGTCAATAAACATTAAGTGCCTACTACATATGCACTTAATATGTGTCAGGTATTGTGCTAGCAGGGCTGGAGAGGCAAAAAGGCAAAAGACAATCCCTACCCTCAAGGAGGTTACAATCTAACAGGGAAGACAACAAGCAAACAAATATGTACAAAGAAGCCATATAGAGGACAAAATAGAAAATTATTAAGTGAGCCAGCAAGTGAAAGAGGATTTGAAGCAGTCTTCCTGACTCCAGATCCAAGAGTCTTTAGTCAAAGAATTTCACACTTCTAGTTCTCTTGAACAGTAGACATCGACATAAGCTAATACCTTTTATCATTGGCCCTTGACATTCTGCCTAGCTCTTAAATTGAGTGTTGAGCCTCTTTCAGTCTTGGAAACCATTTTGCTCTCCATGGTTTACCATTTATGTTTTTAAATGAACATTAATTTCCCCATAAACTTTTGCAAGTTTCCTGCCTTTCATGAATACTTAAAAGATGTGCTTTGTAACCTATCAATGCTGATTAATTAGTCTGTTTGGCAAAGTCATTGCTCTTTCCATTACAATATAGTGCTTCTCTAGGGGAGCAATGTGAAATTAGGGTAGCAATGTGGGCAACAGTCCCAGATTGTAGAGAGCCTTGCATGCAAGCCTAAGAAATTTGTATTATATTCCATGGATAACTAGGAATGAAAATTCCTTCTTCCTCACCTTTCCTCCTACTGCCCCTCCCATTTAGTTCCCTTGTCATTTAAATTGTTAAGATCTACAGGAAGGGAGCTGGAGTGGAAATAAGAGAAGCCGATAAACAAGGCAATTGGGCAGAGACATTCTTTTTTCATTTTTCACCATACTTTGTAGGTGACTGCCTATTTTGCCTAAACAGATGGCCGGCCCTGCTCCTAAGGATGACAGACAAAGACTTTGGACTCAGAGTTGATGGAAATGTCAATTACAGGAATTTCCTGGTGAAAGTACATGTTGTTTGTCAAATTTGAGGAGAAGACATATGATGTATTTGATCTCCAGAGGAATAACTTTTCAGAGAATTGAGTGTCTGTAGAGCATGAAGATTATGGGAGAAACTTGTTCAGAGTCAGCATAAATCCTCACTCTCAGTCTCACCACCCCACTCAAAATTCCATGTAAGATTTCTTTGTGAGCCCTTTATTTTATAGAGTAAAAAGTGAGACTTAAAGAAATTCAGTAATGTGTGCAGGACTACACAGTCAATTCAAAAAAACAGCACAAATCAATATTTCCTAAAATGGAAGGACTGGATGTAGGATTTGGAAGAGGGAATGGAAAGAAGTTAAAAGCATTCTCTGAACAAAGAAACAAGACATAGAAGAGGAATTCAAGGAGGCTTTAGAAGCTTTTATGGTGGTTAGAAGTAAGACTCCTATTATGAAGAAAGAGAATGGGGAACCATACCTGTCCTGTCCATTTCAGAGGAAAGAAATTCAATCACTGAACCCTCAACGTGCTGTTCCATTGTTGTTGTTGTTGTTGTTTAATAGTAAAGCTGTGGAGAAGAACTTACAAAAATATTAAAAGGGGACACTGAGTTGGATAAAAATTGTATTTGTGGTGAAGATGTCTTTGCCAAAATTAATGCTGCCCCAGTTTCATGGTGAATTTTACAAAAATGCATCATGATGCCCCAAATTTCAAGTGAGTAATGACATTAGACTAGGATCAAGTGATCTCTAAAGTCCTTTCTCACGTAAATTCTATGTTCTATATCCTAAGGTCTCTCCTAACTCTCATATTATATGCTCTAAACCCACAGAGGTTCCCAAACTCATGTGGCCTACCTCACCCTTTAAAAAATACTCAGTGACCCCCTGGAAATCTACTTTCTTTAACCCTTTATTTTTTTATTTGCAAAAAAAACCACCTCTCTGGATAAGTTCAATACCCTTCTATGATCAGTATCACCCACTTTGTAAGCCAATACAGATCCCTCCAAGATGTGTCATTCTATTTTCTAAATACTCTTCCAGATTTGATTATCTATGTTCTAAGGTCCCTCTTAACTCAACATTCTATGGTCTAAGGTCATAAAATCATAGTTAGAATTAGAAGGGCCATCATGTGATGTCAAGGACAATCTCATCATTTAATGGATGAGGGAATTGAAACAGGGACACTTTAAGTGATTTGACCCATGATTCACAGATCCTGAATGGCAGAACTCAAACTTGAACCCATGTCCTGCAAACCCAACTCTAATGCACTGACTCCAGAGCCAGTGTTTTCCATAGTTCTGGTATTTTCTGTTCTAAGGTTCCTCCTATCTCCAGTATTGAGTTCAAAGGCCCCTTTGAGTTCTGATATTTCAGGTTCCAGAGTTCCTCCAAACCTTGAAATTCTAAGATTTGTCTCTTTATCACATTTTGTTTCTCTATAAAATCAAAGGAAGAAGCAACAACAAAAAAATGAAGGAACAAGCCATTGACTTGTCAGGAGTATTTCTTTCATTCAGTCCATTTTAGCTGATGCCCATGGGTGGTGTCCTTAAGAGAAAATTATAGCTCTAAAGCTCTAAGCGACTTCATAGTCCATCCATTTTACAAATGAGGAACCTGAGGCCGGGGGAAACTGTGACTTGCCTACAGTCACTTGTCCCATCAGAGATGAGATCTGAACACAGATCTCCATGAAAAAGAATCATATTCGAATTTTGTGCAGATTAACATCAAGCTCAGTCTAGTAAATTGTGACTGTCTGAATTTATTTATATATATATATGTGTGTGTGTGTGTGTGTGTGTGTGTATACATATATATATATATATATATATATATATATACATACATAATGTTTCTTCTCATTGCCTTTTTTCTGGAAATGACTGCCTTGGGTGTGGCAGGGATGCGCAGTATGTTAGCTACTTAGAAATTCTCCTAACACTGTGGAAATGCGTTTCATTAAATCAACAGTGGCAGTCGCCATCTGCAGTCCCAGAGGTGAATGCAGTGCTAATATGTCCTATATAGTTTAGGAAATTAGTCTGCTCCATGGAAGCAATCACTGGGATAAAGCGCTCCTGGGAGTACGGAGGCAGTATATTCTAAGGACAGAGGTTAAAATTTCACCACAGAACAGCCAGGGCAACAGACGTCATCCAACCATTTAGAGCCTTTTGTACCATTTTTATTCTCTTCATAAAAAAAAGGAATGAAGATATTGTGGATTGTACCCCAGAGCCAGAAGGGAACAGAAAACCTCTAGCTACCTGTCAAGCAATACTTGCATTAAGTGGGGCGGGGGAGACTGATGGAAACATAAAGGGAGGAGTCTCTGCACTTAATTTGCAATTAACCAAGCTTGAAAATTCTTTTCCTAGCTTGTTGCCTCAATCCAGGAAGCAGGATGTCACCTGTCTTTGATCTGAGAGTGTAGAATTATATATTAGTGCCATCAAATGAGATGATGTTAAATACTATTAGATACTGATAAATACTGGGAGTTTTTTTATATATTAACCATTTTTAATTATAAAAAACTAAAACAAAACAGTTTGGCAGCTTTTGATTTTGTTGTAAATACAGTTTCAAAAGAACTGCAGTAAACCAACTTAGGGGAGCATTTTCAGCTTTGTTCACTTGAGAAATCAACTTATTGCTGCAGCAATAATCTTCCAGAGTTTGTAATGCTCTGTATGTTCATAAACAAGGAACTGGGGGGAAATGGCTTCAGTTGGTTCTACAATAAACTTCATTTTGCCATCGCTGAGTTTCTCTAGATCATTCAGGGAAAATTGAAGAACAACTATAAACTTCACAGGTAATGTCCAAATGTGCAAATATGAAGTTTAGTCTTTTCTCTATTGACAAGTGATTTCTACAAGCATTTTTCAAATTGTGAATAATTCCATAGAGTGTTTTAAATAAAGCATCTGTGAGGTCATCATCATTAAACCATGAGTTGCCATTATGATAGTAGTATGAGCATGCAAGTCAGAAATTTTTTCTTCAGATTAATTGCCAGAAACTTGAGTATCAATACACAAGTCATTTTTTAGTGAGTCTATTTCTTTAACCTTAACCGCACCTCCTCTGGTTGCAATCAGGTGCCTGTTTAGGGCAACATTCTGTTAGTACATAGCCAGGAGATCTTCACTCATATCTCTGCAGTAAAACAGTCTTAGCAACTATTGCTGTGATGATCCTGGAAATCCCCATAATGACCCCAAGCTCAAACACAATGCAACTTTTGAACAGGTCACATTGGTACAGGATTTAGTCAGTTGAGAGGAAAACTCCTCACCATACCCCTTTGCCAATATCTTCCTGAGGGATAGCCATGGTGTGCTCTATTTTGGCCTATTGTGTTGGACATTTTCTTGTTCTTCTTCATTGAAATTTTCTGCTCCCTGGGTTAGAATTTCAGGATGTATCTTATTTCTTGATGACTTTTCTGGTTTTGTCTCAAAGAAAACCCATAGTCTTCTATGACTTCCATTATCCATCAATAACCAATAGAGCTTAGAAGTTCATATGAGGGCAAGTTTACTTCTCATTCTTGTTCAGCAAATCTACACCATTGCTACCCTTGCCACAGCATTCTTGAATACTTCTGTCATCATGGGCAGGATTTTCTGTTTTAATGTATTTGTCTGAAAGTTTGGTTAAAGAAGTCAAAAGGGTTAGGTGATATGTACATTTATATTGTTTATACCCTTAAAGCTAGCTGAACACATACACATATGGAGCCAGATAAAATCTGACTGCCTGAACAAAAGAACGAGAAGGCTTAAATATACTTCAGAACCATCCCAATTCAGAGTGACCGTGTCACTCAAATTTATGATCTCCATATATGTTTAATCATGATATGAGAAAGGAATTTTCTTAATTGAATAGGTGGTAAATATCAGATAAGAGAACTTGACAAAGTGTTAATTGAAATTATAATCCAGGACATCTGTGTTTTATTTGCCATTAACATGCTATAATATAGTATATGTCCAAAAAATATTAAGATAAGAAAAAGTCTCATTACTCAAGATAGTTTCTCAGGTTAAGGGTTTCTTCCTTAATGGTCATAGAGTCAGCCCCATCTGGCCTTGTTGACACAGGAAGAGAACAAAGAACCCCTTAAGTTCAGGCTCTTCTGGTTGATTAGTTTAGGCTCTGGCCCTTATTGAGGTTATTAAATTTGTATTAAATGATGATCAAATTGGTTTTTTTGTTCTTTATCCTTATGCAAGAATCTTTGTTATGCAGAAGTTTGAATTGTGATGGGAAAACAGGTTGACCAACAGTTTTCAGATGCACCATGAGTTGCCTTTTGTCTGGGGTGTTTAGATGCATATTAGACAGTGCAGTGCCACTGTCTAATTTCTTCCACAGCCTTCTCCTTTCCTGGGTCCACTACTATGCTGTGTTGCTATTAATTTTTTAAGAGCATTTGCTGCTTGGGTGAGGCTGAGTCCATAGGCCCTCAAGCCTATCTTTCCGGGAAGCCTGAGCTGCCCCCTCATCCTCTCTGGCCTCCTGCATGTGTCCTGTGCCATATAGAAAAGTTATTAGTGTTATTATAATTATTTTGGTTGTTGCTGTCATTACTATCATCTCATTATGGATTCAAAAGAGAGGCATTCTAGGCTAGTGGAAAGGGCATAGAATTTGAAACCAGAGCACCAGATCTGCTGCTTGGTCCCTGTATGGTCTTGGGAAAGTCTTTTTCTCTTCATTATCATAATCATTGTTCAGTTGTGTCTGACTCTTTATGAAAATATTTGGGTGTTTTTGGCAAAGATACTGAAGTGGTTTTGCCATTTCCTTCTTCAGCTCATTTTACAGATGAGGAAATGGAGGCAAACAGGGTAAGTAATTTACCTAAGGTCGCACACCTAGTAAGTGTCTGTATCAGCAAGCACCCCAGCATACCGCGGATGGCCGCTAGCACAGGTTCTTAGATGTGTTTTTCCAAAGGAAAGCAACTCAAAAAGGGCCAACAATCTTACTTTAATCAATCAAACATATGTCATTTACCTAGTTAAGGGGAAAAAGTCAGCAGCACCCTGAACTTCAGAGAATGCAAACACAAGTTACAAGCAAACAAGGAAATAGATCAGTAGACAGGTTTCCAGCCGTCTGACCATTACATCCACACCTAGTCAGTTACCAGAGAGGGAAGCACCAACATCTGGGTTTTCCAAAGCCAGGGGACTCAACAGCTTACCAGAATTTCATCTGGCCGAATCACACAACTCTTCTCAAAGCGAGACCCAAAGCAAAACCTCACATCAGGGAGTATATATAGCCTTCTCCTGGATCAGAGAATGTCACAGCGCTCTTAACCCACTGCCCAATCACAAAGTAATAAGGTGTGGGTGTTCCTGAAAAACAAGCCTCCCACCACAGGCTCCATGTGACCACATTCAGCCTAGGGGCAGAGTATACTTTCAAATCAGGGAAGGTTCTCAGAGCCATTTAAGCCACTTAAGCAAAGGATCTAGGGGCAGGGAAGATCTTCAGATTCCCATAACAGTGTCTGAGGCTGGATTTGAACTCAACTCTTCCTGACTCTAGACCCACAGCTCTATCCACTGTGCCACCTTGCTGTCTTTTATCTCTAAAGGCTTCAGTTTCTTTATCTCTTCAAGTGACAGGATTCTACAAGATGACCTCTAAGCTTCCTCCTAGGTGTCAATATATTATCCTATTATTATGAAATGGGGATTTGTAGGCTAGAGAAAAGAAGATTTTCAGGGGGGTTGATGCCAGGTGCTAGCTGTCTTCAAGTATTTCAAGGTCTGTCATGTGGAAGAGGGATTGGATTTGTTCTGTTTCCCCAGAGAGTGTGGAAAACACAACCTATGATGGAAATGGTAGAAAGACAAATTTAGGTTTGATGTTAGAGAAAACTTTCTAGCAACATGAGCTATCCCAAAGGGGAACAGGCCAAGCTGGGACATCATGGCTCCCCCCTCAGTGCGGGGCCTTCAGAACAGTCAAAGCTGGATGGCCACCGTTGGGGTAGATTGTAGAAGAGATTCGTGTTCAGATATGGGTCATCTCCTGAGATTCTGTCAACCTCTCAGATTCCACAATGATGAAATGAAATGAAAGCATATCACAAGGACATACATAGCTTAATATACTGGGTAAAGAGGCTACCTCAAAAGAGGAAGACCTGCCTACCAAAGATACTGGCTGTGTTGCCCTGGGTAAACCACATAACCTCTGAGTGCTCTCAGTAACTCTGTAAGTTTGCAGGAGCCAAACTGAATTGGGAAAGGGAGTTTCCTCTTTCAGGATTTCCCTAGACTAGCGGTTCTCAACCTGTGGGTTATGTTCAGTTTGTAACAATGAAAATACATCCTGCATATCAGATATTTACATTACGATTCATAACAGTAGCAAAATTACAGTTATGAAGTAGCAATGAAAATAATGTTATGGTTGGGGGGTTACTGCAACATGAGGAACTGTATTATAGGGTCGCAGCATTAGGAAAGTTGAAAACCACTGCCCTAGACTAATGAAAACTCAGGTCCAGTTAAAATAGATCCCTAACCTTATCAGTGTCCATGTCTCCATCCCCATCCCCATCCCCACCCCTATCCCTATCCCTATCCCTACTGGGACAGCACACCCAGGAAATTAAGTATCCTGAAGCTCTGACTGCTTAAGACTCCATATGCCCATGAACTGAGGTAAATTGTCCTATCCCACCCTTCTTCCTGAGCTTTCCTTCACAGACCTAAAAAAAAAATCAGAGATTTGGAGCTAGAAGTGGACCTTAAAAATCATTAAGTCCAATGTTTTTGTTTTATAGTTTAGAAAACTGAGGCACATAGGAGCTAAATGATGACCCTGGGTGCACATCCAGCGTCTGAGGGATAATTTGAACTGATATCTTCTTGACTCCAAGTTCACTGTCCTATCAACTATGCTTCACCGTCTTCCTTTTATTATCTGATTTTATGGACCAAGAGGCCCATCCTAGGTCCTCTGCAGGATGACTAAAGCTAATTTGACAAAATAATTGGAACTTGGATATTAATGCCTGATAATGACTTAATGTATCCCTTCACCTCAGAGACCCTATTTGGATTTTAATATCTAGATTTTCAATGTCTTAAACTGAAGAAATGAATAATAAGGGGGGGGCGTGGGTTTCAGTTGCCTTAGGCCAGCATAGGAGCTCTTTGAGTCAGAGTTCTCATTTTGCTGTTATTGTTCAGCGGTTTCAGTCATGTTTGATTCTTCATGACCCCATTTTGGGTTATCTTGGCAATGATGCTAGAGGAGTTTGCCATTTCCTTCTTGAGCTCATTTTACCAAGGTTATCAGGATTAAATGACTTGCCCATAGTCACAAAGTTAGTTAATGTCTGATGTCAATTTGAACTCAGGAAGATGAGTTTTTCTGATTACAAGCTTAGTGCTCTATCCACTACACCACATAGCTGCCCTACTAAGTTTCAAGGCAAAAGTCAATCTTGCCCATGCCCCAGGGGATAAATCATTGAGAATTAGGAAGATCACCAGATCTGAAGTCAGGAAATGCTTAGGTTCAAATCTTGTCTCTGTCCCTCTCCTGTGTATAAATTTGGCCAAATCACTAGCTCTCTTTAAATCTCAGTTTTATTATTAGTAAAATGGCTATAATAATATCTTGAACATGTTGTAAGGTTCAAACAGACTGAAAAATACTTTGCAGATTGTAAAGTACTATATATCTCTTACGTGTATATTTATATGTGTATATATAAATGTATATGTATATGTGTGTGTATATATAAACTTATATGTGCATATGTAAACAGGTATATATGTACATATATACATATCTGTGTATGTATAGATAGATATAGACATAGACATAGACACAGACCCAGATGCAGATGCAGATGCAGACGCAGATGTAGACATAGATGTAGATGTAGATATAGAGAAAATTTTGCTGTCTCCTCCTAAACCAATGAATTATAAGAGACAGAGATGTTGATTCTCTCCAAGCTTCACAGATAATGGGAAGGATTTTGAGATATGATAGAGTACCTTCTCCTACCTCCAAGACAAGACTATATATTCTATACTTTTTGCCCTCTGATAGTGTCCCCCTGCCCAATCCCTCTGGTGTTCATTGGCCACAAACCTATCAGAATTTGCATTTACATCCTTCATTCATTCACCTGTAGGAAACATGATGTCAATTGGGTCACTATAGCCTCTACTGCTGTAGATTGTAACCCCTTTATGTACTTTCATAAGTTGCTATAGCTGAAAAAATTCATTAACTGGCAGCCAACTACCTAATATTGAACCTCTCTTACATTAGATTCATTAAGATAGGCTTTTGGGTGACATAGTACCCATGGCTACAGACTTGATTGTCCTCTGTATGGTGCCCTGGTCATACCATATATCTCTTATATTGTGTTCAGTTTTGGGTTCCACATCTAAGGAAAGATAAAAGAAAGGTGAATGAATGGTAACTACTTATTTCATTCATTAATAACTTTGCTCTATTTTATTCATTAATAAATGTTTTTTATTCATTGTATTTCATTCATTCATAAAATGGAGTTTTCAGTGGAAGAAAACCAGGATGACGGAAGGTTTCATGACTGTGCCATATGATAATGAGTTGAAGGAACTGGTGAGAAACTTGTCTAAGGAGGGAAGTGGGAATTGGGGTGGGGTGGGGAGGAAGATAGCTCTCTTCAAGTATCTGAAGGACTTTTCTTCTAGAAAAGTAATTGTGCTCCTTCTGCTTTGCCTCAGAGGAAAAAAGTAGAACCAATGACTGGACATCACAGATTAAGGCTGTGTGTTGGGGAACTTACTGTTTATCTAGTTCATTCCACCATAAAAGTGAGAGAAGATATTCTGCCTCCGCATTTCAAACAGCTAAAAGGTAAGTGGATGCCAATGCCTGGCACATCATTATGTCTCTCCCAATATCAAAAAAAACTCTTACTTGATCCATCTATGCTAGCTTTCCTAAAATCTTTTAGAAAACTCTACAAATGATTCCTCCAGTTCCCTTCTTTTCACTCTCTTCTTGACTCTGCAATATTGGCTTCTACCTCATAATTCAACTGAAACTATCTCCAAAGATACCAGTGATCACTCAATTGATAATTTTAATAGCATTTTCTCAGTCCTCATCCATCTTAAACTTTCTACAGTTTTGACACTGCCAAGAATTCTCTGATCCCCTTCCTTCTAGGATTTCCTCAAGCTATTCTCTCCTGGTTCTTCTGTTGCCTCTCTGACTATTCCTTTACAGTTTACTTCACTGGCTCTTCATTCACATTATGCCTACTAATAATGGTGGGGGGTCCCCAAGGCTCTGATCTGGGCTCTCTTTTCTTCTCCATCTGTCATACTTTTCTTGATGATCCCATGAGCTCCCAAGGATTCAAGTAACATTGCTGTCTTCATTCTCCTATCTATTTTTTCAGCCCACACTATGGCGACCTTTTGCTGCCTTTTTGAATTTCTTGACCTGGATCCACAGTAGATGTCTTAAACTCAACATGTCTAAAACTGAACTCATTAACCTTCCTCCAAAACCCTTCCCTCTTACTAACTTCCTTATTATACTTGAAGGTACCAACATCTCCCCAGCCACCTAGCCTCACAATCTAGGTGTCATGTTCAGTGCCTCACTCCTTATAGCCAATTTTCTGCCAAATTCCTTCATGCCAACCTTTGCATCTCTCATAGGCCACCTTTTGTTCTCCTGACAATTTCACTCCCCTGCAACAGGTTCTCATCATCTCACATCTGAACTACTGCAGTAGTCAGCTTGGTCAATCCTTGCCCTACTCCAATCCTTCCTCCACTCAGCTGTCAAATTGATCTTCTTGAAGCATAGGTCTATCAACAAACTCCAAGGGATCCCTTTTACTTTCAGGATCAAATATAAAATTCTCTATTTAGCTTTTAACCTGAACCCTTCCTACCATTCCAGTCTTTACATCTTACTCTCTCTATCCCTACTCAAAATATTCTTCAATTCAGGGATACTGCTCTCTTTGCTGTTCTTCCAAAAAGATACTTCATCTCCTAACTGTGAGTATTTCCACTGGATATCCCCCTTCCTTGGAATTCTTTCTTCCTTCATAACCTCCAGGAACTTTAAAGTTTGTAAAGTATGCTATCAATATTATTTCATTTGATCCAAACAACAACCTTGGGAGAGAGGACCCATCATCATCCCCATTTTACAGATGAGGAACCTGAGACTGAAAAAGATTAAGTGATTGGTCCAGGATCACACAGCTAGTAAGGATCTAAAGCTGGATATGAACTTGTCTTTCTCACTTCAAGTCCAACATTCTTTCCCCTACACCCCCTCACTATTCTCTTCCTTCCTTCCTTCTTTCTTTCTTTCTTTCTCTTTTTCTCTTTTTATTTCTCTCATTCTTTCTGCCTTGTTCTCTCTCTCCTTCCTTTCTTCCTTCCCCCCATTCTATAAATGAGTAAAACGAAGTTCAGGAAAATTAAATCATTAGACTAGGGTCCCAAGGTTAGCAAGAACCACACATGAAATCAGAGAATGATAAAGTTAGGATCAAAGAAAAGAAATGGGGACAAGACAGGAAGGGACATATGACATATTTCCAAGCCTGGGTGGTGGTGCAGAGTTTTTCTTTGTGAAATTCCTCCCTTTGAATGGGCAGGGAATTTGACCTCCAACCCTTGGAGTCTTGGGCCCTAAAGGAGTTAGGATTCTGCCATTTCAGATTCTTTCATTTACTCATTTTAAGAGTCTCATACATATTTTATGTTCCCTCTGTATACATTTTTTCTGTAGCAGCATCTATGGTATAGTGAATAGAGAGCTGACTGGGGAGAGGGAGATCTGGGCTCCATTGTTGCCTCTGACACATATTGTCTATATGTCCCTGGGCAAATCTCTTAACCTCCTGGTTTCCTTAAACAATTCTTTAAGACTATAAGTAGCAGAGAGGTTCTAGTCTGCATTGGTAGACCTTCCAAATGTAGGAATTTCCCATATCAATGAAATCATAGGTTCGGCCCCTGTTCTTAGACTTTATTTTTCTCTGTGTAGTATATCTCATATGCAGATGTAGATTCCTCCTTCAGAATGTGAACTTCAGAGCAAGGATGATTCATTTTTGTCTCTGTATCACTAGGGTACATAGTAGGCTCTTAAGGAATGCTTGTTGATGGATTGATAGTGTAGACGTGAAGAGCAAGGTATTGTTGCTGAAGACAGGAGAAAGAACTACACTGAATGATCTGACAAGGATGTTGAGGGAAAACAGGAGATATCAATAGTTTCTGAATTACCCTTTTGACCCTTCATAAGATCTTTTTGGTTGACTCCCTGTTTCTGTGGCTCTTCTCCCAGGTGCAATGGTAAAATGTAAAGGCTGCTGCTTAAAGCAGAGCATTTGCTATATAGCCTGATTATTGTTCATCCTTCATTTCTGAAGAGGACCAATGACACTATTCAACTCACTTGACCTGTGAGTGAGTTGGATTTAATTGAGGCTGAGTTGCACAAAGTCATTAAAGTCCAGTGACAAGACAAAAATTAAGAAGACTGGTCATGGCCCTGGATACAGTGGATGACCTTGGCATCTTTAATGCCTGACCAAGCTGTAAGTGCTCCACAGCACCTGCTTCAGCCTCCTTCATGGCCACTGGACAAATTGTTCTCATCTACCCATTCCTCTGGGAAAGTCTTCATATCCTTGGCATAGACATCACCCTAACTCATTGACAGGTTTGAGACCTATCAGTTACCCTCATACTGGTTTAGGCCATCTGCTAAGAAGGCTTGCTGGTATGTGTCTGCTGTATATTCTATAGATTCGTGGATCCACAGGTGAGAATTAGGTAAGAGGTGGATACTAAAGATGGAAGAGCAGTCCTGAAAAGAACTCAGCAAGTCGTCGTACCAAAGTTGCTAGTACTTCCTGAAGACTTCATACACCCATCCCAATTATATATCCACATAAAATTCTATTCCTGTTCTTTAGTGCTACCATGTAGCTGCAGCAGAGACTCCCATAGATTCCTCCTCCCCCACATTTTTTATTTAAAAGCCTACAGTGAGCCAGCAAACAGCCCATAAAATTCTGCCATTACTCCTCTGGGCAATGACTATGCAGTTCCACTACTTCCATCAATACACAGAACCAGAGAGGGAGGAGGAAGGCATTATGTAATTGGCTTTTTCTTCACTCAAAAATTTTATTTTTAAAATACATATCTATAAGAATCCAGACAAAAATACCAAAATGAAAAGTACCTTTTTCCTGAGAACACAATGTCAAATTAATTAATAAACCCAAAGCCCCCATTCAGAAGTATCTTTCCATTAAATATAGATATACAGTGTATAGTTAATATCTTGAATATATAAAACTGAGAGCCCAGTTCCAGTGCTTACTGAGGAGAATGCTTTTTAAACGGTCAACTTTAGAATTCAGTCATCATATTTGTCTTTCAAATTAATTGCTGAGAGAATTTATTGAAGAAACTAATTTTTTCAAGACTCAGAACAAAGCTTGTCATTTAAAGTTTGCGTATTTTTCTGCCATAGGCTGAAAGATGGGTTATTATTTCATTGACCAAAGAACATCTGAAATTTCCATTTTTAACTAAAACAAGCTAAGATTCCAGTTTTCTTCTTTCCTTTTGCATAGACCAAGGAGGAGTGTTGGAAGAAGGTTCTTTATTGAAGTTGACTGATCCCTCAGGCTGAGACTGGGTCCCTGCCTGCCCTGGGGTTGCCTCCTGGAAGTCTCATTGCAGAGGAAAGTCACTCAGCTTGTAAGCAGAGCTTCCAACTAAAGGCCCTGGTCTGAATGTAACAATCTCTAGGATAATGCTTAGTATCAACCAGGTTTGCCTTGAAATAGGCAAGTCTTCATGCAGTGACTAAGGTCACTGATGCTGAATGTAACACACTAATAACATGCTAATGCTCTCTTTTTTTTTTTGCTTTTTGGAGGGAAATTGGGGTTAAGTGACTTGCCCAAGGTCACATGGCTAGTAAGTGTGTCAAGTGTCTGAAGTCGGATTTGAACTCAGGTCCTCCTGACTCCAGGGCCAGTGCTCTACTCACTGTGCCACCTAGCCGCCCCTATGCTCTCTTGACAAACAAAATGACTATGACTTCCTTCCCAACAGACATTTTAAAAATAACAAAAAGTAGTAATAAGCAGGATGGTGCAGTGGATAGCGCACTGACCTTACCATCAGGAAGATCTGGGTCCCTCAAATGACTTTAACTAGCTGTGTCATCTTGAGCAAGCCCTTAACCTCTCCCAGCCTCAGTTTCCTCAGTCAGAACATAAAGATAATATCTAAAGTATTTGCCTCACTAGGTGATTGGGAGATTCAAATGACATGATGAAAGTAAAGTACTTTGAAGACTTTAAAGGGCTATTGTAATAAAGTGAATATTGCTCTATAACTCCCAGAAAACAAATATTTTTGCCAAGAAGCCTTGGAAAACTGCTAATTGCTTCTGCTTTGGACTTGACAATGACAACCAGCATATCCCCACCCCACTTCACACACATACATATGCTGGATTTCTTTTTGCTAATAATATAGAGAGAGACCAAGTGAAAGGTGCAAAAGGCTCAGTCATGGGATTAGCACCTCAGAAGGAAAGGCATTTGGGGGCAATGGTCAATACATTGAACTAGGAGTTGTGTGACCCTGCAGGAGACACTCAACTTCTGTTGACCTGAGTTTCTTCTACTTTAAAATATGGGTAATAATAGCACCTGCTTCCATGGCTGCTTGTGAGGATCAAATGAAATAGTATTAGCACAGGGCCTGGCACAGAGTAAGAGCTGGAGAAATGTGTTTCTCTTTCTCTTCCTTACTTCCCCTTCCCCATGTGCAGAGAATGACAAATAGGCCACTTTGTGTAGAATGTAGGTTTTGATGATGGGGAATAACATGTGATCACCTTGGAAAAAAATAGGTTGTAGCCATTTTGTGTTGCCGTTGTTACTGAGTTGTTTTAGCTTTGTCTCACTCTTCATGACCCCATTTGGGGTTTTCTTGGCAAAGATACTGGAGTGATTTGCCATTTTCCTCTCTAGATGAGGAAACTGAGGCAAACAGGGTTAAGTGACTTGTCCAGGGTCACACAGCTAGTAAGTGTCTGAAGCTGTATGTCAACAAATGAAGATGGGTCTTTCTGACTCCAGGTCCTATATTCTCTCCACTGAACCATCCAGCTGTCCAGCCATATTATAAAGACAATTAAATATCAAAAGAAAAGTTTGCGTTGGACTATTGTTTAAAATTCAAATGAGTCTGGGTAAAATTGTGCTACATGAGGACTGACGAGGAAAAATGGTATGCTTTTTATGGAAAAAAGAAGGCAAGGGGAAATAAAAATGCCCTTCAAATATTTCAGAGTTTTTAAACAGACAAAAGTTGGGACTTATTTTGTGTTATTACGGAGGATCTAAATAAGATAAATGAGCAGAAATTCCTGGAAGCCAAATCTGGCTTCATGTTAGGAAGAACTTTCTAAGGAACAGAACCATTTAGTAATAGAATAGGCTACATTTTTAGGTAGTGGGCCTGCTGTGACTGCAGATATTCAAAAAGAGGGTAGAATGAATCAATAAGCAATTTGTAGGCTCTTACTATATTCCAGGCACTGTGCTAAGTGCTTGGAATACAAAGGAAGACAAATATTCAGTCCCTTATCTCAAGGACTTCACATTCAAGTGAGATGACAACATGTAAATGATGCTCATACAAAATTTTTAGAAAGTAGATGGAAGATTATCTCAAATCTAAGGAACTAGCAGCTCAAATCTGGCTTCAGACACTTACTAGGTGTATGATCCTGGGGGAGTCACTTAACTATATTTGCTTCAGTTTCCTCATCTGTAAAGTGAGCTGGAGTGGTAAATGGAAGACCACTCCAGCATCTTTGCCAAGAAAACCCCAAATGGGATCACAGAGAATCAGACACAACTGAAATGACTGAGCAATAACAATAAATGAGCAGAGGAAACTGGAGTAACCTTCTGCAAGAGGTTTATCTGCTGAGCTGATACTTGAAGGAAGCCAGGAGGCAAAGGAGAGGAGGAAGAGAACATTCCCAGGCATGAAGTACAACTACAGAAATGGTACTTCCCATGGACTTTTCATGGACTTCCCATGCCTTTTACGTACTAGAACCTAGGGCTTAGTCGAAATGATTTCAAAGGTCCCTTCTGAGTTTGAATGATTCAAAGATCTTCAGTATTTCCCTGTTAGTTCTGGGGAGAGGGATGAACTTCTTGGCTGGACTTCTCTTCCCCCTCCCACCTCATAGAAACCCAAATTTGTAGTCATTTTATAAACCTCTTCTTCATACACTCATTCTACTTTTTGACCAAACTGGGCCACCTGGTATTCTCTGATCTTTATAAGTGTGATGAATGAAAAGTCCAAGAGATATAATTTCTGGATAATTGATCATTACTAATTATTGGTGGCAGATAACAAAAGGATGGCCATTTGACTTTCTCAATAAATTAAACGTAAATCATGGAGGCCTCACAATGCTTATATGCTCTTTCAAGAATGAGTGTTACCATTATGCAAAAATGAACTCTGATTGGTTAACAATGAGAGAAAGAATATTATAATGAGAAGTGGAGCTATTCTAATAAGGGTCTGGGAGACTTGACTTTGACTATGCCACTCTTTTGCCTCTTGACCCAGAGAACCACCAGCTTTTGGCAATCTAGACAAAGGGATATACCCCAATCCAAGCTTGCCTGAATAAAACATAATGAACCAGAATTCACTTGGATTAGATTCTCTTTGTAAGGTTTTCTAGTTGAGTAGGGTTCCATCCGAGTATACACCCCAAGTGTTTGGGCAATACCATCTATCATCAATGTTCTAACCGGATGCATAACCTACACAGGGGTTTCTTTCTGAATAAGGAGCCAGAAAAGGGATATCTTAATCTCAATTAATAGTTGGTTTTTAATGGAAGAGGAATGATCATTTCTCTCAGAGGTAATTTCCAACTTCTTTGAGTTTTCAAAGGCTTTCCTTTATTCCTAGCACACATTCTCTCCTCATCACTGTCCTTAGAATCTTTATATTCCTTCAAGGCTCAGTTCATCTATCACTTCCCCCATGAAGTCTTCTTTGACTTCTCCTAGTTGCTATGGTTCTGTCCTGCCAAAAATGCTAAGAGCCTCTCTTAAAGATTGTTAAAAAACTGTTACTGTCTTTTAAAAAAAGGTTTTGCAATCTAGAAGAGTGACATTTTAAATACTTAAGGAGTCAAAAGGAAGAATGCAAATTTTAACGTTGATCTATGATGAATCTGCAGAGAGATGAGAAGTTTTAATTGGTATTTCTATGGATGTTGTTTAGATTATTTGTAAAAAGACTGAATTGAAACTATATGATATAGTTATATCATCTCAGAAATGACTTCTAATTGTAGAAACTGTGAGAAGACAAAAAGAAGGTTGAAGAAAATTTTTCTGAGAGAATTTCTTTAATTCTTATCTTAAACGTTTTTGAAAGAATTTTTGAGAAACCTTCATCTTCTACCTTCACAGAACTGAATGATAGAACTATATTTCCAGAACTGTAAAATTAAAAGTTAAAGTACAGGTAAAGATTACTCCAACCATGATCTTTATTGTGGTTAGAATGTGGTTAAAATTATTTCTTTATTTCATTTATTAATTACATGTTAATCAACTATTTAACTAAAAAATTTTATTTATTTGAGCCCAGGAGATTGCATTTATTATGAGAACTGAGCAGCTATTTATGGGAAATTCATTTCTGGAGTTTTAGTCATCTCTGAGATATTTGTATCCTAGACTCCTTTTGAATCCAAAGTCTTAACAAGGAAACAAGAAAGTAACAATGAGAATTGGAAGTTAATGTGTTTTTACAGTTATCCCCCACCTCTTGCAACATCCACTTCACTTTTCCCCACCAACACGTGGCTACAAATGTAAGATTCTTAAGAGTAGGAATGATATTTTGATCTTTATAACTCCAGCACATAGGAGAGTGCCTTGCATATAGTAGGCACTAAAAAGAAGTGTTCTGGATACATTGAATCTGATTCAATAAACTTTTATTGAGCATAGTAATGTGCGCACACTATATTTCACTGCATAATCATCACAGATTTTGTGCCATTTTTTTGTTTGCAAAAAAGTGGGGTATGACCGTTGTTTTTTTAGAAAATTGTGCCAGTATTAATTAAAAATCATTTGTTGCTAAATTGTCTTTCATGTAAGATTAGAATACATGGAATACTTATGAATATACATTGAAGTTGGGAAGATGCAAGTCTTACCATATCACATGACTTATTCACAGCAGTACCACCTGCCCCTTCATTCCCCTTGTGAATATGGCTCTTCATTGGGTTGAGTGTTCTCTAAACAAACCATGCAAGTTAGCTTTCAGAAATATGCAATATACAATGCACATGCCCTGAAAATTCTAGGCTTACAGCCTGCAATGCATGAGAGATAAACACATATCCATATGGCTCTGGTGAACACATTGCTACTCTGTTTACCTTTTAAGCAGTGTGATGAACAGAATTATACAATGCCACAATTATGCAATGAAAGATTTTAAACCAATTTTTGGACTGAAAAAAATTGTGTGATTATTATGTGGTGAAATACCATAGCGGGTACTAAAAAAAGTGTTCTGAATATGTTGAATTCAATTAAGTAAACTTGGACTGAGCATAGTAATGTGTTGGACATTTTGCTTGGTGCTGGGAACACAAAGTCAAAGAAAAAATGGTCCTTAACCTCAAGATCTTACAGTCTATTGCAGGAAAACAGCCCATACACAGGTAGGTCAATACAAAATATTGTCATTCCTCAGGGGCAGTAATAGCAAACAGGGGTGGAAGCAAAGGATAGACTTTATTTCAAAGATGGCATTTAAGCTGAGCTTTGTAGGAACCCAAGAAGGCTATGAGGCACAGGCAAAGAGTGAGTTCATTCCAGACATGGAGGACACCCACGCAGAGACATGGAAATAGGAGACAGAATGCCACAAAGAAGGAAAAGCAACCAGATTGGTTAGCCAGGATTTGGAGTGTATGGAGAAGGCTGGTATGCAACAAGACTGAATAGATAGACTAGCACCATCTCATGACTGGATTTCAAACCAAGGAGTTTGTAGTTTATCCTAGAAGCAAGAAAGAGCAACTGAAATTTCTTGACCAGGGGAAGGTCATGGTCAGATATATGTTTCCAAAGTGTCACTTTGGCAGTTGTGCATAAGATAGGTTGTAAAGGGGAGAGACTAGAGGCAAGGAAGCCATTTAGGAATTTATTGTGCTTGCATATGGCCCTCAATACTCCAATACAAGGCAATCCAAAGGTACCATGGCTTGTGTTTTCCTGTCTCCCCAAACTTTTAGTGAGATTCTGGGATAGGCATAATCAGTACAGATTTCTTTGACTAGCATCTGCTTGAATTGTGGTCTTTAAGGGGCATTCATGCAGTGCTGGCATGGGTTAGGTGCCAGGCAGTGTGCTAGGTACCAAGCATACAGAGACCAAAATGAAGCAGCAGATCTTACATTTTATCAGGGATCCTAATAAGTGCACAGATAAATATATCAAATGAGGGGTTTGAACCAAATGCTTTCTAAGGTCTCCTCTATCTGATGAGTTTAAATCTTCCCTCAAGACTTATCTTGCCTGATTTATCATCCTTTCCATTAAGGAAATCTCATTAAGTGGAATGACAGTGGTACCAATTACACAATAACATGCCTCCTCTTTTAGGGAATAAAATGGTTCATTAGGCAAATGTCTGAAATTCCTGATCCAGGTCTCCTGGAAATTTTCTGTGGGAGTCTGATTGGGACTGCTGATAAAGGGCATCAATCAGAAGGCATTTTGAATGTCAAACAAGGGTGCTCAGGAGGAGTAAAACCTCTGGTGGGAAGACTGCTGAGCCCTTTTCAGCACTGCTCATCCACCTTTGGGGTCCACCTCCACCCAGCTCTCATGTGCAGTGACCAAGTCTAGCAAGCCATCTCAGTAAATGGGCTAAACCAGGTTAAGGATAACTGATGGGCCTCAGACCCATCAGTGAGTTAAGGGGGTGTCTACCCACATGCATGAGAAGACTTCTCCTGTCATAATGGGCAAACAAGAACTCTTTGTTTCAACAGCCATGAAAGCAACTAAAGTATGTGCTGTGGAATTCTTAGAGCTTGGCCATACATTGAAGATGCCAAGGTCATCCAGTGTATCCAGGCCCGATGACCAGTCTTTTTAACTTTTGTCTTGTCACTGGACTTTGATGACTCTAGAAGAGAGAGTGAAGTTAATGACTTTGGGCAACTCTATCTCACTTAAAACCAATTCACTCACAAGTCAAGACATCCTCAATGATATCATTGGTACTCTTTGGAAATGAAGGATAGACAACATCAATATGTTAAACAATGTTCTAAGACTTCTAGGGATCCAAAAAAAAAAAGATCAGTATACAAATGTCTATTAAATCTCTACCATGTGCTAGGCAGTGTGCTAGGCACCGAGCATACAGAGACCAAAATGAAGCAGCCCCTCCCTTCAAAGAGTTTACTTGTGCTAACAAGTGCACAGATAAATATATCAAATGAGGGGTTTGAACCAAATGCTTTCTAAGATCTCCTCTATCTGATGAGTTTAAATCTTGCCGCAAATACTTATTAGGCAAGTCAATTAACCTCTGCTTGCCTCAGTTTTATCATCCACAAAATGGAGATAACAGTAACACTTACCTTCCAAGGTTCTTATGAGGATAGAATAAGATAATATTTGGAAAGTGCTTTGCAAGTACTAATTAAATGCTAGTCATAATTATTATGTGATAATTTGTGTAAGACATAATTACTCTAATTCAATTATAATGAACTATTATTATTTTGAAAGTTGAATTTCTTTCCCTAAATCCATGCCTTTCAACATGCCCTTCAATGTACACTCTTCATTTTGCATAAACCTATTTTTTTTTCAAATATGTCTCCTCCATTAGAATGGAAACCCACTGTGGGGCAGGGACTGGTTACTGCCTTTCTTTATATCTCTGATGCTTATTGTTCCCTGTAATATAGGAAGAGTGTAAAGTAAAAGTGTAGTAAATGCTTATTGACTGACTAATTGATCTGTGGCTAAAAGCAAACAGTTGGTAGATGAACAGGTTCAGGGCTCAGTCTATGACCTTCAGCTGTTAAGTCCAGGTCTATAAATCATGATTTGTGATGGGTGGTGGGGCAGAACCTCCAAATCTGTGAAGCATGGAAGGCATAATAGGAATGTGATTACTGCAAATCTGAGATTACCCAAACTCCCAACAAGAAATGGAAAACTGGGAAATTGCTCTGAAGTTAGTAACCAGGGTAATAGATAAAGCTAGATAACCAGGTCTTGGAAGGTTAAACAGGGTAGGAGACAGTTATTGACTATGGGTGTAAAATGGGATTAGAATAATAGTGTAAGAAAGAGAGAGAGATAGTAAATGAATTATTTAGCACTAGAATTTAAAAAGATTGGAAATGCTTCTTTTTTCTACTTAACGTTTCATTTTTTCCAATTACATATAAATATAGTTTTCAACATTCACCTTTATAAGATTTTGAGTTCCATTTTTTCTCTCTTCTACACGTACAGTCATGTAGTCACATTAAACATGTACAGTCATATTAAACATATGGAAATGGAAATGGAAATGTTTCTTATAGAAAGTGAGATTTCACTTGGGATTTGGAAGAAGCCATGGAAGTCTGGAGGTAGAAATGAGGAGCTAGGGCATTCCAAGCATGGGGCACAGCCAGAGAAAATGCCTCTATGTGATAGATGGAGTGACTAGAAACCGGGAAGCCAGTATCACTGGGATTTAATAGTATGTGAGCAAGTCTAAGGCATAAGAAGTCTGGAAATGTTGGGGTGGAAAGACCAGCTTATGAAGAGCTTTAAATGCCAAATATAACATTTTGTGTTTGATCCTAGAGGTGATAGAGAACCACTGAAATTCATTGAATATGGAAGCGACACAGTTACACCTGCACTTTAGGAAAATCATTCCAGCAGCTGATTAGAGAAAGGCTTGTGACAGTTGAACTCCAGCAGACTATGGAGATAATCCAGGTGTGAAGTGATGAGGGGCTGCACCAGGGATGGTAGCAGTGTCAAAGGAGGAGAGGAGGTGGGTTCAAGAGGTGTTGCAGGGGTGAAATGGAAAGGTCATGAAAACAGATAGGATATGGAAGATGAGAGATGATAGTGAGGAATCAAGGATAACTTGAAGATGATGAGACTGAGAATCCTCTGCTGGAAGCCTCCATAAAGCCCCATGTGCTCAAAGGTCCCTGGGCTTCATGAGGAGTGGCACCCAGAGAGGTTTTGTGTTTCAAAGCTCTCACAATCTTTTTTGTTGAATAACCCACTAACTCAGCCTCCGCTAGAAGCTTCATTTATTCATGTGTTCCTTTTTTTAAACTTTAATTTAGCAAGTGCACTAGATGCCAAAACTTACCATTGTTCTTGGTCTGTGATTTAGTTGCTATGCCTCCATTAATTATGTACTCCCATCTATCAACCTCGCTGCGAAGGAGGGATCCTGGGCCTGTGGCTGCTGGAGAAATGGCTGCCATGTCCTTAAAACAGGAACATGTTTTTTCTTGCAGATTTATTGGAGAAATGGATTTTTGCCCTGAGGATGTGTGACTACTTGGCCACGTTGGGTTCACTGACTGTGATAAGTAAACTTTGGTTTGATGGTGCCCAGAACCTCACTTCCATGTCATGTCTCAGTCATCTATATCCTGTGCTGTGCCCCATTCCCTCCTAGTTCTCCTTTGCATCTTCCCCCATTGTCTTCTTTCCCTTTGTCTTCTCCCATTAGCGTGCATGCTCCTTGAGGGTAGACTCTCTCTTTATGTTTTCATTTGCATCTCCAGTTTTACTACAATGCCGGAAAATAAATGCTGAGTTTTTACTATATCATTTTGTCTAGTTACCACTTATCTACCACTTTATCGTGTCTATCAATCTATCTAATATCTGTTTTCTCTCTATATCTATCCATGTAGCAATCTTTCTATATAAGTATGCTACCCGCAACTATATCTATATCAATATATATGTGTGTGTATTCACACACACGTACTAGAGAAAATTCAGGTTGTAGGCAGAGTCTAGAGAAGATGTCTTCTAAAGTCCTTCCAATTCCAGAATTCTGTTATTAAATTAGCTGGTATCTAGTTAATCCAATTTCTTGGACTTGATCAGCCAACGACTTTGACTAGATTATAAGTTACTTGAGGGTAAGGGACTTTTTTTTTTACTGTGTATCTCCAGGATCTAATGTAGTGTTTGGTACATTGTAGGCTATTAATAATGGCTTGTTGTTTGAATTAAATGGATACTTACAGATACTCATTGAGAAACAATGCAATTGGATAGAGAAATGGCCTTGGGCCCAGGACAACCAGGGTTCAAGTCTCACCTTTCACACATACAGGTTGTGTGGTTTTGGGCAAATCATTTAGCTGCTACATGTTCTGGGCAACTCTGTAAGACTACAAGTTGCAGAAGCTAATTGGAATTAGCTTCCTAACCTGGGAAGTTACCAATGAAATCCCCGGTTGAGTTCATATTACCAGAAGTACTTATCACTTCTGCTGCTACTATTGCTGCTACTACTGCTGCTGCTTCTGCTACTACTACTACTACTACTACTACTACTACTACTACTACTACTACTACTGCTACTACTGCTACTATTGCTACTACTGCTACTACTGCTACTACTGCTACTACTGCTACTACTACTACTACTGCTACTATTGCTACTACTACTACTACTACTACTACTACTACTACTACTACTACTACCACTACTACTCACTATTAGCACTAAGTCATATATGGATGAATGTTCATGGTGGTGGAAGGAGTTCGAGAAAACAAGTTCCCCATGCTGTGTTGGAGGCTAGAGTTCCCATATTTACATACTATTCACAAAGCAATGTTCTATGTATCATAACAGTCATAGATGAACAAGGGGCAGTCTTTATCTTAATGAATTTACCATATAATTGGGAGAAAAAACCAAAAAACACATTGAAAAAGAAATAATACAGAGAATTCTATTATCGGTGCCAAGTCAGTGGTACTCAAATGTTTAAACTGATTTGTGATCTCATGTATCTGGATGTCCCCCCCCTTAAAGCAGATATCAGCATATCCCTGCCTCATCATCCCACTCAAGTCCTCCCCTGTGTGTTCCACAGAGGGCTGCCTCCCTCCCCCCCCACAACATATTAGAGGCCTCCTCAATTTCTTGTGCTCTTCATCTGCCATACTTTACCCTCATCCCAGAACTAGATCAATCTGTGATAGACAAAGAAAGTGCCCTCAAAGTTCAGGGGTGCCAGAGATCTGCATGGACCCATGTTATTTAAGGGGGTAGCAAAAGAGATAGAGAATTAGGTGAGCACCAAAGGAAGGAGAAAGTCCAGAGAGCAGCCAAGGGGTGAGGGATTAGAGGAGGGGGAGATTTGAAATTGAGTCCTCCCAGTCTTTAGGGTATATAAATCATATTAGTTAAAAATACCCTGGGAAAACAACTGATGAACTTTCACATTTTGTTTTCCTAGAAGCCCCAGCATCTAATTCCCTGACTACCACAGCCAACTCTGGCAATTTGTCATTCTGCGATTCCATCATGGATCACAGACAAGTTGCCTCCAGCCATGTCATAGGCATTTGCTAGAGTAAGGGCATTGACTAATGACTAAGAAAACCATAGGCTAGTGCTTTCTCCAGTAGAGAGGACCATTTTACCTGGCATTTAATGATGGAAACTGGATCAAGCTCTTCTATATGAAAGTTATTAACAATTCCAGACTCTCAGAATTGGAAAGTATTTTATACATGCTCCTCCTCTCCAAAATTACCTTACATACGATTTTCATATACTCAATATGTATGTGTTGTTTTCTCTAATGGACTGCATGCTTCTAGGGGACAGGAACCACTTCATTTTGGTCTTTGAGTTGCCAGAACCTAGATACAACCCTTGGTTACCTTGAACCTGATTTGGCCTGTCTGCCAAAATGGTTTACTGGGGTGTGGCTGCTGTCCATGCTACAGGTTCTTGGAGCCACAGGTGAGAGTTGGGTGAAAACAAGTGGACACAAAAGTGCAAAAGCATCCCTGAAAAGGGCTCAGCAGCCCTCACAGCAGAGATAGTAGTCTTCCCTGAACACACCCTTTTATCAGCAAGCACCCTAGTATACCCGGGGTGGCTGCTAGCACAGGTTCTTAGATCTGCTTTTCTAAAGGAAAGCAACTCAAAATGGGTTAACAATCATACTTTAATCAAACTTATATCATTTATCCAGTTCAGGGGGAAGAGTCAGCACCCTGAACTTCAGAGAATACAAACACAAGTTAGAAGCACAAGTTACAAGCAGTCAAAGAAACAGATAAGCAGACAGGCTTCCAACCATCTGACCATTACATCCATCCATTACACCAGTCAGTTCCAGAAAAGGAAGCATCAACATCTGGGTTTTTCAAAGCCTGGGATTCAGCAGCTTCCCAGAGTCTCATCTGGCCAAATCACACCACTCTTCCCAAAGTGAGCCCCAAAGCAAAACCTCACATCAGGGCATATATACAGCCTTCTCCTGGATCAGAGAATGTCACAGCCCTCTTGACCCACTGCCCAATCACAAAGCAACGAAGTATGGGCATTCCCAAAAAACAAGCCTCCCGCCACAGGCTCCACATGACCACATTCAGCCTATTAGGGGGCAGAGTATACTTTTAAATCACAGAAGGTTCCCAGAGCCACTTAAGCCTTTCAAAGGGCCTAGGGGCAGGGAAGATCTTCAGATTCCCATAACAACCTTACACTCCTAAAATGTACGCTTGTCAAAAAAACTATTTTATGGAGAGCTCACACAGAGAAAACATTCACATGGTGGTCAGAAGAAGTAATACAGGGACACTCTCAAGGTCTCTCTGAAGAACTTTGGGATTGATTGCATGGCATGGGAGACACTGACACAGGACTGCCCAGCATGGTGTGCCCCATAAAAGAAGGTGCTGCACTCTATGAGCAAAGTAGAATTGAAACAACTCAAGGGAAACATAGGGTGTGCAAATTTAGAGAATCCACCCCAAATGTTCACACCGACTATTTGTGCCTAGCCTGCGGTAGAGCATTCCAAGCTCAAATTGGTCTGATCAGTCAGATGGACACATTGAAACTGGACTCTAGCATAGTGATATCATTTGGTCCTCTTTGAGAATGAAGGACAACAACGACCCAGACACAGTACGGTGTCACTGATAGAGCACAAGACTTAGAGTCAGGAAGGTCTGGGCTCAAATGCCTCCTTTGATACTTGCAAGCTATGTGACAGTCTGGTCTAGTCTTCCTTTGATATAAAGTAAAGGTATTGGGTTTCATGACTTCCAAGGGTCTTCTTTGCTGCAATGCAATGACTCTATAGTCCTACTTTCCTAATGAATGCTTGATGATTGATGTAATCTGGGTTAACCTGTGCCTGTTTAAGCATTCCCACTATACTATCTCCAAAGAGTGATCTTTAGTGAAGGAGAACCAATTCTCTGCTATAGCAGCCCAGTCCATACTGATATCATCTGAATTTTTTAGAAGCTTTTTCACTAAACTGTGAAATTTGGTTCTCTACAATTTCTGCCCATTTATTCTCTGATGACTTTTCTAGTTGTACAAAAAAATCCTATGATCTGATACTCTCTGGAAAGAGCCCTGGACTAGGGCTCAGAAGATGGAGATATAAGTCCCATCTCAGCACTAACGAATTGTGTGACTGGTTTAGTCATTTCTCCTCTCTTAGGCCTTCACTTCCTTGTCTGTAAAAGAAATGGTTTGGACTAGAATCTTCTGCCTTACACACAGTAGGAACTTAATAAATGTTCCTTGAGTTGCAGTTAAGTCCTGTGGTCTTGTGACTGGTATGTGGTTCAGCCGAGGCAGAGCTGCCATATTTTCTTTCCTTAGCAGATTCCTGGGAGAATCATGAGTGAGAGGGAGTGCTTTGATCTGCTTATGATAACAGCCACCACTTCTACAGCATTTGGAAGTTTGTATTCCATTAACGGTACTTTTTTTTTCATTTGAGCCTTTTCACAACTCTGTATGGTAGATTCTACAGTTGTTATCATCTCTGTTTTACAGATGTGGTTACTGAGGCTTGGAGGGGTTAAGTAGACTGCCCAAGATTGCACAATTTAAAAACTTCAGAGGTGGAATATGAACCCTAGTGTTTTCTGATTCCAAATGCCTTATGTCCTATTCACTCTGGATCTCTTGGATTGGACAATAGGTCCCTGGACAAGCACCGCTTACAGGCAATTTTGGGGCCCTCCTGGCTCAAAGTGAACGTGAATAATAACTGCTTCTCTTCTGCCCAGCAACGTTGAGAGTTGTCCCCCCCCCAGTTTGATTTTTTTTTATTAAAGGGGTTCTCCCTTGACTCACTTTTTAAAGAGAATTCATTGAATGGGCATTACTTCACTCAAAAGGAGAACCTGAAAAGACCTTAGCCTAAAAGGGCCAGGGTCTCCCATTTGCATCCTGGGACATCTCCAGTCATCTTAATGAATATCTGGTCTGGACCCAGATGGCTCTGGAGGAGAAAGTGAGGCTGGTGACCTTGCACAGCCCTCCCTCCCTCAAATCCAAGTCAACTGCAAGTCATGTCATCATTTCCCTGATGCCATGGACAAACCACAGCCTATGATTATGAATCTAGCATTGTCTTTGTTATGTCATTGCTAGAAGAGTATATGGATCAGAGAGAACTGACAAACACTGAGTGCAGATTGAAGCATATTTTTTCACTTAATTTTTCTTCTATTTTTGTAACATGGCTAATGGCTAGGCTTTGCATGACTTCATATGTATAATGGGTATCAAAACTCTTTCCTTCTCAATGGGCATAGGAAGCAGTGGTAGGAGGGAAAGAGTTAAGAAATGAACATAAAAATAAAATAATTTTAAAATACATGAATTGAGGAACAAGCATGGTCCCCAGTTATTTTCATAATTCTGAGGCAGTAAGAGTCACAATGACATACCAGAATCTGATTTCTGAGTAAGGAATGATGGAGGTTCGGGTAGCCCAGGAATGATACAGAACACTTGCAAACCAATCTGGTCCTATACTAATGCCCTGGAACCTCATCTGGCTTGAACCCCCGGGTAAAGCACCACTGTCGGGCTTTATGCTACTGGAAAAGAAGTCTGGCTCTGGAGTCTGAGTGTCCAGATTCCATTGCTGGCATGGCATATACTGTCTCTATGACCTTGGGGAGGGAAATTTATCTCTTTAGGCCTCAGTTTGTTACTCTATAAGAAGTAGGAGTTTAGGCTAGAAGGCCTTGAAAGTCCCTTTCAGTCCTCAATTTATGATCAGATGCTGGACGTATTCCAGCATTTCCAATGAACCTTTCAACTCTGAAAAATGAGTTAGGATTTGACATCCTTATAATTTATAGGAACCCGGGCGTCTTTGCCTGCATTCACATTCCTCTGCTTTCCCTTGGAGAAATGATAATGTCTTTAGCATACCATGCGGGACTGATTATTGGATCCCATTTGTAGGGTACTTCCTCCAACTGGGGACCCAACTACATTACTTTGCGGCACTGCTTCAGATGCTTTCCCCAATAAATATATTATTCATGAATGTCTCGATCATGAGTGTATTATGGTATTGGGAGAGCACCGATCACTGAGACAGCCCAGCTTAGCAGGTGGCCAGCTGCACTCTGGTCCAAAGGAAATGAAAAAGTCTCAGAGTCAGTGACCAAAGAATCCAAAAGTCAGCATAGTTAAGGAAGAATCTGAGAATTATAGAGCTAGAAGTCTTCAGATGCCATCCAGGTAAACAATCAGTGTGCAAACATTCTTAAGCACCTGAGTGCCAGGCACTGTGCTAAGTGCTGGGAGTACAAAGAAAGGTAAAAGATAGTGTTCACATCCTAATGGGACAGACAATATGAAAGCGACTGTGTACTACCGAGGTTAGACTTGGAAGAACTGAGTTCAAATCCTGCCTCAGGCATTTATTAGCTGTTCCTCTTTGGGCCAAATCACTTAACCTCTCTCAGTCTGTTTCTTTGTGAAATGGGGAGATTAGAAGGATAATAATAGCACTTATCTCAGAGGGTTTTTAAAAATATCAAATGAAATAATGTGCACAAATTGATTTACCAACACTAAAGTGTTATATAAATTTTTGGTTATTACTATTATTAAATGACTTACTTAAGGTCGGACTGGCCATGAGGCTCAGAGGTAGTAGTTAAAGCCAGATCAGTGTTCTTTCCTGAGAGTAGTAGGGCTTCTGGCTGCCAGCTGTCATAGCAATTGGCAGACACTCTTGGCAGTAGCCTGAGGGCTTTTTATGCTGGGGCACTTCAGGTCTCCTTCCTCAGCCCCACTTGCAAGGCTGCCCATTCACTCTGGCTTTAACATCTCAGCATTGGCTTCCAACTGGACACTCTCACTGAGTGTATCAGCTGACAGAGGGTGGACTTGGGAATCCAGAAGGGGTTCTAAAATGCCTTGTGTTCCAGAATCCAAGCCTATGATCTTCTCTCCTTGGAACTGTTTCCCTCCAAGGGTCTGGCAAGGGCAAAACTCAGGATATACCTCTTTGAGGCCTCCCCAGAACCTCCTTTCCCAGCTTTCATAATGCACCAGCCCCAGTCCCTTTCATAGGGACTGTTCTTGTTAGCTCTCTTAGCTCCTAGACTCTAGACCTTACCTGCATAGACCCACTGCTTACATATTCTTCCACCTCAAATGAGATGAAAAACATACAGCGCTGTGTCAACTATAAAACGTTACTTAATTTCTCTCATTTACTACTACTTCCTCTTCAGTTGTTTTAGTCTTGTCTAACTCTTCATGACCCCATTTGGGGTTTTCTTGACAAAGATACTGAGTGGTTTGCCAGTTCCTTCTCCATCTCATTTAACAGATAAGGAAACTGAGGCAAACTTGATTAAGCAGTTCACCCAGGTTCATAGAATTGTCTGAGGCTGGATTTGAACTCAGGTCTTCCTGACTCCTGGCCCACTGCTATATGTAACTATATCACCTAGATGCTTACTAACTACTAACTAACTTACTAACTACCACTATTGCTACTACTACTACCACCACCACTACCACCACCACTACCCCATTTACTACTACTACTACTACTACTACTACTACTACTACTACTACTACTGCTACTGCTACTGCTACTGCTACTACTACTATTATACTTTGCTTGGATTCAACCAATGCTTGCTAAAATCTGACCCTTCATGACTTGACTAACTTCTCTGAAATGATACCAGTCTCTCCAATAAGATCTGTTTCTCCAGATTTCATGGCTTTCTTGCCTGACTCAGAATCTGTCTTCTACATTCCTATCATTTAGCCTCTAGAGTTGGCCCTCTTGTCCAGACCTGTCTCACTTCTGCCCACTCAGCACTATTTTCCCAAAATATTAGCTGGCAAAATTGATGGAGTACAGCACTTAGCAAATTAAATGAGCAGAAGTATCATTGCTCTGAAGGACAAAGACGGTGCTTTGGGTCAGAAATGATTGTTTCATCCATTTGTAAATCATTCCTTGCAGAGTCTGATTTGCATAATGCTTGTCTATGTAAGAAAGAGCACTGCCATACAAGGAGCAAGAAGATACAGTTTCCAATCCCAGCTCCAGCACATAATATCTGCACAACTATGGGTGGGTCATGTTTTCTATCCGAGCCTCAGTTTTCTCATCTGTAAAGTGAGGATAATCATACAGTACTTGCTTGCCTCCCAAAGTTATGTATTCACATCATATCATGAATGCTAACTATTGGAAAACTATTTGAGAGTTTGGTACCCAGACTGATTGGTACTCAGAAAGGTTCCAAAGATTTTTTTTTCTTTTCTCCAAGTTCCTTTATGACAAAGGCTTATCTTTTTTTGCATCTCTCCCCAGAATGTAGCTTTGTGCCTAGCATATAATAGCAGCTTAATAAATATTTATGAATTGAATGGATGGATGGATGGATGGATGGATGAGTAGATGGATGGATGAGTAAATAATGATATAAATGAATGAGTAAAGAAAAATAACAATGGGGGGCGGAGCCAAGATGGCGGTGTAGAAGCAGCAAAGCACCACAGCTCCCACACAAACATGCTGAAAAACTCATTAAATGGGACGCTAAACAGATTTTCAAGCTCCAAAACTCTCCACAAGACTGAAAGCATATCTGTTGCTACAGGCAGCACAGCTGGCAGGGCTCTTCCCAGCAGTGTGGGACCCGCGGCCAAAACCCAGCCTGCTCAGGCCCTGGGGCAGCGGGCGGGGAGCCACAGCTATAGGAGAGCAGATCGGCTGCACTGGAGGCACAGTTACCACATTTATCAGGCCAGAAGACAAAAAGGCTAAGAGAAAGGTCAGTGGATTTTGCTACCTGGGGAGGAGAAGAGCGGGTCCGGCCAAACTGCTCCC
>CM053595.1:310339288-310372207 GCA_028646575.1 Pseudocheirus occidentalis
ATTGTGGGAGGGGTCTTACAGTGTGATCAATGTTCTGGGCTGGGGGGTAGGGACGAAAAGGGGAAAAAATTTGTAACTCAAAACCTTGTGGAAATGAATGATGTAACCAAGAAAATAAATTAAAATAAAATAAATAAATAAAAAATAGAAAAATAACAATGTATCATTCCTTCTAGAACACCAGGATTTTCTTCCTAGGAATATAATCATGCCTTTCTCCAGCAAGCTCACTGAGGGCCACCTGCTTCAATTTGTTATGCTTAACTCCTAGCCAACTGACCTGTTAAACCTCTTCTTCCCATTCAAGGCTCCTTCATGAAGCTTTTCCTTATGAGGTTCATCAGTAAGTGACCAGCTGTCCAAAAATTTTCTCGGAATATTTTTCCTGGAGCTCTCAGTTAGCCCCAGCATAATTAGTGCAATGGATGAAGCACCACTCTTGGGTTCAGAATTCCAATTCTGTCTCACTCACTTACTAGCTCTGTGCCCTGGTGACATCATCTCTCCTAGCAGTCATTTCCTCAACTGTAAAATGAGTGACTTCGAAGGTCCCTTCCAGGTCAAAGTCTTATGAACCTACTATGTATCATACTTATTTATACTCCAATTCAACATGCATTTATTAAGCACTTATTGTGTGCCAGGGGCTTAATAAATACATGTTGAATTGGAGTATGAATTGGTATGATAAATATTTATTTACATACACCCATAGTCTGTGCCAGGTAAGGCAGCCAGGTATCTCAGTGGACAGAGCACCATAGGTCTAGAGTCAAGAAGATTCATCTTCCTGAGTTCAAATCTGGTCTCAGATATTTACTAGCTGTGTGACCTTGGGCAAGTCACTGAATCCTGATTCCCTGTTTCCTCATCTGTTAAATGAGCTGGAGAAAGAAATGGCAAATCACTCCTGTATCTTTGCCAAGAAAATACCAAATGGAGTCACAAAAAGTTGGGCATGACTAACCACCATAAGAAACCATGCCAAGCATGGTATTAAATGTTGAGAATAACAATTTTTTTAAATGAAAGTATCTCTGCTCTCAGAGTTTATATTCCTTTGGTTAATCATGACATTACCCTTTATTATTGACTAGACTTGGATTTTCACTGTTGCATGGAATTCCTGGCTGTAGGAACTACCTTGACCAATTCAAATCAGTGCCAGCTCAACAATTTATAATCTCAGAGAGTTTCCTGAGGCACTGGGACATTGTGACGTTCCATGAATCACACAGACTTCCCTTATAGAATCTTTATATTTCCTTCTTTAGAATGCAAACAACTTCTGGAAAGTAACCTGGAATTATGCAAATAAAGTGACAAAATTCTCCCTGTCCTTTGGTGCAAAGATTCTGTTTCACACACACCAAGAAGACCACTGACCAAAAAAAAAAAGAATCCATATGAACCAAAATATTTGTAGCAGCACTTGTGATAAAAAAGAACTGGAAGCATAGAAGATAATCATCAATTGGGGAATGGCTAAATAAATTGCAATATGTTAGTACAGTGGGATTTTTAATTATTATTATTATTGTTATTGTTATTATGGAATATGTTATTATATGTGATTTATTATTATTGTGCTTTCAAAAACATTATGATGAATACAGAGAAACATTGAGAAACTTATACGAACAAATGCAAAAGAAGTAAGAAGAGCCAGGAAAATTATACATGCATCCATATATAATACATTATATTTATATGTATATATTATGTGTTATGCATATATATAATATACATATATGTTTGGTTATATATACGTACACATACATACACTGACTACAATAATGTGAATTAAAAAATAGAATACACAAAGTAATCAAAATATCAAGAATCAACTTGTCCCCAAAGAAGTAATGTGAGAAGACACCTCATCCTGCTGATCTGTGAAGGTTGGGTCCCTTAGGTATGAAACATTGCAAATGAGGTCAGGGTTTTTTTTTTATGTTTTCATCAGAATTGCAACTTATTGTTTTTGTTTTTGTTTTTTTAACTTTTCTCTTTCTATTTTTTTTCTTATGAGGGATGGCTCTCTGGAAGGAAAAGGGAGGGGAAGTGAGAGAAAATTTATATACTATAACCAATCAATAATAATCTATTTTTCAATGCATGCAAAAATATATAAGGTCCTTGAGTATAGCTGTTGCATTGATTTTCGTCTTTGGTGCCTTACCTTTTATCACAGTGCCTGGTACAATTCTTTGTAGTCTGAACTTGTGATTTCATCTACCAATACTTTTTGGCAACTCTTCTCCATTTTACAGTCTTGTAAGTCATCTGGATCACTGTGATGCTGCGACTTGCCCAGGGTCATACAACCAATGTTGTCAGAGGGGCGGGGTTTAAACCTAAGTCATCCTGAATCCAAAGAAGGATCTTTATCCACCACACCACTTAATCTCTCTTAAATAAGGTAGTCATTAACAAATGTTAAATTTATATTCATTTTCAACATTAAGGACATGTCAACCGAGTGAAAGACAAACTGCGTTAGACACCAGGAAATGTTCATTCTTTGTAGTATACCTAGAGCAGAGGGCAGTGCCTTCAATATAATAGCTAAGGCCTTCTTCATGGCAAGGCAGTTAAGAAGTATTTATCGAGCACCTACTATGTACCACACATTGTTCTAGGAATACAAAGTCCTTGTCCTCATGCTGCTCATAGTCTAATAAGAGAAAAAACATGCAAAAACTATGTACACATGATAATATATGCAGGATAAATTGATGACAGATTCATGCTGTCTTTGACACTTATTAACTGGGTGATCCTATTCAAAATGCTTTATGTCTTCCAGATTCATTTTCCTCATCTGGAAAAATCAGAAGAAGAATAATAGCATTTATCTTGCAGAACTTTTTGTTAATATCAAATGAAATAATCTATGTGAAACACTTTGTAAACCTTAAACAACTATATAAAAGTGAATGATTATTATTATGATTGTTCTATTTTCATTAGAGCAGCCCTCAGCAAGTAGATGAAGCAAACCCCACCCTGGAGCTAACCATGGTTCTGATTTCTTTTTTTTTCTTTTTTCTCTTTCTACCCAAAGAATAATATAATTTAGCATCTAACATGTCACATCTGGGAAAAGAGCCAAGGTTGAATTAAACTCACCTTATTGGGAAGATTTATGTTGCTGCTTTGCTTTTCCTAGCTACAAAATATTTGGCCCTTGTTCACCCCCTCCATCATTTTCATCCAGTTACTAAAGCCCTATTTCCCCATAATTATTTATGAAAGGGACTCAATATGTGTGTTTAGAGCTAAAATCTTTAAACAGCAAGGCTCCTTTTCTTCAGATTGTGGGGGAATGTGTGAGAGATGAAATTTTTGCTATCCCAATCTGGTATCTTTATCATCCTAGCAGAGTGCTCTACACACAGTAGATATGTTATACATATTAATTGAAGATAAGAGTCAGCATGTGTAATGGAGAAAGCAATGGACTTGGGGTCAGGAAAGACTCAGATTCATTCAATCAATCAATCAACAAACATTTATTAAACACCTACTGTGCACCAGACATGATTCTAGGTGTTGGGGATACAAATTTAAATACTTACTAGCTGTGTGACTTTGGGCCAGTCATTGAACATTCCAAACTTTCAGGTTTCTCATCCATAAAATGAGAAAATTATTACCTGTAGTCTCTACCTCCCAGGCTCAAATGAGATAATGTAGGTAAAGGGTGATTTTTTTTTATTTTATTTTTAATTTATGGGGTAAAACAAGCATTTCCATAACATAGTATAGCAAGAAAAATTGCACATGGAACTGCAAATCTGCCATGTACAACTTGCTATTCTGTTTAAATATATAATAAAGTTATTATGTAAATTTCTTTTTTCTTTTTTCTCCCTCTCTTCCCCCCCCCCAGTCCTAGAGAGGGTTAACAATTGGGCAAAGGATTTTTTATCATACTACAGTAACAATGATGACAATGACAATAACAGTACCCTTCCCAAACTCATGCTAGACTATTATCAGTTATGCTAACATAATATTTCTCTTTCCACCGCTGCACTTTTGCAAGGGCTGTTCCCTATACCTCAAATGTATTCCCTCCTGATCTTCCACCATCATCATATCTCTGTTCCTAAAGATCAACTAATGTTACTTTCTACAGGAAGTCTAGCATGATTCCCCCCCCCCAAATGCTAGTGCTCCTAGGAAAAAACAATACTTTTGATCTCCTGTGTCTATGTTGTATATTTACCCTTCTTTGTACACATTTTAACCATTAAAACAGCTCCTTAAAAGCAGTGAGGGTTTTTGTTTTTGTCTTTATGTCTCCAATGTCTGGCATCTTCTAAGTTCTTAATAAATTTTAGACAAATATGTGATTGAATGAGCTGGAATATTTGGAAAGTTTAGAGTTAGTGTTAGAGCCTGAATTGGACCTTTAAGGATCAGTAGGATATGAGTAGATGAGATGGGTGGAGAGGATATATAAGGTGAAGAGAAATGTTAAGCAAAAGCCTACAGCTGTCATCGATCTTGGTATGTGTATGGTAAAGGGAAGAGTCTAGGATGTCTACAACTGGGGATTTGAGCTAAGCAGCAGTAAGAAATAAAGCTATCCCAGTACAGTGAACTCAAATTATTGATGTCCTTGAGTGACAGACGGAGAGTTTGACTTGAGATGTTAATAAATAAGGAACTGTTAGAATGTCTGAACAGGGTATGTGACATAAAGAACTCCAAGACTTGACTTAGGTCAATCTCTTCTTGGTGTGGAGGAGGAAATGGAAATTGGGGTGGCCAACTAATGGCCCTTACAGTATTCTTGCCATAAAATGATGGGAATGGTGGCACTGGGAAGAAAGAACAAGGAATAGATTAAAGAGATATTTAAAAAGAAATGTGGACAGACTTTAGACAGACTGTATGTAGAGTATGCAAGAAAAGACTGAGTCAAAATGATTTCAAGGTTTCAAGTCTAGGTGGTCAAATGAACCTTCTTTAGACTTCCTTTGTCCTGGATAATCAATTGTTAGCCTTAGATACAATGTGTGCCTTGCATCAGCAGTTTCATAAACTTTGGATTCAAGCTCATCCAAACCTTACAATTTCCAAAACCAGTAATAAACACTCAAATTTCCTTTAGACCAGGAGTTCTTAACCTGCTATCCCCAGTGACTCCTCATTTGTGGTCTCAATTTCCTTATTGTAAATTGAAAGGTGTTGAACTCAATGACCTCAGAAGATTCCTCTAGCTCTGTCTCTGATTCTGCAGGTTCCAGATTTAAAATCTCCACAGAAAGGACACTCACCACTTCCTGGGGGCATCCTGTCCTACTTGTTGCTGTGCCACCATTTCAGGCATGTCCAATTCTGTGTCCCCATTTGGGGTTTTCTTGGCAAAGATACTAGAGTGGTTTGCCATTTCCTTCTCCAGCTCATTTTACAGATGAGGAAACTGAGGCGAACAGGGTTAAGTGACTTGCCCAGGGTCACAAAGCTATGAAGTATCTGAGGCTAGATTTGAACTCAGGAAGATGAGTCTTCCTGATTCCAAACTCAGTGATCCATCAATTAAACCAATCCTACTTATGCATAGCTCCAATTATTGGGAAATTTCTCCCTGATGGCAAGATCAACTTGTAGCCTTCAAGAATTGCCAAGTGTACTGATAGGTTTAGTGACGTGAACACTAGGAATCATAGCCAGTATGGTAAAGGCAAGACTTAACCTCATGTCTCCCTGATACCGTGCCTGGCTTTCTATCCACTATCTCATGCAGGCTTTTTGCTCACACAGTAGGTGGTTGAATGCTTGTCAAATTGAACTAAATTGATTCAGTATTTAAAACCAAGTCTGAATTGTCATTCTGACGCTGAGCTTTAAGATAGCTACGTTATTACATTAATCCCTGTAGGAGCAGTAAGAGTTATTGACCTTCAGCAATAAGACTTTCCAGCAACTAGAGTGGGGGAGCTCCACTAGAAGGCTCCCCCAGCAGCCAGAAGCTTGCTTCAGCAACGCACAAGGCACTGAGGTCAGGAATGCGTCATATTGTGCATGGCTTGTCTTAGAATCTTAACATCAATTATTGATAGTCCTTCCTTCTGGAGAGAAAATCAATGACTCAGCAAGAGCCTTTGAAAAGCTGTGAGAAGAATAAAAAGGCTACACCAGCAATGAAGATGAGAGGGAAGTATTCCTAACCACAGAAATGCCCAACCCACCCACCTACCTTCCCCCAGTGAGGTAATGCTTTTCCCCCCCGTGTGCTAGCACAGTAGCAGGGAAGCTAAGCCTTTTGCCTCCTTTAAGAAACATGCTGGCCTATATCTCAGACTAAGGTTTGCTCCAGCTGTGAAGGCACTGCCTCACCCTTCTTCATTGGGTTGGAGTCCTGGTTCTGCCACTCACACCTAGTGTCAGGATGGAAGCGGCTTTCCATCTCCCTGGCCTTACCCTGTCAAGAGAGGGTTTGACCTAGATGGTCTGGTTCTAAAATTCTGTTATTCCAAGGTCAAATAGAATAATATATGCAAAGCTCTTTGCAAATTTTAAAGTATTTTATTACTATTAGATATCGTCATTATTGTATTATTATCATCTTTGTTGCTATGATTATTTTCCTAGGCAACATGGTAGAATAGGAAGTATATTGGATCAGGAGTCAGTGGGCCTGGGATTGAATGCCAGCATTTCTATAAACTACCTCTGTGACCTTTGGCAAGTGACTTGACCCCTCTGTGCCTTAGTTTCCTCACCTTTAAGATCCTGAGGTTAGACCAGATGGCCTCTGATGTCTCTTCTGCTCTTTCTCTATGACCCTATGAGTCCATGGGTTCTTTACAGTCTTAAACCCATGTGCCCACATGATTCCCATTACATTGCATAGCACTTGGGGGCCTCAGATGTTGAGTGAGTGTGGATAATGCAGCCCAACCAAGCACTTGGCTAAATACTAGATACAGAGTGAGATAGATTTTGGTTCAAGTCCTTGTTTCACCCAATACAAAGTTTATGGACATGATCGAGTCATTTCTCCTGGCGAGACTTCTGCTTTCATGGCGTTCATGACCCAGAGGAAAGAGCTAAATTTGAAGTCAAGGGATGTGGGCTCAGATCTTGTCTCTACTACTTGGTGCCTTGAATTTGAACAAGTCACTTAATATCTCTAGGCCTCAGTTTTTCCATCTGTAAACTGGAGAAATTGGATCATATGGCTTCTGAGGTCCCTTCCACCTCTCAATCTATAGGTATATGATATTGACTGAAGACAAAAATCTCTCTAATTGGGTCCTTGCTCCAGGGGTCTGCACCCTCTGCTCATGTTCTGACCCAGTCTGGATGAAGGTAGAAGGATTGCCTGCCTTGACAAAGCTCTGAGTTTCCCTAGCCTGTCCTTTGATCAGAAGAGCAGTAGGCAGAGTCCCAGAGGGTCCTCTTATGGCTTTATTTGGGGGATTTCATACCTTTCCCTTGCTGTTCCTTTTTCATCTTTTTTTAGCATCCCCACTAATGGGATCATTGAAGTCCACTGTGCTCACATCAGACAAGCCAGTGCCACTCCCATGGTCTGTGTAAGTGACAGGACTCTTGCCAGGTGAAAGGCACCTCCAGGTCTTTCAAATAGACATAAATGATGCCTACCTAGACAGGCAGATATGCTGCAAAATTGGCAAGCACCAGGAACAAATGTGGGAAGAAGGGAGGAAGGGCACCTAGCCATGGTTTAAAATCCATGCTGGAGTAAGCCATAGAAAAATGAGGTTCCTTGCTGTCTTTCCATTGCTTGCTCTTACCCAAAATATCAGTCCTAGGGCAAAACAAAATGCACAACAGCTGAGAAAAGCCCACCCCCACCTGACTCCACATCCCTTCCTGAATTATATATGATCCAATTACATTGTAATATTCATGAGAATTCAGAGAATCATAAAAGCTGAGCCCCTCTCCACAAGGTCATTTATGCCTTAAAGGAACTATTGTCTTATGCCTTATCCTGCCCTTCCTTCCTTGGCTTCCTCCAAGCTCTGACCTTTTAAATGACAGGCCAAATCAGTCCACTCTAGGGTAGAAGAGTATGAACAACAAAATAATAATAATAATCACAGCAATAGTGATGTTGATTCACACTCAGGCATTTGAAGCCCTCCACAGGGTGATTTCATAGCACTCCCCCTTCATCCATTCCAAGTAATCTATTAGGCCCAAATAGCATGCATCTCCAGCCTCCCTCTCTTTGTCTATGCAAGTGGTCCTCTGTGTATGAAATGTACTTTCTGTTCATCTTCCACTAAATCCCTAGCTTCCTTCAAAGCCCAGCTCAGGCTCCACCTCCTACATGGGATTTATTTATGTAATTTCACATTACTGCCTCCACTATTGAAACTAAGCAGGAATGATTAGAGATTTTTTGGGGGGGGGAGAGGAGAGAAGGTCTTCTATTTGTGTTTTTGTTAGCCAATAACTAGTCAACAAATGGCTGAATACAGTTTGAATTAAACTCACATCTTCACAATCTTTAATGTTTACAAAGCATTTTTCTCTCAGCAACCTTGTGCAGGAGAGAATGTGTTATTATCCCCATTTTAGAGATGAGAAAACTGGAGTTCAGAGAAAAGGAGGAATCACTTAAAAGCCACTTGGACTTGTTACAGTGGGCATATCTGAGTATTGTTTCATTTAGGTGTTGGATTGCCATCAACTGGGAAATGCCAGGCCCCTCAAAGAGTAGGTGGCCTCACTTATAAGGAGACAGTACAGGGCCATTGTCTGGACTCTACTTAGCCTGGGGCTCATGTGGGTGTCCACAATCCCCCCTCATCTCACCATCCAGCTTCCTGCACCACTATATATCCCTATCTTGTTATCAGATCTCTTCCAAGTGTTCCCTGCAGCTGCGGCAATTTTCAAAATTCAATCACTCTGCTAAAGGAAATGGATGCTGGCTTGATTATATCATCTGTTTAGGAGACATGATGGATGGCAGAGGCTAATAACTGCTCCCATATGTCACCAGGGGCTTGTTCTTCACAAAGAGAAAGTCAGGAAAACCAAGGAGAATTTCCATGAGCTAACATATTAATTGCGGGGTGGGGGTGGGGGAAACTTGGCTTTGGAGCTTTTCTATCAGAGGAGAGCTCAACCCTGAACAGCAATTCACTTTTGCTCATAAAATGTGAGCTGGATGGACCCTTAGAACAGAGAACATGATAGCTAATAGGAACCTTAGAGCCTAGAATGTCATAGCTGGAAGGGGCTTTAGAACAGAGAATGTCAGATCTGGGAGGGGCCTTAGAACAGAGAATATTAGAACTGGGTGGGGCCTTACAGAATGTTAGATCTTGGAGGGGGCCTTAGAACATAGATTGTCAAGAACCTGGAGGAAATTTGAACAAAAAAATACCAGCACTGGAAGGAACCAAACGTCAGAACTGAGAGAAGCCTTAGAACAGAAATGTTCAATGCTGGGGGAAGCCTTAATGCGTAGAAGGGAGAAGGGAGAAAGGAGAAGGGAGAAGGGAGAAGGGAGGTGCCCTAAAGCAGCTGGGATCCCTGGAGACTGAACATTGACTAAGAAAACTACAATTTAAAATTATCAATGTTCTATTATATTTTCATTTATTTTGTTATATACATTTCTCAAATATATTTTAATTGGCAGTAGGCAGTGACAGGTAGGTTTGACACCTCTTCTTAATTATCTACAATAGCCAGTTTGTGCAATTGCTTGCCTGTTGTCTCCTTCTTTGGACTATGAATTCCTTGAGGCTAGGATTATGTTTTATCTCTCTTTGTATCCTCCGTGCTTGGCACAGTGCATAGCATAAAGGAGGAGCTTAATAAATGTTTATTGACTGCCTGAAATCTGGGAGACGCCTTCAAACAAAGAATGTCAGAGATGGAACCAACCTTGAAGTCCACTCAGTTCATGCCTTTCATTTGAGGATTAGGAGGCTGAGACCCAGACAAGGATCACAGAGCTAACAAACTTAGAGATTACACAGCCCAACCTCCTCAACGTATTTTATTGCTCCTTTTTATCAGTCAATAATTCCCTAATTCCCTCAGCCTTCCCTTCCAATACTGCTTTGTCCTGAAGAAAAACAGTTAAGTAAAACCAATTGGCAAGACAACCAATGCTAACTATGTATACTGCATTCTGCACCAGTAGTCCCCCATCTCTCTGCTGAAAGGAGAAATGTGTTCTCTGTCCTCTACTCTCCTGAACTGAGATGTTGCATTCTAACTTTGATGCACTTTGCTGCATATTAATTATATTTTATTTGCATTATTAGAGTCATTCTGTATATTGTTCTTCTGGTGCTACTTCATTCTGCCATACAAGTCTTAGGAACATGATGATAGAATCAGAGAGTTAGAGCTGGAAAGGGTTTTGAAGTTCATATAAGGCAATTGCTTTATCTTACAGATAAGAACACTGAGGCCTGGAAAAAGGAAAGTGACTTGCTCAAAGTTATTTAGGAAATAAAGTCATACTTCTCTGAATTCTTCACATTAATCACTTCTAACAACATTAGAACATTAAATGATTTGGGGTATCATAGTTTGTTCAGGCATGCCTGGATCCATGGTCACCTGGCTTTTTGTTGCTTACATGTTGCCATGAAGATTGTGGTGTATGTGGGACAATCCTCTTGTTGACTTCCTTGAGATTTCTGCTTATATGGGGGTTTGGGGGGAAGGGAGTGATGAGACTTGCCTAAAGTCACATGACAAATGAGCAGCATTAGAAACAAAAATATCTTTGGTTCTGGGTGTCTAAATGCTTAAGGCCCAAATTATTCTTCTTTCCTAGAGCTGAAATAAAAGAAAATTCCAGAGCAAACTTATGATGCCACTTTCCTGGGTCTGGGGTAGGGACAATGGGGTTCAGCAGAAAGTGCTGGACTTGGAATTAAGCAAAGGGTAGATTCAAATCCTGTCCCCTGATTCTTGTCTGTGCTCCCTTTGATAAGGCACTCTGGGACTCAGTTTCCCCATCTGTAAAATTAAAGCATTGGAATAGATGGTCTCTAAGGACTCTTTCAGGTCTAAATATGTGATCTCATTGTTTCCCCCCACCCCCATATCAAGCATTGCTGAAGAGACATGAACCCTTCCCGCCTCTCAGCAGAGAAGTGGGGAATTACAGATGAGGAATGTTGTATATGTTGTATGATCCAGATAAGATTTTGATTGGTTTTGATTAAATCAGTTTTTCCTTTGTTAAAAAAGGGAAAAATATTGGAGAGGGGGAAGTATATATAGGCACAGGATTGTGATATAGAAACCAAGAGCACCATTAAACTTGACATTAAAAAAGGCAACTGTTCAGATGCAGCTCATTCCTCTTCCTTGTCCGAAGATTCCCAGTGCAGCACCTTTTCCACTGTCTTCCATGGTCTAATCTCTGCAGGTAACTAAATCTGACATTCCACTAAGGTTTCCTTTTGCAAATATTACCCTCCTGGATCCCAGAACTGACCCTAGAACACGGCTTTTTCTTGACTCTAATGGGATTCACTTTCATCTAAAGGCAGAATCCCTAAGGTGAGTGGCCTACATCTGTAGCATGCATCTACAAAGCAAACACCAGGCTGGTTTCTTGGGAAATCCAGACTGACAGGCCACTCTGACCCATTGGATTAAATGTATTTGCATGCAGACTGACTTCTGTTATTAGATAATTTACTTATTTACATGCAGGGGAGGCAAGGCCATCAGAAAGCCCTGAGGAATTTACAAAACATTTACAAGAGGAGCATCTGTGGCAGGAAAAGACATTTGGAATCACCAAATGAGTCAGTGAGACCCCTTTTAAAACCTCATCTGGACCAAAGCTGTAAGCCCTTCACAGTCATTTAAATGGAAAAAGTAGCTTCATGTGTAATAAATGAACCAAGTTCCTCCTCTGTCCCTCCTCTCCACTCCCCACCCAGGGGTCTGCTTCTTTGCCCTCGAAACCTCAGGCCCAGGTAGGTGCCTCAGACCAATGTATGGGCTTTATACATACATATATATTTGTTTGTTTGTTTGTTTGTTTGTTTCTGACTACCCAGACCTAAGTGAAGGTAATTAAGTATCCACGGTGATGGGAAGGCTCTTCTCAGTCAATCAATATCTCTGGGTAGAGTTTCTGCTAATAGACTCTAGTGAAACAATCACTGCTCCCCCACCCATGTCATTCTGGAGAGTGCCTCCCTTGCCATCACTCTCTGTGCTTTCTCTGCTCTTGGAAATCCTAGCTGTATGTGGTGTTGGCACCATGCCACCATCCAGACTGGCAAAGGTGTTCCAGGCTTCCTAGGAGCTCACATCATCTCTCCAGCACTTCCTCTCAATAGCTCTGCAAGAGTGGGTGGTACCAACATTATCATCTCTATTTAACAGATGAAGAAACTGAATCTCAAAGAGGTGAAGTGACTGGGGCCTTGGTCACAAGATTAGATAGTGAATGGCTTTTCCATAGGCAGATAATGGGTCAAATGATGAGTTTTCTTTCCATATTAATTATTCCCATTAATCTAGATAAGGATTCAGACTAAGCATGTGGTTTCATTTGGTATATAGCTTTATCTTTCTATCTGCTGTATAGTTAGAGTTTCCAGTGTCACCCAGACAGTATGTATCAAAGAGGTGGACTTGAACCCAGGTTTCCTAGCTCTATATCTCTTTCTTATGCTCTGTTTATCTCTCATTGAGTCTTAAAACTTGATAAAGTTTTCTCTGAGGTTGTTTCTTAAACTCCCCCTCCCCAGGCAGCTAAGTAGGCTTATTCAAATTATCTGGGGCTGCTTTCCCACCCCCTCTTGATTATTGTGGGGGGAGCCAAGCACACGATGACATTATTTTTTTTTTCCTAAATGGAACTAGGAAAGATATGCTAAATGTGACAGTAGTTTCCTGGAAGTAAAAATTCAGTGAAGACCTTACAATGAAATAATATCACTTTACCAAACATTCTTATATGTGCTGGTTGTCAATATCTGCAACCTGTAACTTACCAATGATCTTTTCTTTATAAAATCAGAGGATCAGAGATTTGGAGTTGGAAGGAACCGTAGAAGCCAATGTGTCCAACCTCCTGATTGTACAGAGGAAGAAACTGTAACCCACAAGAAATAAAGGGGGGACAAAAGAAATAAAAATATCCCTTCTACATAATGAAAATACTATTTACACACATTAAATGTTTACAAAGTGCTTCACTCACAACACAATCATGTAAAACATTTTCATGTCAATCTTGTTATGAAAGAAAAGAGACCCAAAAATGTCATTAATCATAAAGTAAAATAGTCTGTTTTGATCTGCATTCAGACTCCCTTAGTTCTTTCTCTGGAGGCAGATAGCATTTTTCATCACAAGTCCTTTGGAATTGTCTTAGATCATTGTATTGCTGAGAATAGCTAAGTTTTTCACAGTTGATCATCTCACAATATTTCTGTTACTTTGTACAATGTTCTTCTGGTTTTGTTCACCTCACTTTGCATCAATTCATATAAGTTTTCCCTGTTGTTTTTTTTCCTAAAAATCATCCTGCTCATTTCTTATAGCACAATGGCATTCCATCACAATCATATACCACAACTTGTTTAGTCATTCCCCAATGGAGGAGCATCCCCTCAGTTTCTAATTCTTTGACACCACGAAAAGAACTGTTATAAATAATTTTGTACACATAGGTCCTTTTATTTTTTTAAATCTCTTTGGCATGGAGACCCAGTAATACTATTGCAGCATCAAAGGACATGTACAGGTTTTGTAACCCTTTGGGCATAGTTCCAAATTGCTTGCTAGGCTTGAAAACATTGTTTAGCACATTCTTGAGGTAGAAAGTTCTCTCTCTGTCACTGTCTGTTCAATTGAACTGAAGTTGATGGTAAGAAATATGACAGAAAACCCCTACTTGTAAAAATGATAATGTGGTGCTGTTAATGTTCTTCCTCTGAATCCTGGTTTTTGACCACTTTGGTTTGGGGCATGAGATTTTACAGCTATCTCATTTTAAATGTCTTACCTATTTTAATAATATTTTTCTAACTATGCCCTAGAGGTTTTCATTACTGGAAACATTTTTTCCCTAAATGAAATAAATAAATGGAACAGAAAACCATATACTAAATGTGACAGCAGTTTCCTGGAAGGAAAGATTCAGTGAAGACCTTAAATTGAAATGATATCACTCTGCCAAGCATTCTTATGTGTGCTGGTTGTCAATATTAGTAACTGCTGGAGAAGGTATTTGTAGTTAATGAAATATTAAACCCATTTTGAAAAGTAATAAAGTTGAGAAGATAGAGAAGGATGGGGGAAGGAGGAAGAGAATGACCACCAGCTGGGGGCAGGGAAATCACAGAATCTAGAGACAGATAATTCAACATGTAACTTACCAATGATCTTTTCTGTATAAAATTAGAGGATCAAAGATTTGGAGTTGGAAGGAATTGTAGAAGTCAATGAGTCCAACCTCCCGATTGTACAGAGGAAGAAACTGTGGCCCAGAGAAATTATGTGAACTGGGGGCAGCTAGGTGGCACAGTGAATAGAGCACTGACCCTAGAGTCAGGAGGACCTGAATTCAAATCCGACTTCAGACACTTAATACTTACTAGCCATGTATGTTTGTATATACATATATTCACATGTGTGTATGTGTAGACACACACACACATATACCTATATATGGGTCTCTTGTTACTATACTATACTATACCATACCATACCATACCATACCATACCATACAATATACTATACTATACTATACTATACTATACTATACTATCAAGAAGAAGGTGACCATGACCAGATGGATACCACTGCTGAAAGCATTAGGAAAGACGAGATGATATCCTGCTTTATCAGGTAATCTGGATGTGTAAAGTGTGCCAACAGTTCAGGTTTGCTGTGGAGCTGAAATATCCTACCAATAGAACCACAAAATGCCTTTACATGTCATGAGAGTTCTGAGGGTATAAAAGATTATTGATATATAATTAAGTATTTGTTAATGCATGCTTATGAGTCTTTTGTTTTAAACATTTCTTTTGTGTTAAAGTAAATAAATAGCTCCCCTATACCTGGTGTTTACTGGGAAGCAAAAAGATTCTCTTTGTGGTTCGTAGATAGTTAAAAACTACCAATTGATGTGATTATTGTGTGTGTGTGATTCAAATAGAGTTACTGCTAAAAATGATTGCTTCTTTAAGCTGCAAAAATTACCACAGCCTCGCATTTCCACCCCCACTCCCCTTATTTATGTGAATACTTTCTCCAAAGGACTTTGTTAATCTCTTTTAGGGGAAATCTCATACATAGTGATACATAAGCTATATTTAAGTGATGTTTTCCCAGAACCATAGGGTAGCAGCAATGAAGCAGAATGAGTGCAAATAGGGCCAGATTTGGAGTCAAAGGATGCATATTTGAATCCTGCACCAGCATTCTATAGCCTTTGACACCATCAACCTCGTCCTTGTCCTCCACACTCTTTTCTCTCAAAGTTTTTGTGACTGTTCTCTCCTGAATCTCCTCCTAACTATCTGATCATTCTTCAGCCTCCTTTGCTGCATCTTCATCCGGGTCACACCCACAAATATGGATGGCTGCTAAGGCTCTGTCCTATCTTTCCTCTTCTCACTCTATATCATTTTGCTTGATGCTATTCCCAGCTCCTGTGGGTTCAATCATTATGTCTATACTGATGATTCACAGATCTATCAATCCAACCTTAACTTCTCTCCTGACCTCCAATCTTGCAATTTATCCTGAGCTAGATGTTCAATAGAAATCTTTTACTCACTGTGTTGAAATGTCATTTCCTCCCAAAATGCTCCCTTCTACCTAACTTTCCTTTTACTCCTGAGGGCAACAATATCCTCCCAGTCCACTCAGACTCCCAACTATGGTGTCATCCTCACCACCTCACTCTCTTCCAATATCCAGTTACCAACTCCTGTCTTCTGACCCTGCCCCATCCTTGTACAGACCAACTCATCTCAGATTTAATATATTCAATGACCTCCTGATGGATTTCCCTTCCCCTAAATCCCTTGCCACTACAATCCATTCTTCACTCAGCTACAAAATTGATCTTAAAATACAAAACTGACCATATGATTCCCCTGTCCAACCTCACTGAATAAATTTCAATTGTCTTTTTCAGTAATTTCAAACTCTTTGTGCCCCATTTGGGGTTTCTTGGCAGAGATACTGGAGCGGTTTGCCATTTCCTTCTCTAGCTCATTTACATATGATGAAAGTGAGGCAAGTAGGGTTTGACTTCCCCAGGGTCACACATCTTAGAGTCTGAGACCAAATTTGAACTCAGGAAGAATCTTCCTGATTCCAGACCTGGCTACTCTATCCACTGTGCCACCTAGTTATCCCCAATTCTAGTAGCTCCCCCCGTTATCTCTAAGATCAAATATACAATCCTCTGTCTTTTAGAGCCCTGAATAACTCAGCCCCCACCTTCTTTCCCAGTCTTCTTACAACTTACCCTCTATGGTTTAGTTAACACTGACCTCCTTGTTCTTCTTTATACAAGACATCTCATGTCTGAACTCTAACCACTTTCACTAAGTCCCCTTTGTGCACAACTCTCCCTCCTTACCTCTACCTTCTGTCTTCCCTGACTTTCTTCATTTCCAGTTAAAATCCCACCTTCTGTAGGATGTCTTTGCAGATTCCCTTTAAATCTAAGCATCTTTCTTTTACTGATTATCTCCAAATTATCATATATATATATATACATATATATGTGTATATATGTATATAACTTGTTATTCATATGTTGTCTCCCCTATTAGACTGTCAGCTCCTTGAAAACAGGGTCTGGATTTTTTTTGTTGTTGTTTTTCTTAGTATCCTTGGTGCTTAGCACAATGTCTGGTGAAGAAAACGTACTTGACAAATGCTTGCTGACTTGACTTGAGTTGCTACCTATGTGACCAACCTTTCGGGATCTGTATTTCCTCATCTAAAAAATGGATGGGTTCCACAAGAGGGTTCCTGATATCTCCTCCAGCTCTATGATGTGATCCCCTTTCTTTTGCTGTCAAGGTCCTCCAATGACTATGTAATGAGTCTCTGCATGAATCCAAAGTTGGTCCCCTTTTCTTTAAAATTGCCACTGGTGGTTTTTTTTTTTAAGATGAAAAGACTTGGAGAAAAGTTAACAGATAATAAAAGGAAAAAATCTAGAATAAAGTTAGAAATAAACTAGTGATGGGGAGAGAAGGAGAGCTGGGAAGAAGAGGGACAGATAAAAAATTCTCTAATTATATTGGTAATAGTAGTCTGACATGATTTTTACCAATAACTGTACTTGTCACTCATATGGACACTCATACATAAACACATACAAGCACATACACAAACATACATACTCACACACACAAATATTCATGAAAATCATCTGGAAAGTCTTCGGTAAATGTGAAAGTTTCTATAAATGCAATCACTTAACATTACCCAAGAGTATGTATAAAGCCCCTGGAACCATTGATAACAGCTACATGGCACCAGTTAATGGATATAGAATGAGGTGTTATATAGAACACCATGGCTCACTGAAGAGCTTCATGTACTAGTGATGTACCCAATGGCATTGTTTAAGTAAGAAAGTTTTCTTTGTGGTTGGTGGATAGTTAAGAGTTGACAGTTGATGCTATTGTGTGTGTGTGTTCTTTCTTCAAGTAGGTTTATTACTTTAACAAAATCATCACTTTCTTAGGACACAAAAATCACCACAATCTCACACCTCCAACCCCTCCCATTTACATGGATAATGGACACAAAAGTATTTGTAGGAAAATCACTTCCCCCTGGAAAGGGATAAAAGACAAACCACAAATAAAATAACAGTCAACAAAGGGTCAGAAGACTTGGATTCAAGACTTGATGACTCTACTTACCTTTGGTAAGTCAATTAGCCAGCCTGTTTCAATTTCTTCATATAAACATATAAAACAGCTAGGATATCTATCACCTTTTATAGTATGAGAAAGCACTTTCTTAACTATTCCCTTATAATTATTATAAGGTATTATAATTATCTTTTTGTAGGTTCCAAAACTGCAGCTTAGGGCATTCAAGTAATTTTCCTGTAGTCAACAGAAAGTGTTGAAGCCAAGACTCCGGCAGAGAGGCAGCCTCTTATGCTTTCATTGTTGCAAAGAAGCCCAGTGGCCAATGGTCTAGTGGGAGCCCAGTGATCTCATACATAGAGAGCAAAGGAAAAATCACTTGAACAATAAAGCCAACAAGTGGTCATATGACCTTTGCTGGAAGCCCCCTAAAGAAAGTGATCCACTGCCCTCTCACTGGTAAGAAGTTTTTCCTTAGATTGAACTGAAATATTTAGCTCTGCAAAATCCCTTCTTGTCCCTGGCTCTACCCACTGGGGACAAGCAGAGAAAATCAAATCATTCTTGCACATGACAGCCATAAAATACATCATAACTGCTGTTATATCTCCTTTAAATTTCCTAGTTTCCAAGATAATACTCCCAGTCTCATTAAACAGGTCTTTATATTATGGTTTCATGACCTTTCATTATCCTTGATGGAATTTTCTGGACTTATCAATAACTGTTGTAAAATATTGTTCCTAAAAATAAGCAAAATAGTCAAGGTATTATCAAACCAGGACAGGGTAAAGTGGGACTGTAATTTGTAGCATTCTGGGCATCACATCTCTCTTCATTAAATCCCAAACCTCACTGATATGTTGGCTGCCATGTCATACTATAAGTCAGGCAGCTATCCAACAAGCATTCATTAAAGATCTACTATGTGCAAACACTACTGATTCATACTGAGCTTGAAGTTCACTAGGAGCCCTGTATCATTTTCATACAAATTATTATCTAACCATACCTCCTTCATCCTATACTTCTTAAGTTGATTGTTAGGATTCAAATGTAGGCCTTCACACTTGCCATTCACTATAACCAACCACAAGAGGGTGGTTGTGTTGATTGAAGGAGATAATAGCCATTGAGCCTTTAGCAAACTGTGCTATATGAATGTCAGTTATTATTGTCACCAAGTCTCCTTTCCAAGATGTCTTTTATAGAGGATAGATCTTCTGTGACTGATATTGTGAAAGAAGGAAGATGTCCCTCCCAGTTCAATCCTCCATTTTAATGGGAGACTCAGATTCAGTTCAGTTCAACAATTGATGATTAACCACCTAATATGGGCAAAGAAGTTCTTTTCACTATGTTTTGGGAATATTTTAAATACAGATTGAAGTAATAATGATTTTCTCATAGGATCAGAATCTCAGAGAAGAAAAGGACCACAGAGGCCACCTGGCTCAACACATGAACAAAACAAGTGGTTCTTGAGAAGAGGTCATAAAGTATAAATTGAGAACTGCAAGATGCCATCTATTGTGACCCCCTTTTTCTTATAGATGGGGAAACTGAGGCCCATAAAGGGTTCACTTCCCCAAGGTCACGGAGATAGTATATATCTAAGCCAGGATTCAAACTCCGATTGTCTGATTACAAATCCAATGATGTCTACCCTGCAACAACCTTTCTCAGCACTCTAGACTCCAGCAGAGATGCAGCCTCTCGTGCTTTCATTGTTGCAAAGAAGCCCAGCGGCCAGTGGTCTAGCGGGAGCCCAGCGATCTCATACATCGATAGCAAACCATTTGCCAAAACTGATAGATATTTTTAATAAATTTAAAATAAAAAATAGATGAACAGTTTGCTTTTTGTTACATATGTAACAAAATCTCAATCTAATCTGTGCACATTCCCTGTTAACAACTAAGCTGCCCATCAATTTCAAGGGGAAACTAAAGACAAACCCCCACATACACACTGATATTTGGGAGCCTTTTTTTTGCTTTTTTTTGGAAGACAATTGGGTTTAAGTGACTTGCCCAAGGTCACACAGCTAGTTTTTTGTATTAAATGTCTGAGGCAAGATTTGAACTAAATTCCTCCTGACTCCAGGCCCTAGCCACCTAGCCACCCTGAGCCTTTGTTCTTAACCAATGTCTTTGTTCATTCTGCATTCTCTTAGCTTTTCTAAACCAAAAATTAATGTAAAATCCTGACTAGACTTTATCCCCAAAAGTATAAATTCCTGCAGGGTGTGGTGTCAACAACAACTCCTCCAAGTCAATACAATAAACATTTATTAGCCATCTATTTTGTATTAGACAATGTGGATATAAATGCAAAAGTATATGGGAAAATATATACATACAGATAGGTAAATATATAATAAAAGCATAAAAATTTGAGAAAAAAAGTGAGAATTATAACAATGAAGGGGATAAGAAAAGGGGTCCAGAAGGTGGCAGTCCCTGAGCCTTGAAAGAATCCCAGTACCCTAACAAGTAGAGGTGAGGAAGGAACATAATCTGGGTTTTGATGATGACCTGTCCAAACACACAAAGGCAATGAATTAAGATCGTGGTTTCACTGGCTTAGTCAACCATATACATCATCTCCCTTTGACACAAAGCTCTGTGACTCTGAGAGAACAAGATGACATTTCAACATCGATGCCATCATCAATCTTCCCTCTTGGAGAGCACAAAGCCCAAGATGAGAATCAGTGGGGATATGCACCACTTCCCAAGAAACACAATTTGAACTTGTCATTCTTCACACCTTAAAAGTCAGAATTGAATGACTTTTCTAAACTAACCAATCGAAACTCAGGCACAAAGAAATGGATCTCAAAAACCTCTTAAAAATGAATTTCAAGTAAAAAAATCAATAAACCTTGAATTTATCTAGCACTTATCTTCCAAAGAACTTCATATACAATATCTCATTTCTTTCCACAGAGATTGTTTTGTTTTGGGGTTTTTTATTAGAAACATTTTTTTCTGAAGTTATCACATCAAAACTTGAGAGTAGACTTGAATTTGATTAGATTTCCCTCATGATCTTTGTGAACAACTTTTTTCTAATCTTTTTTTTTCCTTTGGAACTTACTCCATCAACAACCATTTATTAAGCATGTATTATATAGGTATCAGGTTCTGTGCTAAAAGCCTGTGGATACAAAAAAAGGAGACTAAAACTAATTCTTCCTCTCAGGGATTTCATATCCTAGTAAAGGACGTAATATTCAAATAACATGAAAACAAAATATATAAAGAATAAATTGAAAGTACTTTTAGAGGGAAGTCACCAAGATTAGGAAGGCCTTCAAATGCAAAATCAAGAAGTTCATATTTTGTCCTAGAGATAATAGGAAGCCACTAAAAGTTGGAGAAGAGAGTGATATGGTCAGCTGTGGGCTTAGAATGATTATTTTGGTATCAATGGGCAGCCAGATTAGATATGAGAAATATAAAAGCTAGAAGATCATTGAGAAAGCTGTTGAAATAATCCAAAGATGATGATAGTGTGAGAGGAGAGGAGGGAGTTATTGGAAGAGATGTAGTGAAGGTAGAAATGGTCATACTTGGATCCTGGTTGGATAGGCAGGGGGCAAGGGAGAGGGAAGAGCTAAGGTTGACTCTAAGATTGTAAACCTGGTGACTTCAAGTATAGTGATGCTCTCAAAAGAGATAGAAAAGTTTAGAAGAGGAATGTGTTCAGGGGAAAAGATAATAAGTTCTGTTTTGTACTGTTGAGTTTGACATACCTATGGGATATTTAGTTGGAGACATAGAGTAGAGGGTTCATGATGAGGGACTGGAATGATAACTCACCTTTTCATACTTTTTTTTACCTACAACTATCCACTAAAGTTGAACTACTTGCAAGGGTCAAAAAGTCTAAAAATTCTGGATCAAAACCAGAAATGATCCACGGCTGTCCTTGGCTCTTCTTGAAATAGTGGTTCTGGGCAGGAACACACCTGTCAGAAAAGGTTACCAGAGGTGCAGAGACATTACCAGGATGAGAAGTCAGATCACTTTGGAGATAGAAAAGACCCCGAAGAGGAGTAAGCAGAGACAGCCAAGAAAATTCCTGAAATGGTGGTCATGTTAAGTAATTCATCAGAGGAGGGGGATATACAGGGTGAAAAAGTTAGTAAATGTCTAAATCCCATTTTGAATTCTGCTCTTCCTGACTCAAGGTCCAGCACTATATCCATTGTGACACATGCCTGGATCTTAATAAAATTAAAGCTGTTGGTTTTTGGCTTGTATTCTATTGTATTGTATTCTATTGTATTCTATTCAATTTCGCTCAATAGAATATCAATCCACTCGATCAAATTCCAAGTCTCTTTTCCTTCATTTCCAACCCAAAGTTATAATTACCTTATCTCATCTCAACACAAAATATGCATAAAATGATTTTTATTAGGAACAATAAATAGATGTTCCAAAGAACTGAATATAAGTTTGAAGTCAGGAAAAGCTTCCTGCAATTAGAATTATAAGAATGTGGAATAAGCTTACTTGGTAAGTAATAGATTTACTTCATTGGAGGTCTTCAAGCAAAGACTAGGTGGTCACTTATTAGACATGTTATAGTAGGGGTTCCATTAATGTATAGTTTAAACTAGATGGTACAGAGCTCCATTCTAGTGCTCCAGTTCTTGGATTCTGTGACACATTGAAAAGAGTACTAGCTTTTAATTGGCTTGAGTTCAAATCTTGAATCTCTAAATAAATTGACTGTGTAACTTTGCACAAGTGACTTCCTTTATCTCTTTGTAGCATTTGCTCTGGATTTAGTCTTCCATCCCCCATTTGTCATGGCAGTCTGGGTTTGAGAAAGTAGCTATTAAATACTTTCAAGGATCTAGAGAGTATTTCTGAGGGGCTGAGAGCTTTGTTCATTTTTTGCTGTTATTTTGTTATATTGTTTTTGTTTATTTTTATATTGTTATAACTCATGAGCCCCACCAGTGTGCTTATTGGCAAGGGCCATCTCCAGTTGTCTTGATCTACAATCTTACCATTGGATCCAGATGGTTCTGGAGAAGAAAGTGAGGCTGGTCACTTCACAGAGTCCTCCCTCACTTAAATCCAATTCATTTGCAAATCATGGAATCATCTTCACTTAACCCCAACTGTCCTGCCTTCCCCCTCCAAAAAAAAAGACCAAAAGAAAAAAAGAATGAAGGATGAAGGATAAACCACACACACACACACACACACACACACACACACACACACTACAACCACACAATCAATTAGTAAATGAGATAATTAGATTTTAGAATGCATTTTAAAAAGTCATAAGAAGAACAGTTTCCTAGAAGCATGAGACATGCTCTTTCATTGGTGCACACAAAATTCAGAGGGCTCAAACTTACAGAGAACATATGCCAAAGGAAAACTCATTGTTCCTAGAAATGCCTTTATTAAAGCCTATAGGATGCTCCCCTTTGGTATGACAGTTTTCTGCTGGCTTCTTTGTAAAGTTTCAAATCTGCTTCTCTCATCTTAATCATTTTGTCCTCAGTGTAGATATACATGTCATCTCTTTCTTACATGCTGCTAGGATGGTGATGGAATGTAAAAAAAAAATCCAAAATCCTCTGCACTCTATAGATAAAAAAAAATTCTTCTCCAACCAAATACGGAGTGGAGAGAAAGTCAAGGTGCTCGCCTCAACCCTCAAAAAAAAAAAAGAGCTTCCTTTTGTGTGTTGGCTAAAATGTTCTATTACAGCTTTTCACTCATGGAAATACTGTATTCCAATTAGCTCACTAGTTTAATAGCGACAAAGTGCTATTGCTTATGTTTTTCTGGAAGGATTTAATCCTTGTCAGTATCTCTTCCTCCTAAAAGGGTGAGCTGAATTTGAATTAATTGAAAAAATTGAATTTCTATATAATTATACTTTTAAAAATTGAGTAAAAATGTTGAGAAAGCAACAATGTCAGATGATCATATATGTCATTAAAATAATTCTGCTTTTTATGGTATTTTAAAATATTTAGCTTTTTAATTTTTCAACTATTTTAATTTCCTAAATAATTCAATGTGGCAAATTGCTAACTTACATTGCAGGAAGTTGAATGATAATGCAATGAAAAGCAATTTAGACAAGTACTCTTAATCCTAGCTTATATGTCTGTTTTGATAAATAATAAATTTTTAAACAAGAGGTACATTTTTTTAAAAAGATTCATTTTACAAATCAGATCCTCATAAATTCTTTTTAGGATTCTTCTTTTACTTTGTTATTGTCAGTGTTTATTTCAGGTACAGGATTTAGAAAAAGACAGAAACAGCAAGGGAATATTTAAAGAACTGAAATTTTCTGAAGTCTCCAGTGAACTATGGGTTCCTAGTTTAATAGCTCTATTGTTAACAAGATCAGAACCACAAGATTTCAGCATGTTTTCATTGCATGAACTAATTATTAGAGAAGTAATATTTAAGCAGGTGTACTAAAGTATTTTAAGATCTGTTTTGTAAGACTGTAGAGAGAACATCTAAGAATCTCTAAGGGATGTAGAACCAGAGAGGCAAATCTACTGAAGTGAAGGTCTCTTCATAGATACCCTGAAGAGACCTCTTCCAAAATGTCCAAGAGAATTGCTATCAGAGGACCAGATGATTACATGGAACATTTGGGAGCCAAGATAAAACGTGTTGCTTAAATGGACATTGGGAGTGAACTGCTAGGATATTAGGAGATTTGTTACATATTGTTGATGATCCTTACTGTACCGTTTTTGCTTTTATTACACCATATCTATTTAATGACTTGTCTTAGTTTTCTTGAAGACGTGTAAATCTCCCCTCTAAAATTAGTCCAGGAATTTAGATATTTTTTTAATAATGTCTTGTGCTATGATGAATAAATCTTATTATTCTTTTTCAACTTTGCAGTTTTGAACTTCCACCAGAGGAATTTGTCTTAATGCACTTTGTTGTTCATAATGATTATGTTAAGGATCTTAAAGGATTAGTTTATAGATAAATGATTTGTGAAATATACATTATATATACGTACATGTATATGTGTATATAACTACATAGATATACATGCATGTATACATATATGTGTGTATGCATATATATGATCAAAAAGAAGAATTGAGAAGATTTAATTGATCCTGGATCATTTTCTTATTGATCCTATTTAAAATTAATTGCTTTTGGTAAGGCTAGGTGGCACAGTAAATAGAGCACTGGCCCTGGAGTCAGGAGCACCTGAGTTCAAATCTAACTTCAGACACTTAACGTTTACTAGCTGTGTGACCTTGGGCAAGTCACTTAACCCAAATTGCCTTGCCTTCCCCCCTCCAGAAAAAATTAATTGTTTTTGTCTTGAAACTGCCTATGTCGTGGTTCTCTATCTCTGAACTTGGTTCAGAATTTAGTTGGGTCTGTAATGGGTTAAATTTAGGAATCCACCTCACCTTATAATCAGTGACCTATTCTTGCCTCAAAGAATTTAGCTGACCTTGGAGAATACATGTGAACATGAGGCAGTTAGATCTAGGATCTTTATACCATGAAGCCATCATACAAGGATGTCCAGTTTGCTATCCAGAAAGGGTTAGTCTGTGGTCTTTTGACTTTGCACCTGGACTCAAACCAAGGGTACTTCTTAGGCGCAGCAGGGAAAGGAGGAGGTTATTGTTAGCCTCGCTCATGAAACTTCCAAACAATCATATTGTCTTTGATTGTTCCCTCAGCTCTGTAACCAATCATATTCCCTCAACCCTATAATGTCCCCCATCCTGTCCTATTCTTTTTTCTGTACTCCCCCAAATCTATGAAAGGTTAACTGTCCTACTTCTCAGAGTCTTTGGCATAAATGGAAGAAATCCATTGACCTGTTTGTTGACAGATAGCATGCCTCTACTATAAATATTAGCTTACAGGGAGAATTGCTTCAGTTTACCTTTCTGTTACACGTCATTCATGACAAGAGAAAACCCAGTAAGAGAAATCAAATTCCTCTGAAAAATTTGAACAAAGACCAATTTGACCTGATTAACTATCACATTACATATTAAAACAAAGCATTACATATTAAAAAGGTAACTTCTTTCAAGTAGGGTACAACAATCACTGGACCCACTTCCCTACATTATTACATGTAGAATGAGAAAATTGGATAAAATGGATTTCCAGATTCTTTCCAGCAATCACCACCACCATCATCATCATCATCATCACCATCATCATCATCACCATCACCATCATCATCATCACCACCATCATCACCATCATCATCATCATCATCACCATCACCATCATCACTACCATCATCATCATCATCATCATCATCACCATCATCATCATCACCATCATCATCATCACCATCACCATCACCATCATCATCATCATCATCACCACCATCATCATCACCATCATCACTGCCATCATCATCATCATCATCATCATCATCATCATCATCATCATCATCATACAATCTAGTATTAAGTTAGCTACTGTGTGGTAGGCACTATGCTAAACACTTTACAAACATCACACTTGATCCTCACAAAAACCCTGCAGGGGAGGTGCTATTGTTTTCCATGTTTCAGAGGAGAAAATTGATGAAAAGGGAGGTCAAATGACTTGCCAGGGTCACACAGCTAGAAAATGGCTGAATTTGATCTCAGGTCTTTCTGAGTCAAGATTCAGTTCTATCCACTATGCCACTTAACCACTCAAATCTATGGTCCTATGGTCCTCCCCCTGCCACAGCACTGGTTTATATATATATATATATATATATATATATATATATATATAGTACAAAATTATATTTCATTATGGATTATTAGATTTCAAACAGGAAGAAATTTAGAGATTTGAATCATCCTGTTTTTCAGAAGACCAAAACGCAGTGAGAGGGAAAGTGACTTACTATAGAGCTAGCATTTGAACCAAGCCGCTAAGACTCCAAATTCAGTGCTCATTTAATTCTACCAGCTTTTTTCTGTAACTTATTGTGAGTCTGCTGAAGGGAAAGACTACACGTTATTCTTGTTTGTTTACATCCATCAGCACATGCTGAGAAGTTTGCTATCCCAAGGGAGGTTAATACTCTGGTATTTTCCTATCCACCATTCTCGGGGACAAAGCCTCCAGCCTCAGTGTTGGCTCATGGGGTTGTTTTGTTTGTTTTCTTGGCAGACTATATTGTTCATAAAATGACAGAGAGTTAGAACTGGAGTGGGCCTTAGAGGTCAATTATTACAACCCTATGAGAAAAGTGAGGGTCAGGAAGATAAAATGACCTACCTACCCAGACAGAGAGTAAAGAGCAAGCTTAAACCATGTTACACATAATGCTTTTTCTACTCTATCAAGCAAATAAATATTCCTAAAGAACCTACTATGCTCCAGGCACTCAGCTAAGAGCAAAAGATTCAAAGAAAGATTAAAACAACCCTCATCCTCAAGAAGTTTATAATCTAATGGGGACAGGAACAATGTGCCCAGAACTGTGTGCAAACAAGGTATATACAGGATGAATTGGAGATTATCAGCAGAGGGAGGGTGCTAGCATTGAGAACCAGGAAAACCTTCTCATACAAGGTGGAATTTTAGTGGCAACTTGAAGGAAATTCAGGAGGCAGAGATAAAGAAGGAGAGAATTCCAGGCATGGGGGCAGGACAGTCTTTAAAAACGGCATGAGTTGGGTGATAGAGCCTCTCATTTGAGGAGTAAGAAGAATAGTGTCTTAGGAGCTTCTCTCCTAAACAGTAAGGACATTCCAGTACTAGAAATACTCCCAGATACCATCGGAGGTAGCCAGTGGCACACTAGAGTCTTGGGCCTGGAATCAGGAAGACTCATGTTCTAATTAGACCTTAGACACCTACTGGCTGTGTGACCTTGGGCAAGTCCCTTAGCCTCCATTTGCCATTTGTCAATGAGGATCTTAACAGCACCTATCCTACAACAACCACAGGGTTGCTGAAAGTGTTGAATGATATAATCTTTTACAGGTGTTGAGCACATACTAGGTGCTATATAATATTTATTCTCTTCTCTAGTCAAGGCTCTAAATTGTGCCAACCAGATCATTTTCCAACAACAAATGATAGTTTAGCCATTCCCAGAAAAGTGTTTCCAAATTCCCTCCAGAAAATACTAGCCATACAGACTTGATCCACAATCCTTCTGTCTTGGAGGCATCACATATTAAGCCCTTCTCCCCTTGACCTTCTGCTTCCTCTTCTCATAAATTCCACCCTCTCCTCTCTCCAACATCCAATAATGGGGCTTTTATTCCTAACTCTCAACTATTGGCCCTCTCTTTCCCTCTTAAAATGTTCTGTATTCATTTGTATATATTGTATATTTATTGTTTCAATTCACTTCAACTCATATCAATTTAATTCAATTCAGCAAACAAAACAGTGTAGCAAGGAAGTGAAAGTTGAGGAATTTAGATTAGCATTTCTAATTGTAATTATTTTGGGGACTATCTTGTCAAGGAGCCTAGGTATTTGGAAATCAACTCATTCCTTTCAATGCAAAAGTGAAGAAGGCAACTGACTTTCTCAACCCTGAAGCTTGAAAAGGTAAGCCAGAAATCTTTTTGGAAAAAAAAATCAGTCTTGATTTTAAATTTATTTGGTGTTTATGTGACTGAAGTCAAGACAGATCATGAAGGACAAACCCCAAAACTGATAGAATTAATGGAAAAACATATCTCTCTAAAAGAATGTTAGTACTCTAAGGGCAGGGATAGTTTCATTTTTGTCTTTTGCATGCCTGGCACACACCATAGAACCTGTGAATTGCTCATTAATTTATGGAATTATTCATTTTGACTAATGAATGGGACCACAGGAGGGTACCTCTGGATTATGTATGTGACACAGTCATGCCAAGCTCTTTAGATACTCGCTGGGAAAGACTACAATGGCAGCAAGGCGGAGAAATGCTTCAATCACATTTAGCATGACGCAGAGAGCACAGAGACTTCTTCCAATTTAACAAAGTCTAAGGATATAACTTTTGTTAATTTATGGCATTTCCAGTGGTTCCTATCTATGCCCCCCTAATCTATGGGATAATCTGTAAATGACTTCTAGGTTCCCCTTTGCCATCATACTTCCCACTGTTGTTACTTTCTAATAGCTGCTTATAAACTTCCTTGCTATATTAACTAGATTGGGAGGGAGGGGATGGTCAGGGGACCAAAACAAGATAAAGTTTTACCATAACCTGGAACTTAATAAATTGTTGAATGGCATCAAGCTAAATTCCCAAAGAAACGCTGAATTACAGAGAAGAAACTGAGGCTCAAAATGGATTACTCAGGATTATCCAGATGGTAAATATCAAAGACAAAACTGAAGCTCATCTCATTGGTTCTAAACTGCAGTATTTATTAATCCACTGACTCCCCTACATGCATGACTTTGAGAACCAAATTTGGCTCAGCTAACAATTTTTAATTCTTGGTCTTGTGCCTAGTCGGCTGCTTGTTCCTGCCTTTTGATATCCTCAGGTTTTTTTCCCTTTCAAATAGAAGAGATTGGACTCCCTACCTGTAGGTAACAGTCCTCTGGAAGGCCATAGAGTTACTGAAAATCCAAATGCAGTCCAACCTGCAGCATAAATAAGCAAAACACCTTCTGTCGACTGAATAAATAACATGCCATCTCACATAGAGATATATGACTATTGTTCCAAATCACATAGATGGTGTTGTGATGAATAAAATACCAAATCCATTAAAAATGTGACTGAATCCCCAGGAACATTTGTCATCACATATTTTCTCAATCAACAGCTCTTCTCATGGGGGCTTCTCAAAATGTTTTGATGTGGAAGAAAAATTTTCTTACTTTGGGTTTGGAATCCATGGAGTGGGTCATCTATGTGGCCCCTTCCAGCTCTGATATTCAGCATTTCTTTCATTATGAAAAGTGTAAGAGAGTACAGGAGAGAAGAGGAGCCTTGTGTCAGTAGTCGAACTTACTGCTCAGTATGCAATTCCCTTCCCTTTCCCAACCCCTTTCTAACAAAAAGATGGGTATAATGGAAATTCCCTGAGAAGAGACTGTTTTCTATTCTTGTTTTTATATCCCCAGTATCTAGCACAATGCCTAGCACAGAAAGGGCAATTAATAAGTACTTGTTGGATACTATTGGGTCGAACTGGATATATTAAGTACATAAATTTGAAGGGGACTAAATGTTGTTTTATTTAGAATTCCTCATTTGTCCTTTTAATGCCCATTTTCCCAGCTGGCGTCCTTGTGTGGTCAAAGTCCTTCCTTCCATCTGCTCCCCACTTCCTGCCATCATCAGGAAAAATCCTAGTTCTTGCTCCTGCCTTTTCCCAGCTGACGACCAATTTGTTCAAGAATTAAGGTTTCAAGAGTTTATCCTTACAAGGCATATTTGACCATTTTGTCTGCAATTGAATGGGAAAGTTTTTAGGACAAGAGATCTTTTAGGATGGAAGACTGGTAAATCTCTAATGGGGGCCTTTCAATTGCTACAGTGACAATGGAGACCGTTTCTTAGGAGAAGACTGGGATCAGAGCTAAGATTCAAACCCAGGACTTCTGGTTCACAAATCCTGCACCTGCAAGGATACAGACACTCTTTACTCTGTGTCAGATTTTCCAAAACAGACTAAGGCTGTGTCCCTGATATAGTATATATCTAACAGCCCTCCCAAACAAGTGCAGGGTTGGTATGAGAATTCCAACCTTCACATGGTTCGTTGAGTTAACTGTCACCAAATCCAAATGTCACCATGTTGACTACAATTATACTCCTTTCTCACCTTTTTTTAAACAAATCTGTTTTTTAAATAAGGGGAAATAATTTGTTGTGGGGGGGAAAGACCCAGTGATTGTAATTAATATGCAAATAAACTGAAAACTGAACCATAAAGTTTCAGTGCAACCCATTGGAGATGTCCCTTGAATTGGTGCTGAAAAGCATAACAATTACTCAATTTAGTGATATATCTTGGATATTAACCAGTAGATAGACTATGAGAATCACAGAGAGAGAGACAGAGACAGAGAGATACAGAGAATAAGGATGATATACTTTCTTATCCCAAATAACAAAATCACTGAGGAAAAAACAACTCTCAAATTCAATTCTAGTCATTTCAGGATCACTAGCTTTGTGATCTTTTGTCATTTAACTTTTATGAATCTCAGTGTCCTTAGCTGTAAAATAACAGGATTGGCCTAGATGAACTCTAAGATCCTTTAGCTCTAATCTAAGATGCTATAACTCTACAATCTTAAGACCACACCACAATAGAATCCGTAATGACCACTTGCAGATTTCTCTTTTGAGTACCTTGTTACCCTCTTTCTTTAAAAGATTCTGAAAGGATTTTCTTTTTCTGTCACCCTCCTCACCACATTAGAGAAATTAAGAGTCACTGTATCAATGCCAAAAATGCTTTTGAATGCTCCCTTTCCCTTCCCTTAAAGCAGTTTCACTCTCCTTTCTCTCCTTGGGTTTTAATTTATCATGAATAGATTGAGTGACCCAGGAAACCTTAACTCATGCTATTCATTTGAGAGAAAAGCAAAGTAGGAAAACAGCACTGCTGTGCCAGGTGATGGGAAGGGCAGAATTCATCATGCCCCCACACATTCCCTCAACCCGGTTCTTCCTCCAACCATCTGCATTTCAGTTTATGACAGCAAAATCTTCCTAGTCACCCTGCTTCACAACCTTATACTTATCTTTGGTTCTTCCCCCTCTCACATTTTACAGCCCACCAGTTTCTGAGTCCTGTCAATTCTACTTCTGCTGTGTCTCTCATTAACACCCCCTCCTTTCAGCTCCCACTGAAACTACTCTATCTCTAGCATTTCTCATCTCTTTCCTCTGCAATCCATTCTATCACACAGCTGCCAAAATAATTTTCCTAATGTAGGGAATCTGACCATATCACTTGGCTGCTCAAAAACCATCAGTGCCTCTCAGATAACATATTTTTTAAAAGCCTTCTGGATATCTACTTGGCAAAAATCCTCCATTTTGTACTGTACTCAGGTTCCAACTCTTTCTTTACTAATGATCCCAACTTCCCCCCCTCCACACACACACACAACCATGCTACCTCTCCCTGTCTACATTCCTTTGACTGTGCCAATCCCTCCAAGGTCCATTCGTGTTTCTATATCCATCATTTATACCTATTTTATATGCTCTGTAATTGCTTCTGTTTCTATAGTTCATTCCTGTCTCCCACCTATCCCAGATAAAAGGGCCACTAAATGTTAATTGGCCATGAACATGGCTACCCTAGAGGTAAAAAAAAAATTGAAAAAGTCATTTTGACCAAACCTTTTGAGTTCATGACTCTGGGTGGACAGAGTTAAACTTCCTCTGAATCTCTAATGTCCCCAGGAGGTTTCCTCTTTTTTCTCTTTTTTGAAGTGAAAATGAAGTACTCAGAGAAAGAGATGGACCACAGAATAGGAAGAACAAGACTCAAAGCCTTGCTGTCATATCTTAACTTTGTCACCTTGGCAAGCCATTGTCCCTGTTTTGGGCTGCAGTTTCCTAAGTGGGTTAGATATGAGTGGGTTAGACTCAAAGTTTCCTTCTGGCTCTCACAATTTGTAATTTTAGAAACTCCCTGAAGAGGGAAATATAAATCCATGCATGTTGTGGAGCTTAAAGGAACTAAGTGGGTTATCTAGCCCAACCCTCTCATTTTACAGATGTGGAAGGAAACTAAAGCCTAAAGGTTTCACCCAATGTCACACAAGTAGTTCTAGAGACAAAGACCATGTATTCTGATTCCCATAGTTCTTTCCACTATTCTTCAATGCTGTCATCTAAATGCTTTTATTTCAGTGGCATGGGAAGAGTGTCCATCACGTGAAAACTTTTCCCCCAGTGATATCTGAGATTTTTCATTGGTGATACATTCATTTGGGCTGAATGTTACCCTTTTCCCATCACTTTCTGTTTAAAAGATGGAAGGAAGGAAGGAAGGAAGGAATGAAGGAAGGAAGGAAGGAAGGAAGGAAGGAAGGAAGGAAGGAAGGAAAGAAGGAAGGAAGG
>CM053595.1:310380806-310409059 GCA_028646575.1 Pseudocheirus occidentalis
AAATCAAATGGATCTAAGTTAAGCTGAAGAGGAAGAGAAAGGACTGTTTCCCAGGTTTCCCAGTCACTCCTATTTTTACCTATTAAAAAATGTCCACAGGCTATTACAGTAGCATGCTATAGTGGCAAGGATGCTAGGCTTAGAAGAGAGAGGCCTGAGTTCAAGTACAAACCTGCTATTTACCAGCCCTTTAAGACAACAACAACAGATTTGGAGCTGGATTGGACTTTAGAGCTCTACCTTTCAGGTCAAACCCCTCATGTGATGATTGGGAAAGGAGGTCTAGAGAAAGAAATGACTTGGCCAAGATCATGAAGGTAGTAAATGTTAGAGCTGGAATTTGGAGTCGAGTCCTCCAGTTCCAGCAGTCTTTTCCTTGCTGATCCCTGTGATTTGCCTTCCCTGAGCCTCAAGGTCATCAGCCCCCCACTGGCTATCTCATCAGGATGCTGTAAGGAAGGGACTCCATAAACTCTAAGGTGGTAAAGAGGTGTGAATCATCATTGTAGAAACTGCAGTTTTATTTTTTTTATGAAGCATCTTCTTTCTTAGCTCTAAAATAGACCTGGGGGTAAGGAGAGGAAATCCCAATAAATCATTAAAAAGTCCAAATGATATTAAAATCTCCCTGATTATTGTTGTCCATCTTCTCCCCACTCTGAATATCTGCTCTGGTCAGTAAAGCATGATTGGTCGTATTCATGTCAATTCTTATTCTCTCATGTGTATGGTGCTGCCTCCCCAGGTTTCTGATCATGGAATCATAGGACAATGATGATTGACATTTGCCTAAGATGCCAAAGTGTCTTACGTATTCATGGTAACCTTTGAGAAAGGGCATTTTTCTTTGAGGAAGAGGGAGGAGAGGGGAGAGTACAGACTTATAATTTCAATCAGTGTAAGGAAGTCCGGAATGAGGAAATTCCCTCCACCAGTGTAGGTTAGCACCAATTCTATAGTTTAGCCCCAGACAGTTGCTTGGGTCAGTGAGAAGTGAAATGATTTCCCCACAGTCATGCAACCAGTATATATGTCAGATCCAGGACTTGAACTCAGATCTCTTTGGCTCCATAGGCCAGGTCCCTATCCACTTAGCTCTCACTGGCCCTCATCTTAGTCATTATTATCCCATTCTCATACATTAAGAAACTGAGGCTGAGAAAGGTTCATTGTCTTGCCCACTATCTCCCATCTACTAAGCATCCCAGGCAGGATTCAAACCCAACCATTCTGCATATCTGTCTGTCTTAAAGTAGTTTGGGGAAGATTTGTCTGGTAGGGACTATGTATAGGATGGAATGGAAAAGGAAGTGGTTAAAGGCAAGGAGACCAGTTAGGAGGCTATTGTAGGAATCCAAGTATGATTTGATAGGTAGATCTGGTCTAGATCTCTGATTTCTATGGTGGTAGGAACTCATAGTCTAAAAATTCCCTTTATGGGTTGAGATTGACAACTCATCCTGTAACTATAATCTGTATCTTAGAGTAGTCTGAGGCAGTAAGAAGTCAAGTGACTTGTGGGATCACACACCCAGGAACATGGAACTTGAGGCAGGTTTTCCTGACTTAGAGTCTGAGCCTCCATTCACTCAGCCATTTGAGCCCCTACCATGGTGTGCTGGGAAGAACAGAGAAGAAGAGATAAGAAAGGCATTTCAAATCAATCAGTAAGCATTTATTAAACATTGACCATGTACTGAGAGCTACTTTAGGTGCTGGGGATACAAATGCAAAAGTGAAACAATCCCTGCCCTCCAGGAGATTATAATCCAAAATTCAAGAAATGTGTCTTCTCCAGCTCCTCTGGACCCACAGCCCCTCACATGATGCCAGGTGAATGGAGGTTGTCAGTGAATCCAGAGTATCTTTGTATCCCCAGTACCCTCTAGCATAGTAGACACTTAATAAATGTTTGTTGAATTGTACTGACTTTCTGTTGTGGGCAACAACGTCCTTCTAGTCACTCAAGATTTAAAATCTCAGAGTGACATTTGACTTTTCCCCTTCCTCTGCCTTCCCCCCTCTCCCAATATCAATCAATTGCTAAGTTTTACTGATTCTACATCCACAGTTATCTCTCATATCTCTCACCATTCTCTCCACTCATATAGCCATCAACCTTGGCTCAGGTCACTCCTCCCTTGGACTGTTGCAATAATCTCTTAATTGGATTCCTTGCCTCTAGCTTCTCCCCTCAGCAATCTATCCTCCATCTAGTTGTCAAATGATTTTCCCAGGACAAAGGTCTACGTCACTTTTCTGCTTTGAAATACTCATCCATTCCCTACGATGAACTGCAAAGTCTTCAGTGGGCACCAAACTGGGAAGGACTTTAAATGCCAAGCTTAAGAGCTTGAATTTTATCCTGTCAGCGATGGGAAGCCCTTGAAGGTTCCTGAGCAGGGAAATAATGTGATGAATGCAGGGTTTTTAAAAGATTAATCTGGCAGAGGAAAACGGACTGGATTGGAAGAGGAGACTGGAGCCAGGGAGACCAGCCAGGAGTCTACTAGGAAGGAAGCAACCAGCACTTTCTCCTCCAAAGTCACTTTGAATATGCTTTAGATGCCTATATGTGTTTTACATATGCCAATGTAAGTATACATTGGCTCCCCCATTGAAGCATAAACTCTAAGAAGACAGAAACCTTTGATTTCTGTCTTTGTCTTTCAAGTACCAAGCACAGCCCTTGATGCAGATGAGGCTTTTTGAGTAATTAATTGACTGATTATAATAATACCAGTATAATCTGATGAGGTCCTAAACTGGGTACGTGGGGGTGGGATTGGGGTGGCAGTAAAAATGGAAAGATAGGTATTTATACCAAATATATTTCAAAGGAAGAACCAACAGAGTTTGAGCACTGATATTTTATAAAGAGGGAAGGAAAGAAATGAGTCAAAGCTAAGTGACAAACCTAGATGATTCATATGTTATTTATAGGTCATATATTTAGAGATGAGAGGGGCTCATCTAGTGAGGTGGTGGGGGGGCATCTTAGCTTTTTTGTGTGTTGGGTTCCTTGGGCAGTGCCAGGTGAACCATATGAACTCTTTCTCAGAATCAAGTTTTTAAATGCATAAAATAAAATGGGTAGGACTACAAAGGAAATTATGCATGCATGTATATATATATGTATATGTGGGTATGTGTGTATATGTAAAAGGGTGTGTATGTGTGGGTGTATACATTCCATATATTAATGAGTTAACAGATCCCAGGTTAATAGTCCCTGATCTAGTTAAATTCCTAACTTTACAGAGGAAAAAACTAAGGTCCAGAGGTAAAGTGACTGACCCAAGGAGCCATAAGTAGTGAGAAGAAGTCAAACTCAACTCATCTCACTTCCATCCAGAGCTTCTTCTACCATATCATGCTGCTTCCAAGAAGGAAGACTAGGGTAGCCAAAGTTCTTTACAAAGCTCAATGCCAAGTTCAGGGGTGTAGATGCTAAATCTGAAGTGATGGTGGGAAAGCCAAATGGAAATACCCAGCATGCATTTGATGATATAGTTGTTGCTAGGGCAATAGGTGAAGTCATAAGAATGATTGAGACCCTGAGGGAAAGAGGAAAGATCTCAAAGAGCCAAAGGCAGGGAACTGAGCTACAGGTAAGGGATGAAAGGAGGAAGGAGAAGAGCCAGTGAAAGAGACAAAGAGGGAATAGGTGGAGAAGTAGGAGGAAAAGAACAGGAAGGCAATATTTCAAGGAGGAGGTTGTAGTTAAGACTGTTTACTGCTATAGAAATACAAACAAATAAGATGTGAGAAATGACTTGGATGAGGTGAGGAAGTTGTCACTGGCCTTTGAGGAAGGAATCCAAGTGGACCTTTAGAAGGATATGGATAGTTCCCTCTCTCTTCCATCGGTGTTTCTAGAAAAGTCTTCCTTTCTTTCTCTTCCATGTATCCTTCCATATGCCCACAACCCCTCCACCCTAATTCTTCTGCTTGCTTCTGTTACTGTCGCTTAACTCAGTAGCCTAAGGGCCAGTCTTAGGCTGTATTCTCAGGAGGGACTAAAGAGACCAGAGGCTAGAGAAGTGAGTACAGCAGCTGTCCTTTATTGCACTGTAGCTTCCTCCTTTTATACCCTATGGGCAACATGATTATAGCATGATCTCCTTGTTCATAGGGCTATGGATCAATGGAGGAGAGCCAAACCAATCATCTCAGCTGCTGCCCATCAAGTGAGCAATCTCATGAGAGACTTCCTTGTGAGCTTAGCAACTGGATTGTGACCCTCAGTACTACAGGTGCTTTTGGACTCGCATTGATCTCTACAGCTTCCTCTCCTTCTCCAGCTCATCTCAATTCCCACTTTCCTCTGGTTCATCCTGCCCTAATCCCTCTCTTCTTGTTGTAGCTGTTTGTTGTTCGGTTATTCAGTTGTGTCCAACTCTTCATGATGCCATGAACCACAGTACACTGATACTGTCTATGGGGTTTTCTGGGCAAAGATACTAGAGTACTTTGTCATTTCTTTCTCCAGTGGATTAAAGCAAATTTGGTTTAAGAGGCCTGACCAGGGTCATGCAACTAGTAAGTGCCTATGGATGGATTTGAACTCAGATCTTCCTAACTCCAGGCACAGTGCTCTATGCTTTATCCTTTTCTTTCCCCTCTCCCCCATCCTCCAGGTCTCTCTCCCCTACCATGTTCCAACCAAATCTCATTGCCTGGCTACCTAACTCAGACTCTTCTTCCTTAGGTCAATCATTCCTCTTTTGTGGTCCTAAGTCCTCATATTTTCAAAAGGAGATTGAACCAGATGGTCTCTGAGGCTCAACTTCTAACTTTTATAGCATTCAGGACATTGAAGAAACTTCCTAGACTGCTATGATGGAGAAAATATTTGCCTGGTCTTGGAAAGCGAGGTCTAGCAAGATGAAATTGATTCCATTCTACTCACTTCTCCCTCTCTCTTCCCATTTTTCCTTCTCATTTTTTTCTTTCCTCTTCTTCTACCATCTCTTCCTCTTCTTTCTTTTCCTCATCTTCTTCCTCTCCTTTCTCTACCTTTCCTCATTTTTCTCTCTCCCTCTTTCTTACCATTTTTCTTTCCTTTTTATCCTCATCCTCCTTCTTATCATCTTTTTCTTCCTCTTCTGCCTTACTCCTTTCATCTGAATTCTCTTCTCTTTCTTCTCTTCCTTTTTCTTCTCTTCTTCACTTTTTCCTTTTACCTCGTGTCTCCCTTTCTTTCTCTTTTTATTCCTTTTTTACCTTTCCTCTTCTTCTGCCTTTTTTCTCTTCCTCCCCTTCCCTTCCTTTTCCTCTTTCTGACTTTCTATCTCTTCCTCTTCTTTCTTGCATTTTTATCTCGTCTCTTCTTCCCCATCCTCCGCCCAGTGCTGTCCAAAGTGACTGAGGATTGACTTCTAAGGCAATTCTTTAAAATAAGGCCAAGTTGCAGCCAGGACAGAGAACTCAAATCAGAAACTATTCCCTGAAATCAGGGCCTGCTTGATCACACTCTTATTCCTAAGCCTATATGATAGCAACAATTTATCAATTGGGAATGCATCTTTCTGTGTGAAGACAGAAGTTTAATTGTAGTTCACAAACCTGGTCCTCCATCACTCAGCCAGTCTCATTACCCCAAATTATTATGGTTTCCCAATGTGCTTCAGGGTCACCTTGGGAGGCAAGGTCAGGACAGCCCCTTCCTGATAACATTCTCCAGATCAAAGTTGTGAGGCTTTCTTAAAAGACTCCCAACACAAACCATACCTTCTAGTCAATGGAAGCACTTTTTCCCAAGTCCTAAAATGGAAATGTGCCCAATAAAGGGGAGGAATTACCATTTTTATTTAATGTTCTTCATTCTCACTGTGATTTCCAATCCCTGTTCACATCAGTTCTTTTCCTGTGAAGCATCAGCTTTACATTGGTCATTTCTACTCTTTCCCATTTGAACTTGTTGTGAACTCTCTCCTCTTCTCTTGAGTTCTTTGCTGCTTAATTCTATTGAAGATCTTGCCTTGGATTATTCCCATAATCCCCTGCCTTGGTTCCTATCTATGTTCTGCCAAATGAAACTGGAGAAAATCAAGGGACTGTGCTAACTGGGTCCACTACAAACTTAGATTACCTCATCTCAGCTGGGCCCTAGTCTCTCTAGTCTAATCAATATTCACTCAACACAGCATCTTCTCAAAAACCTTTTCATCCTTCCTCAAACCTCCAGTGGTTCCCTTTCCCGCAAGCTGGCAACCTTGCCCCATTTTTCACTGAAAAGAAATTGAGGCCATTTGCAGAAAGCTTCCTCTTCTATCCTGCCCTTCATCTCATGTTACTCAAATGCCTTCTGCAGCTATCTCCTCCTTCACCCATATTTCACATGGAAAGGTAGCCTTTGTCACCAAGAAAATCTCCTGTGCATGCACAGGTGCCCACAGCCCACTGCACTCTCTCCAGCAGATTGCCTCTCTCTCATCCCAGCTCTCCCCCAGTCCATAGTTGCTCCTGTCTATTGGTCACTTCTAGACTGCAGCAGTCAGTGGGTACCAGCCTCCTACTGTTTCTCACTGACTCTGGCCATCCTCCAGAGCAGGAACACTCTCTGTTTCCATCTCTACTCTTTCATTCCTGGTTCCCTTCAAGCCTCAGATAAAGTCTCACCTTCCGCATTAAGCCTTTCACAGTCTTCCTGAATCTTAGTGCCCACCCTTTGTTGGTGATCTCCAATTTATCCTCCACAGAGCTTGTTTGTCTAGAGCTGTGTGTTGTGGGGGTCCCCTGAGGGCAGAGGCTGATGTTTTCTCTTTCTTTGTTTCCACAGCCCTTAGCACAGTTCCTGGCACATAGTAGGCACAACATAAACACTAGTGGAATGACATAAGGAATATTATTGATGGGAGAGGAAGAGATTGGGGGAGAGAAACAGAGAGACAGAGGGGGGAGGGAGAGGGGGAGGGGGAGAGAGGGAGAGAGAGGGGGGAGGGAGAGAGAGAGACAAGGAGAAGGTGGAGGAGGAGAAGGAGGAGGAGGAGAAGGAGGTGGAGGAGGAGAAGAAGGAGGAGGAGAAGGAAGAGGAGGAGAAGGAGGAGGAGGAGAAGGAGGAGGAGGAGAAGGAGGAGGAGAAGGAGGAGGAGGAGGAGAAAGAGGAGGAGGAGAAAGAGGAGGAGGAGGAGGAGGAGGAGGAGGAGAAGGAGGAGGAGGAGGAGAAGAAGGAGAAGAAGAAGAAAAAGAAGGAAGAAAAAGAAAGAGAGGGTAGGAGAGAAGTGGAGAGGAGATAAAGTGAGAGGAGAGAGAGAGGTAAAGAGAGAAAACTGCAGCAAGTATCCCCATTATGCTGACATTTTTTTAAAGAGGAAAGAAAGGTTCATAGCAAACATCTCTGCTCTCCACAGCAATTCCTGGTTATAAAACTACTGAAGCTATGAGTCCAGGACTGCACCACAAGTCAGCCCCCAAAAAGCATCTAGGAAGTAGAGAGCTCTGCAGCAAAAAAAAAAAAAGAATTGGATGCTGGCTTCTAAGGAATGATGCTAGAGTGACATCTAGAGTTGACAGAGAAGACTTTTGTCATGTTGTTGAGTTTTTGTCTCTGGAACAATCATTCCCAGGCTAAATTCACAAGGTTTTTTTTTAAGTACATCCAAAGACAAGAGCTTATCTCCACAGAACCTCAAAAAATATTTCATAATGGGAAAAGAAAGGGATGTTGTAAGAGACAACATAATAAAGCCCAGAAAAAAAAGTTAGAAAGGAGGAAGAACAGCTTAGGAAGGACATGGATAAGGTGGGAAACATCTGAAGGAGGGCCAGATGGGAATTAGGAGAAAGAACCTGGGCAGAGGTAGGCAGGGAGCATAGGAATACAGGAAGGAAGAGGGATCAACTTTATAGCTGTCATTAAATCCCCTGAGTGACACGGGCTGCCGTGGGAGATAGTAGGTCCCATGCTTCTCTAAGCCTCAAATGAGGAAATTGAGGTTCTGAGGAGATTCCATGTAGGTAGAGACTACCTTGCTTGTACTTTCTTGTTTCCCTTACAACACCTAACTCAGAAGTGCTGAACACCCAGTAGGACATCAGCTTGGTGGGGTAGACAGAGCACTGCACCTAAAATCAAGAAGGCCCAGGTGCAAATCCTGCTTCCAACACATACTGTATAAAATTAGATAAATCAATTAACATGTCTGTCCTAATGTTTTTTCATATTCTAAATAAGGGTCTAGAATACAATGATGTCTATGGTCTCTTCCAGTTGGCCATCTATCATCAAGGTATTCCATGAAGCTCTAAGTAAGTGTTGAATCTTATTGCTCAATAAACACTTTTTTTATAACTGCTGTCACTGACAATGATGGCTTTTGGTCTTATAGTTGTATGTAGAGAATTAAAGGGGAATTAAAGTAGGAACCTTATCCATATGAGGGAACCAATCTTAGTAAACTCTTAGGGTGGATATATACTTGCAGACATTTCCAAAAAGACCAAAGAATTTTTTTTAACTAAGCCCAACACCAGATTTGCCCATAGAGTGTTTAGAAGGAGGACAGCCAACAATCATGTTGGCCAAACACCAAATGGAACTTAAAATAGAGAATGAGATCAAATCAGTTTCATAATCTCTCTGCATTCCCCAAACCAGGAAGTCAGTCATTTCTTCTGCCTTCCTATGCTCTAATTTGTTCTACTCATAATCTTTCTCCTATCATCTAAATGAGCCCATCAATAAGGGGGGAGGAGTGAGAGATACAGCCTGCCCAGGTGGTCTTATTATGCAAAATGATTCAATTCAATTCAATTCCACAAACATGTAGTTAGCATTTATGGTGTGTCTTTCACCATGCTAGGGGCTGGAGACATAGAGATAAGAACTAAAGTTTCTCCCCTCAGTGAGCTTACATTCTGCAGGGAGACTATGACATGAACATGGACAAGGAGAATAAAAGATAAGAGAAAGGGGAACACAATCTATCAAGTGGTTCTAAGACTCTTGAGGAGAGGGCAAGTACCTTCAGGAGAGGAGACCAAGGAAGGCTTCACAGAAAAGGTGACTGCCAGGTGAAGAAGCACCTTCTGGGCACTTGGGGTTTTCTTTTGGCTTGGTTTTTCATTTTCGATAGTTTCCTTGAGGAATGAGAGATGAAATTATGTGTCCAAGGTCACACAGCCATGACGTGTCAGAGGCAGGGTTTAAAGTCAGGTCTATCTGGAGGTTAGACCGGCTATCTACCTGAAAGCAGCCATCTGAAATAAGACTGGAAAGATTCATTAGAGCTAGATTGTGGAAGACCTTAAAAGCAGTACCTGGGGGGGAAATTTTATTTTATAGGCAATAGGGAGTGATGGAAAGCTGTTGACAGAAAAGTGACTCGTTTCTTAGCAGCTTATTTTGGCAGTTGTGTGGAGGATGGAATGGAGATGAAAAAGACAGGAGACAAGGAGAGGAATGAGGAGGTTCCTATAATAGGCCAGGCAAATGGTGATGAGGGCTGGACCCAGGATGGAGCCTTCCAAGATGTGCCAACTGGGGGAATATTCAGCATTAGGAAAAAGAATCAAGAGAACTCAGTCATAGATCTAAAACTGGAAGAGACTTCTACTCTCATTTTATAGATGAGGAAACTGAGCTTCAAGGAGGTCAACGACCTTGTCTAAGTTCATACGGTTAATAACTGTCAGAGGTAAGATCTGAACCCAGACCCTTTGACTCCAAAGACAATGGTCTTTCCATTGCACTACTATGCCACCCCCAGAGAACCTTAAGATTATAAACCTGGACAATTAGAAAGATGGAGAAGTTTGGAGGATGGGGAGATGTATTTAGGAAGAAGTACTAAGTTCAATGTTTGAACTGTTGAATGTGAGGGGCTGATGGGATGTCCAAGTGGAGATACTTTGCAGGTGCTCAAAGTTAGGGAATTGCAGTTCAAGGAAGAGATTAGGGCTAGATATCTCTACTGGGGAGTCTTATTCTTAGAGGTATGGAAGTCAACAGAGCTAAGACTGCTGTTTGAATTACAAACATTAAGTATTAGGATAGTAAGAGTATCCTTAGTCTTGTTTATTTCCTTATTTTTACATCACCTTTACTGTCCAATATAATTCTCCTCTTCCACTACCACCACCCCCCCTTAAGGAACCATTCCTTATATTAAAGAATAGCAGAAGAAAGAAGTGAAAGCAGTTAAGTAAAGCTAACTAAAATATAAATCAAGTCTGTCAGTATACACAGTACATCATATCCATAGTTCCCCATCTCTGCCAAGTAGAAAGGAAGGTCCATTTTCATAATCTCCTTTAATTGGGGGTTGGGGGCAGAGTTCTTTCATTAAAAATGAGAAGCAAACAGTTTCTAGTTTGTGTTCTTTCTATTCACACTATTAGACTCATTGTACAATAGTATATTTTCTTAGTTCTGCTTACTTTACTCTGCATCAGTTAATATGTCTTCCCATTTTCTCTGTATTCATCACACATCATTTCTCAAAGCAGAGCAATATTTCATTATATTCATATAACACAATTTGTTTAGCTTTTCCCAGTTTAGTTGCCATCTGTTCACTACTGCAAAAGTGCCAAGTATAATATTTCAATGTATTTTGGTTTCTCTCTTCTGTATCCCATTTTCAAACCATACCCAAAAGCCACATATTTTCCCTTTGAGTAAGATCTCTTTTCCCCTGTATAACAGTGTTATTGCAAAGTTCCTATGCATTTGCTCTAAACAGAAGCTTTTTAGGCATGCAGTAGTTTTGTCCACCATAATGGAATCAAAAAGTCCAAAATTTTGGAGTCATTGGCTCTAAGCCACCTGACAAAGGAGGAAACCAAGGTCTGGAGGAGTAAAATGACTTGTCCAAGATCTCATAGGTAGGAGTTACAGGAAACGAACACTGCTCTTCCTTTCTCCAGGTCTAATTCTCTATCCATGACACCACTGATCTTCAAATTTCTCTCCCTGAAATTATTTGTAAGATGGATACCTATAGGGGTGGCTAGGTGATGCAGTGAATAGAGCACCAATCCTGGAGTTAGGAGGACCTGAGTTCAAATCCAGCCTCAGATACTTAACACTTACTAGCCATGTGACCTTGGGCAAGTCACTTAACCCCCATTGCCCTGCCTTCCCTCTTGCAAAAAAAAAAAAGATTGATACCTCTATCTCTAACAAACTGTAGCCAAAACACAAACCAATTTGCTTTCTTCACCAGAGGTGAAGATGAATGAATTCATTGATCAATGAGTTCAATGAATCAATCAACAAGCATCAACACCAACTTAACAGATGTCAGATGATATGTTTGATTCTTAAATCAAACAGTCCCTGTTCTCAAGGGGCTGCTTTATAATATGAGGGGTTGGACTGGGCGCCTCTAAACCCCCATCTACTCACTTCTTTATGTATTCTAGTCTAATAATCTATGAGAGAAGGCCTTTGCCACATCTGATAGACTAGGTTTTGACATCTCTGGAAAAGAAAGGGCTGGTCTTGAGGTCATCTATGGTCTCTTCTAGTGCTCACATTCTGTGGTCCAATTCAATTCATAGAAACTGGGATGAGGGATTGGTGCTTGTTTTTTTATTCTTTTGTACCCTCAACACCCAGAAGAGTGACTGGTATACAGTGAGCGCTTAATAAATAGTTGATGAATTTAATTAAATAGTAATTATCTTCTGTGTGTTATTCTAGGGCAGGCGTTTCTTAGCCTGAGGTCCATAGACCAACACCATCACTACCACTATCATTTTTCTCTGTATCTTTCTTTCTGTTTCTCTCTGTCTCTGTCTCTCTGTGTCTGCCTCCCTCTCTGTCTTTCTGTCTCTGTCTGTCTTTGTCTTTCTCCCTCTATCTCTGTCTGTTTTTGTCTCTCTCTGTCTCTGTCTCTCTGTCTCTGTTTCTGTCTCTCTGTCTCTTTCTCTGTCTATCTCTCACACACACAAACACACACACACACACACCAAATAGATATCAGGAGATTCATAAACATTTAAAAAATATTTTGAAAATTACATTTCAAAATAATTGGTTTCCTTTGTTCTTCTACACATTCTATTTTATACATTTAGAAACATTCTTCCAAGAAGAGCTCCACAGATCCACGGAGACCCAATTCTGTCTACAACAGAAGAATAGGCTTAAGATTCCCAATCTGTGAGTTACACAGAGAAGTCAATATCACCACCCTCCAAGGGTGAAGTAGAGAAAGTGCATGACTTTTCCTTCAGAAGATGCTGCCTCACCATGCTCGTCTCTTGCCTCTCCAAATACTGCTTCTTTACACATCTTTGCAAGCCCCAGGAGTTGAGAGGACTGAAGATCAAATACCTTCTGAACTCAGGCTGCAGAAGGAGAAGTAAAAATTATCCTAGACTATGTCTGGATGATGGAAATAGAATGTACTTTGGAGCAGCTGAGCATGCCAGTCAATCAGAAAGGCAGGCAGCCTGCATGCCCAGTGCTGCCTGCCCAGGTCTCTCTCCCTGGTGCTACCTCCTTGGTGCTATCTGCCTGATGCTGCCTGGATTTAGTCAGCAGATCTGGGTTCAAATCCTACATCTCCCACTTCCTACCGGTGTAACCTGAGATGAGTCCCTCAACCTCAGTGTGTTTATCTATAAAATGGGAGACTTGGACCAGGTGCCCTGAGAGCTGCCTTTCAGTTCTGACTCTGTTCCTATGATACTAAGGAGATTCTTTCTACAAAACAGTTCCTGCAGCAGTAAAGTATTGATTTGGACACTAAGTGGTCCAAGGGAAGTCAATACACAAGGAGATAGGACAAGAAACATCAACCTAATTTAGTGAATTAGAATTCAGATAAGGAGATAAGATGGAAACCTCTGTGGAAACCCTCCCAGAAAACAAGCTCTTAATAAGAGTAAATTTCTAGAAAGGAGGTTATCTCCCACATCTAATCAAAGCACCTAATGAGTCTATCTGGTGGAGAAGTCACCAATCTGAAATGGAAATAAATGGATTGTAATCAGAACTAATGGTGACAGGTCCATCACAACAAAACTCTTGTTGACATGTGTGAGAGATAGCAAAGGGTTAAGTTTGCACAGAACTGCTAAAAATTACTGAAGTAAAAACTACTCATAATAAATTGTGGGAAACAGTAGGGAGCTTAAGTTTCCATAGAATTGCTAGACATTATTAAAGTAAGATAAAGGGAGTCAGCAGATAGCAGGTGGATCTGATGGATCAGAAAGCAGACAGCAACCTTGGGGGACTCTCAGGACAGTATAAGGACTGATCTAGTTTAAACCAGTGAGGGGCCAATGACCTAGAGTTCCAAAATTACTACTGCGCTTGCTTAATTAACCTTGAGTATATTATCTAACACATGTCACATAGAATTAGAACCTCATTAGCAGGACATGGGATGTATGATAATGCATGATAATGGAAGGAGGGTCATGTTCAGGACAAATATGTAGAGGGAGCTTGGAAAAATTGAAACTCTGAAGAGAAAGACTCAATTTGTCCTCCAAAGGGAGTGTCTGCACCAGAGTAATATTATAAAGCTTTCTTCCCTTTTGTATTCTCCACTCCTTCCTAAAAAGAAGGTGGAGTCCACTTCTGGCCTGAAGTGTTTAGCTCCTCTGAATTTTTCCTCAAAAAACTTCTTTTGATAAGCAAATTTTGGCATCAAAAGTGTTTGTGTTTCTAACAGCCTGAAGGAAGTCTTTAGAATCTGATATGGAAAACTGAAAGCAGGAGACTTGCAAGGTAAGATGGCAGTGCAGATCAAGTACCCTCTACAGTAGGCAGACAGAGCCTGGGTTGGATGGAAATGAGAGATCCAGAAGCAAAAGAGAGTGGGGAAGTGACTGGTTTCCAGGCTCAAGCCAAGCCTGGATGACATTTTTAAAGAAACCATTTTAAAGAGGCCCATTACATTTTCTCAAGGTAAAGAAAACGTTCCTAATAACCAGAGTTACTCTAAAGTAGAATGGTTTGCCTTGTGAGGTAGTGAGCTCCCTGTGACTGAATGGTTTCAGCAATGTTTAGATAACCACTGAAAGTGTTTGTTCAGGTGTGGGTTGGCCTATGGGGTCACATCAATTGTAAACAATATTTAAGATTCTACTAAGTGACAAGCACTTTTAAAGCTATGGAGACACAAGTAAAAAGAATGAAACTACTCCTCTTCACTCAGCCCTGGCCTCTCTCCCATAGATGTCTTAAACTCAAAGTGTCCAAGTACTTTCCTTCTGAGACGACCCCAAATCGCCCCAGTCCAGATACTGTCCATACAGAGTTGTTTGCACGTTTCCCACATTGGGCTGTGCAGAATCACCAGCTGCACTTTCTCCTCCAGAGTCATCTGGGTCCAGTGGCCAGATATGGATCAGGACAACTGGAGCTGGCCAACGATGCAGTGGGGGACCTTGGCCTTTTCAAGCTAAGGTCTTTAACAGGTCTCAGTTTGATTGAGTGATTAAGGCTCAATAAAATGGGGCAAAAAACATGGCCTCTTAAAAAAATAGATCTGGGAGGGAAGACACTCAGGGTTCCTGACCAAACCAGATACAATTGTTATTTACATTCATTCTGAGCCAACCTGGGCCCAAACAGTTCCAAGTAGGACTTGATCTGGGACCAAAGTGACTTTCACTTAAATCCAATGCACTTTCCTATCATGGCATCACCTTCCTGATGTCACTATCCTCTCTGAGAATGAAGGACAGACAGCAAGTAGCCCACACTGGACTTGAGAGCAGGTATGATTGTTTTGTCTTTATTTGTATTTCCAGTACTTAGCACAGAACTTGGAACCAGGCAGATACTTAATAAATGCTCATTTCCTTCCCTCATTTCTTGTTCTCCCTCCTTCCCTCCTTCTCTTTCTTTCTTCTTTCCCTCCTTCCTTTCTTCCTTCTTCCTTCCTCCATTCCCTACTTTCCTTCCTTTTTTCCTTCTTAAATGACTTAATTTCATTCTATTAAGAGAGACAAGTACACACAAAAATACATACAGCATTAATATATCACAAATACCTACAAATTAGTAAAAAGACAGGGTAGCTTGGGAAGGAACACACAAGATTCTGTGATTCTGGGACATGTCCCACACTATCATTCAATCTCCCTCATCCTCCATCCCCTGCCTTGTCCCAGGCTCTGATTTCACCAACCAACATTCACTTTCCCAAGACCATGGTGCCTTTGACAAGAGGCCACCCTTACTAGGTCCTTGCTGAAAATTTACCAAGATCTCATCAAGGATACAAGCCCTTTCTCAAGTCAGCTGTGTAGTGACACCCAGTAGAAGGATCTTCCCTTTGCAGAGGAGTCTGAGAACTGCATATGTCCCCAGTTGAACAAGGCAGATTCCCACGAATCACACCATTTTCTTCTACCATGGAACTAAATGAATACCTAATAAATATTAGATTATAAATGACTGTCATTGCTTGCCACTCTTTGGACCTAAAATAATCACCCCCTTGATGGCTCATTCAGATAAAGTTATAGATAATAATAAAGCCTTCATCTGCAATTTGTTGGCTGTGGGGTCACATTACTGGAGTGTGGGCTGGTGCCAATCACAATCTCATTAACATCCAAATGGAATGATGCCTGTTGCCATAGTGAAGGATTGGCCATGATTTGTTCATGTCCTGGCTCATTTGAGACTCTCTAAAGCAGGGAGAATCTGAGCCAGCCTCTGACAGAAACATCTTTTTCTGATCCTGGGTACTCGTCCACAAGATATGAGGACCAGTTGGAGGTCCTTAGGTAAAATCCTACATGTGGGCGCTCATGATCAGGTCATTTCATGTCAGTGCCTCAGGCAATGGTCTAAGATCATAAATTATGTAGGGGTCATTTACCTGTATCTGGGAAGGGAGTTTCCACACCAGGAACCCATTCATTGATAAAACATAGATCTAGAACCATATACCTATACCTATCCATGCACAAAGAGGGCTCTGCTAAAGTCAATCAGGTATCAAAAAACTAAAGGTCTAGATGGAGCAAGTTACCAGTGTTCTTTCCAGTGGAAACGAAGGTTAGTGAAGACATTGAGGGACCTAGAACCAGGAGAGGCTGGGTTCAAGTCTTTCCTTTGACATTTGCTGATGATGTAACACTGGGCAAAATCACTTAACCTCCTTGGATCAATCAATAAACATTTATTAAGCACTTATTGCATACCAGGCAGAGGCAGCTAGGTGGCTCCATGGAAAGGTCACTGGGCCAAGAGTCAGGAAAGACTTGAGTTCAAATCCAGTTTCACACACTTACTAGCTTTGCGACCCTGGGCAAGTCACTTAACCTCTATCTGCCTCCCCCTCCCTGAAAAAAAAGGCAGCTAGATGGCTCATTGTATAGAATGCTGGGACTGGAGTCAGGAAATTGTTGTTGCTGCTTAGTCATTTCAGTCATGTCTGACTCTATCCACTCTCCCAACTAGCTGCCCCAAAATAAGGAAGACCTGAGTTCAAATCCAACTTCAGATAGTTACTAGCTGTATGACCTTAAGCAGGTAATTTACTCTCTCTGTGCCTTGGAGACAGCTAGATGGTTCAGTGGATAGGACACTAGGCCATGATTCAAGAAAACCTGAGTTAAAATCTGGTCTCAAGCACTCGTTAGCTGTGTGACCTTGGCCAAGTCATGTAACCTCTGTACTTTAACTCTCTGGAGAAGGTAATGGCAAACCACTCCAGGATTTTCCCAAGAAAGCTATATACAAGGACAAAAGGCACTTGTCATTTCTGAACAACAACAAAGTACCAGGCACTCTGCTAAACCCTGGGGATATAATTTAGGAAAAAAGGAAAACACTCCCTCCCCTCAATGAACTTACTATCTAATGGGGGAAATAACACATCAAAAGAAGCAGAAAAGCTGGGGAAGATAGGAAGGGAGGGTACCCAAAGCAGGGTCATGGTGAAGTCAATTAGAGATGTCCCAGAGCCCAAGCCAAGTGTTTAAACTGGGCTCTGTCGGTGACAATGTGACATTTATGGCTTCTCCCTCTAATCAGAGGCAGGGGGTGCTGATGGGGTGATGCACAAGGCTAATGAGAACTTGCAGAACGTTGAGGTTGTCCCAGCAATGAGCTTCCTGGGGCATGAGAGAGAAGGCCCAAAGTAGGACAGACAGGTGAGAGATAAGGTCTCATATTCCTCATCTGTAAAATGAGGGATTTGAACCAGAGGACCTCCGAGGCCCCTTCCAGCTCCAGATCTGTGATCCTATAAGCCCATGACAGCAAGTCCTGCCCACTCACAAGAAGGGGTGACCTTGGGTTAGTCACTGCACATCTCTGAGGTTCTGATTCCTCACCTCTGCAACGGGCATAATAATGTTTGTGTAGCCTCCCTCACATGGTTGTTGCAAGGATCAAGTAAGATCCATTCTACAAAGCCAGCACTATAGAAGCCAGAGCTGAGGCTTGTCACAAGCCATTTCTTGTGACTAGGGAGAAATGAAGGCCATGTTAAAACACACTTAACATTAATGAAGGGCTGCTGGGAGGAGGACATGATCATGCCCAGAACTGAGACCAGCTGCAAATAAAACCACAGCTGTTGTGTTCTGCTAACCCTAATTGGGACTTCAGGAGCTGGCAAAGAAAAATTGTAGTCTGGGGGGCACGGCGTCAAATCAGATAGAAAGGCCCAAAGGAATTTACTGAAATATGCAGATGGTAAGGCCTGCTATTGCTGCTCATACCCAGCTCAGCAAAACGCTCCAAACAGTCATTTATCTCTTCCTGCACAGCAATCCTGAGAGGGTCTGGAAAACCCAGAGATGGGGAGGGTTAAAGAGAAGGGGAAAGACGAAGGAAAGTCCAGCTCTTCCCATCCAACCTGAATGAGAGGGAGAGAGAGAGACAGAGACAAAGACGAGAGAGAAAGGGACAGAGACAGAGAGACAGACAGAGACAGACAGAGACAGAGACAGAGACAGAGACAGAGAGGGAAGGAGGGAAGGAAGGAGAGAAGGACATGCCTTCAAACCCAGCCCCACTCTGGTGATGTTTAGGGATACCTGTTCCCCCTAAAGTGAAGGACAATTCGGTCAGTGAGTTGTCCAAGATGAAGCCCCTTGGGGAAACCAAGACAGAGATGCCTGAGCCTAAAAGGTCCCACATGGCATATTTCTCTGGCTCCTTCCTTGCTGTCCCAAAGAACAAGTGACGAGGCACAATTCCTCCTAAGAGGGAGATAGCATTCTACAGAGATGGAATGTTGTATACACGGTCAGAAAGTGATGTTTTCTTAATTTTTTTCTTAGTGGCAAAGATTTTTGTTGTTGTCCAGTCATTCTGGTCAAGTCCAACTTTTCATGACCCATTTGGGGTTTTCTTGGCAAAGATATTAGATTGATTTGTCATTTTCTTCTCCAACTCGTTTGACAGATGAGGAAATTGAGGCAAACAGAGTGAAGTGACTTGCCAAGGGTCACACAGCTAGGAAGTGTCTGAAACCAGATTTGGACTCAGGAAGATGAGTCTTCCTGATTCCAGGCCTGGTGTTTATCCACTGCACCACCTGGGCTCTAACAAGAGAGTTAACTCAGGGAATTTCTTTTCAAATTAGATTGGAAATGGCCACACTAGATATAAGGTTCCAGAACATTATGGATTATGGTTATCTAACCTTTAAATCTCATCCAGCTCCCATATATTACTCTGCATAGAGTAGGTGTTAATAAATATTCAACCAAATTGCCAGGTTAGACCTTTCCCCACATCTTACTTGCTCTGTCTAAATTATTTTCATGATTGCTTGTTTCCCATTTAGTTCTGCAATCAGCAGCATGTGCATTCATCTAGCTAGCAAGCAATTCTATTATAATTACTAAATAAATATAGTAATGATTAGAAAACAGAGTGGCTTAGTGAGTCCTTTTCTGAAAGCCAGTCCAGATGTCTGGGGAAATCTCATAGGCTCAGGGTTCTAAGTTCTAAGCCTAGGCTCATCCGGGCCCTACTTTGAATGTGTCCATTCTGGCTTTTACAGGACTTCCATGATCTGGCCTTCCCCTGCATTGCCAGCAGCTGTGCCTAATTAATGTTTTTAATATTACTTTTTATTTAATATTCAAAAAATATTAATAATGGCAAACATGATCTTAGACATGCTAATGATAAAAATGGGTAGAATTAAGAGAGAAACATGGGTAAAATACATTTTGTGCAAAGGTAACATGCATAATGATTAAAATTAAATACATGGGCTGAATGGCATAGCACTTAAGCATTTAAAAGAAAAAAAATAACTGTTCTAGAAGGTGAAGACAAAGCAGTAGTTGTTGGAGACTTAAACTCGCCTCTTGCAGATTAAGACAAATTTAACTGAAAAACAAGAAGGAAGCTAAATTTGAGCACAATATGTGACAAATTACTTTGAGCAAGTCACTAAATTTCTCTTCCCCTCAACTTTTTCAATCAGTCAGGCAGGCAGCATTTATTAAGCATTTACTAAATTCCAGGCAGTGTGCTAAGTGCTATGGATTAGAAAGAATACAACACTCATATCCTTCCTTCAAAGATCTCATATTCTAACAGCGGAGACAAGGTGTAAATATATGTCTATACAAGATATATGCAGTGTAAATGAAAGGTAATACATAAGGGAAGATGCCAGACTGGAGGGAGGGGTTAGGGGAAACCAGGAAAGGCTTCTAGAAGGTAGGATTTGAGATGAGTCAAAAACAGGGGTTCTTACCTTTGGACCCCTTTAGCAGTTTGAGGAAGCCCATGAACCTCTTCTCAGAGTAACATTTTGAAATTCATAAAATAAAATATATAGGATTACAAAGATAATTATATTGGAATACAAATGTTGAAATATTAAAAGAAAAACTGTTCACAGACTCCAAGTTAAGAACTCTTGGTCTTAAAAGAACTTAGGGGAGTTGAGAGGTGGGGATGAAAAGGGAGAGAATTCTAGGCATGCCTGAAAGTCATCAAAAATGAACGGAGAGGCAGCTAGGTGGCGCTGCAGTGCATCGAGCACTGATCCTGGAGTCGGGAGGACATGAGTTTAAATCTGACCCTCAGACACTAACAGTGGGCAAGTCACTTAATTCCCATTGCCTCAAAAATAAAAATGCCTGGAGTCATAAGACGGAGCATTTTATGTGAAGAATGACAAGGAGCGCAGAATTGCTACATCACTGAGAACATGGAGAAGAGCAATGTCTAAGAAGCCTAGAAAGATATAAAGGAGTCATATCGTGAAGGGCTTTGAAAGCCAAACAGAGCATTTTATATTTGATCCTGAAAGTAACTAGGAGTCACTGGAATTTTTTAAGGAGGGTGGTGACGCGGTCAGTCAAGCACTTTAGGAAGATGAATTTGAGAGGTAAGTGGAAGATGTCTGGAAGAGAGAGAGACCTGAGATAGGGAAATCCGCCCGCAGGCTATTATAATAGTCAAGGTGAAGGATGATGAGGACCTATGGCAGAGTGCCAACTGTGTGAGTTGAGAGGAAGGAATCTACATGAGAAATGTTTGGAAGATAGAAATAGAGGTGGCTAAATGGCACAGTGAGTAGAGCACTGGCCCTGGAGTCAAGAGGACCTGAGTTCAAATTCAGCCTCAGACACTTAACACTTACTAGCCATGTGACCTTGGGCAAGTCACTTAAACCCAATTGTCCCTCCAAAAAGCAAAAAATAAATAAATAAATACAAATAGTCTTATCTTCAAAAAGAAGAAAGAAAGAAAGATGGAAATAACAAGCCTTGGCAGCAAATTGCACATGCGTGATGAGTGGAAAAGAGGAATCAAAGCTGATAATGGATCTTGAGCCTGGGTCACCAGAAGGATGATAATATATCATTATAATTAGGAAGTTGGGAAGAGGAGAGGGTTTGGGGACATACTATGTTTTAAATGTCTACAGGACATCCAAGAAGTTATTCATGACTGTAGGTCAGGAGGGAGAACAGTGCTGGATATGTAGGAAATAATTAACAGAAAAATGCTCATTGAATCCATGGGAATTGATGGGATCACCAAGCAAACTAGGAAATAGCAAGAAGAAGCTCCTCTATAGAGTTTTGGGGATACTCGTGGTTAATGGGCATGACCTGGAGGAAGATTCAGCAAAGGAGAACAAAGGAGAGGAGAGACAGGCAGGAGAATCAGGAGAAAGCACTATCCCAAAAGCAGCTAGAGGAAAGAGTAACCAGGAGAAGAAAGTGGTACCAAGGTCTGCAGAAGAGAATAAGAATAAGGAAAAGGCCATTAGATTTGGCTACTAAGACATCATGGATAACTTGATGAGGTTGAAGTCAGGTTGTAGGGATTCTGAAAAGGGAGGCATTGATTGTAGATGCTCTTCTGAAGTGATTTAGTGATGAAGGGAAGGAGAGGAATAGAATGATAATTTGTGGAAATAGTAAGCTCAAGCAAGGTGTCTTCTAACGATGGGGGAGACATGGATGCATTTATGGGCAACAGAAAAGGAGGCAGTAGATAGGGAGAGACTGAAGGCAAGAGAGTGGGGAGTGATAGTTGTGGCTATCTGCTTTGGAAGATGGGAAGTGACTGACCCAGGTATAGACTGGCCTAGATGGCCATTGATGTCTCTTCCTAAACTCTAGAGTATAGACTCTAAAACAGTGTTTCTCAGCCTGTGGGTTGCAACCCATTTGGGGGTTGAATAAACCTTTCACAGGGATTACAGGCATCGCCTAAGACCATCAGAAAACACATAGTTCCAATAGTCTTAGGAAACAAGACACAGCTCCTCTATCTGTCTCCAGGCGGGTCTGCACACATGCAGATACGCCCATATACGAGTATTAAAGGATCACAGCATTAGGAAGGTTGAGAACCACTGCTCTAAAATCTATGATAGTTGGTGGTAAAATAGGAAAATACAAGTCCGATTCTTTTTTTTAGTTTACTTGTTTATTTACTTTTAGTCTACAAAATTCAGTTCCAGAATCACTTGAGTTTCAGATTTTCTCCCCTCCTTTCTCCCCCCCCCACCCCAGTTGGTGTACAATCATGTATAGGATCTGCAAACACGTTCACGTTGTACAATAGTCTGGTTGTATAGAAGCATTGTAAACAAGTCCCATTCTTATCAATATGATTTTAATTTGGTGAAACCTTATGTCAAGGCAAAAGTGGTATGTATTGGGTCTGCTTAAAAGGCAGTTTCTAAAGGGTCTTTTAAATCCAGATGAAATCAGTGATCTCCTTAAAGTTCACTGTCATCATACAGGCATAGATCTGGAATTGACCTTAAAGATCATTGAGTCCATCTCCTTCCCCTTTTTACAGAGGAGGAAGCTAAGGACCATAGAGATGTCTCCAAAATAAGATTCTAATCCAGATCCTCTCCGCTTCACAAATCAAAAGCTTTATTCCCAGGTGCTAGTAGAAACTCTGTACCTCAATGAACTTTTTCCTAGCTTCCCCGCCTCATCAATTAATGCAAGAACATTATTCCTGCTTTTCCATGCATGCTGAAATAATAACAGTGTTATGTTTGAGAAGATGGACTTGGGAACATAATAGCCCTTCACACTATATGAATAGATAATCACACCACCTTGATTACCAGCTAATCACACCTGACAAGATTCATCCTAGAGTGATTAACTTTTATGGCTAAATTATAAACTTTGGAAGTTGAAGAAATAAAATGGAAAAATTCAACAGACCATTGGAGACTCAGCAGTAACATGCAGATTTGATATCACAGTCGAAATTGGACAGGCTGTCAAGGATTGCTCATACTCTGGTTTCTTATACACTCATTTCAATGGTAATATTCAATTTATCTTTTGCAAATGGAGGGCTGCAGAGCATACAGTCTTAACTCTAGATCTGGAAGGAAACTAGAAGCCATCAAGTCCAACACTCTCATTTACATATGGGGAAACTGAGGCCAGTTTCATGAAGTCATGAACCTAAGGTAGCATAGGAAGTATGACCTAGAGCAGATATATTTCTTTATATACATATATACATATATTATATATTTATTATAAATAAATATAAAATTTATATTTTTATAAAATCTATATAAATATTATAGTATTTATATATAATAATTATATTATAATGATAATATAATATTTATTTCTATATATTATATCTAATATTTATATCTTTATATATATATGCATGTATATGTATCTTATTTGCAACTATGTCCTCTTCTGCCAGAGTCCTGGTGCCAAGTTCTACCTCTACCCTGAGATCAGTTCCTTAAAAGATGTTATCCACAGTTGATGATCCTGGAATTGGATTGGTTTGAAGCAGAGGAAGAATTCACATCATCAAAGGGGAATCACATTAGTGGCCCAGGCCAGTGGCTACTGCAGGCTAGATCACTGGCTATGGTAGCATCTCTGGGAAGGAAAAATTCCAGACAGTAGAGGGGACTAGCAGAAGTGATGCCCTCCACCACCAAAAAAAAAGAGAAAAAGAAAGAAAAAAAGGATTCCTGATGCATTACTAAATGCATAAAAGCTAACAGAAGGAAGATCAGAGGGTGAAAAAGACAAGCAAGACAGATCTGAAACTAACATTTGAAATTTATCGTGTAGATATCAAATCTGCCCTGTGTGTCTGTCTGTGTGTGTGTGAAGCTATACACAGTGGAGATTCTCCATTTCAAGTGCAATCCTTTTTTTCTTTTAAAAATAATAATATCTAATATTTACAGAGCAGTTTAATGTTTACAAAGTACTATTATGTGTGTTAACTTCTCATAGATTCTGTGACCTAGATGTTGATTTTCCTCATTTTGCAGAAAAGATTGATATGTGAAAGAGGTCGAATGCCTTACCAGGGTAACACTCATAGGTAAGACAGGCACCTTCAGCCTACTGGCCCCTGGAGGATGGAGATCCTAGTTGATTTGTTGCTGATTTTTCTTTGACTCTCGGTTCTTATCCCCTACACCTGCATCTTGATTCTCTAGCCTAGAAAATCCACTCTGCTTGGGTCCACTACCAGAATTCGCCACTGGGAGGCAGTGTGGTGCAGTATTACGAAACTCAGGTCTAGGGCAGAGGAGCTGTTCACTAATCTAGTGCCAGCCACTCTCTAGCTATGTGGCCTCGGAGCAGATCGCTTCCCTCCTCCGGGGTTCATTTTCTTCATCCAATACCTGAAGACATTGGACTAAATGACTGTTCTAATCTCAATTCAGTTCAATTCGTTTTAACTAAAAAGATTTATTGAGTATCTACTGTGTGCCAGGGATTAGGAATGAAGAGGTAAAAAACGAAGCAGTCGCTATTCCAGCCCTGCTGGGACCTGGCCGAGGCAGCTCTGTGGTCCAGCCGATGATCACAGGACCTGGAGGAAGACAAGTTCAACTCTCAATTCAGACACCTACTGGTTTCACTAGCTTCATTTAGCTTCGTTTCTATTGTCTGGAAAATGAAGGTGATTTATAAGAATATAATCATTTTAATAATAATGCCTACGTCCCAGAGTTATAGTCAAATTAAAGAAAGATGGCATTGGGGCGGGAAGGTGGAGCAGTGAATCGAGCAGCCGCCCTGGAGTCTGGAGGACCTAAGTTCAAGTCTGGCCTCAGACACTTTATACATACTAGTTGTGTGACCTTGGGCAAGTCACTTAACCCTAACTGCTAGATATTAGTATTACTGATCATATTAGTTTATACCATTCTGTGTCATACAGATTGTGGAGAAGGAGATATTTCTCTTTCCCTCATCTGGTTACAGTGGGTTAGGACACTGATTTCATAAGCATAGGAAATTCTTGGTGTGAAAACTGTCTCCAACAAACCAGATCAGCAACTCAGTGGTAACTTTTAGCTTTCATAAGTACCTGGGGATCTGACAGGTTAAAGGACTCACCCAGGGTAATACATTCAGTATGTATTACAGACCGGACTTGAATGCGGATCTGCCGGCATAAGCCTGGCTCTCTTAGCCAATATTTTCAAGCTCTCTCTCACCTGAAGGTAAATGATCAGACAAAGGCATTGCCTAAATACATTATTTCAGGAACAGGCACTGGTTATAGTTTTTCAGTCATGCCTGATTTGAGATTTTCTTGGCAAAGATATTGAAGTGCTTTTGCCATATATTTCTCTGGTTCATTTTACAGATGAGGAAATTGAGGCAAGCAAGGTTAAGTGACTTGACCAGAGTCATAGAGCTAATGTCTGAGATCAGATTTGAATTCAGGTCTTCCTGACTCCAAGACTGGTTCTCTATCCCCTGCACCACCTAGCTGCCATGGTGTTCATAGACATCCTTACAAACCTTCCACCACACCCTACCATCTCTCATGTGATCATCCTCTGTCTCTTCTTCCTTTCTCAGCCAACAGTTATCGGTGATGTCATTGTCTCCATTTCCTCACCTCTCACACACTCTTTAACAATTTGTCATCTGGATTCCTACCTCACATGATAAAGTAGACTGGCATCTCCAACATTAATAGTTGATCTTTAATTGTGAAATTGAATAGTATTTTCCCAATCCTCATTCTTCTCAAACTATGTGCTGTGTGTAACACTGCTGATAACCCTCTGCTCCTGGGCACACTCATCACTGGAATTTCATGCCAATCCTCTCTCTTGGTTCTCTTACCTCTCTGTCTGCTCCCTCTCAGTCTCCTTTGCTAGGTCATCATCATGTAGGCATTTCCCAAGGTTCTGTCCAAGGTCCTTCTCTTCTTACTCCGTTCCATGACTTCTCTAATCAAAACATTATTTCTATTTCCTCTTTAAAGATATCTGATTCCATCTCTGGGTCGCTCAGCTGTGGAGAGTTAAGTTTTATCTTGCCAGGGACCTAGGCATCCACACCATTTAATAGCCCCCTAAACTTCCCTTGGTATCTGAACCCCCTCCCCACTCATATATATTTTCCAGTGCCCCTTAATATGTTGATTTCTTCCATTAGAATGTAAGCTCCCTGAGGGAAGTTTATATTTAAGTCTTAGCTAACACAGAGTCTAGCATATACAGCATGTTTAATAAATAAATGCTCTCTTCCCTTATGTCTCTACATCTTCTCAGTGACTTCATCAGCTTCCATGGGCTTAATTATCATCTGTGCAGATAGGTATACAACCCCAATCTCTTCCAGAAATTTCACTCTTGTATCATCAATTGTCTACTGGATGTTTCAAAGTGATCATCTCACAGACATCTTAAATTTGATATATCCAAAAACAGAACTCATCATCTTTCTTCCTATTCTTGGCTTTTTCCAAATCTCCCTATTTCTCTCAAAGGCATAAGCATTTTCCCTAACTCCCAGATTCATAACTTCAGCATTACCCTCAACCCTTTGCTCTCCCTTACTTCACATATCCAATCACTTGCCAAATCTTGCTTTTTCTTCCTCCACAACATCTCTTAGATCTGATCCCCTTCTCTCCACTCAAATCTTCATAACCCAAATCCAAACTCTTATTACCTCTTCCCTAGAATACTGCAGTGACCTTCTCATTGGGCTCCCTGCTTCATATCTCCCTGCTGTAGTCCATCATTCTCATGGCTGCTAAAATGATCTTCCCAAAGAGCAGATCTGACCCTCTTTAATAAATTAAGATAAAACATCAATTATCTGTTTGCTTTTAAAGCTCTTCCCAGCTTGGTTCAAACCCATCTGCCCAGTCCCAGTTTACATTTCTCCTCCTCCTGAACACTGTCATCCCTCCAAACTGGTCTTTTCTCTGTTCCCTATATCGAATATTTCATCTCTCATCTCCATGCCTTCACTCTGGCTAGCCTCTCTGAACATGAGTCATCCCGTTAATCAGTGAGGGAAGAATCCCATTAATAATACCAAAGCTAAATTGTCATGGATTCTAAATTTAGTCAGAAAATCTAATCTGAATCCTGGCTCTCAGGTACTAGCTTTGTGATGTTAAACCAGTCGCTGTACCTCTCAGGCTCTCAGGTTCCTCATCCAAAAAATAATTAGGTTGGACTGACTGACTTCTGAGGTCTGTCTGATCCAGCTCTCTGTGTATGATCCTATAGCCAAGTTACCATGTAGAGGACAGAAACTCAGAGGGAAGTCACTGGATAAGAGGCTGAGGAAGTTGGCAATCATTCATGCCAGGAATACAGGCGATCAGAGACAGGAGCCAGTGGCACACTGAGACTCATTGCATGATGTAAAACCTAGGAGAGCTGGCAGGGCAGATTACCAGGAGAGAGGGTCTTGCCCACTTGAACCCAGAACAGCTCTTCCTCTTCTTCTCTGCAATTTCATTTCCAATGTTCATGCCCTTCAGTTTTGCTGAAGGCCCTGATGAAATTCAGATTCCAAAGATGGGAAAAAAAATCAAGATTGGAGCAAAAAGCAAAGTCAGATAAAAAGGTAGGCACTGAGCATCCTTAAAAGCTTATCAGAAGTTTAAAAAGACAGAAACTAAAGTAAACATTGAAACATGGAAAACCACTAAGTATGTGGGTATATCTGTAGAAGGGAGGGGGGGAAGGGGAATAATCTAGTCTGGGCACTTTTTTTATTTCCTGGACTTGTGGTTTCATTTGTGTATTGGATGCCCAGTGAGGAAACCCCATCTACCAAAGTAGATTGTTGTCTGCTCTGTGGTTTAGAGTAATATCAGAGAGCAACCTGAGACTTTGAGAAGTTAAATTATTTATCCAGGCTCACACAGATTCAGTCACAGGGTTTGAAATCAGGGATTCTGGAGGCAGCTAGGCGGTGCAGTGAATAGAGCACTGACCCTGGAGTCAGGAGGACTTGAGTTCAAATCTAGCCTCAGACACTTGACCCTTACTAGTTGTGTGACTTTGGGCAAGTCATTTCACAGCAACTGCCCTTCCTTCTACCCTCCAAAAGAAAAGAAGTAGAAGAAGAGGATGAAACCAGGGCTTTCTTCACTCCAAGTTCAGCTACCCACTGCAGCTTTTATGGTATATGTATGTACTGTAGTACTGTTGCACAAATAGAAGGGAAAATATGTGGAATTCAGAAACACATTAGAGAATCCATGTGAACTGATGCAAGAAAAAGAAAAACTGAACTAGGAAACAGTATACACAATGTGAATACAATAAGAAGACAGTTAACTGGCAATGTGGATAGAGTTAGGAGCCTGGAGTCAGCAGACTCATCTCCCTGAGTTTGAACCTAGCCTCAGTCACTTACTAGCTGTGTGACCCTGGGCAAGTCACTTAACCTTGCTTACCTTAGTTTCCTCATCTGTAAAATGAGTTGGAGAAGGAAGTGGCAAAACACTCCAGTATCTTTGCCAAGAAAATCCCAAATGCGATCACAAAGATTCAGACATGACTGAAACAACTGAACAACAAAAGAGAGAAAGAAAGAAA
>CM053595.1:310409559-310424525 GCA_028646575.1 Pseudocheirus occidentalis
AAGGAAGAAAGAAAGAAAGAAAGAAAGAAAGAAAGAAAGAAAGAAAGAAAGAAAGAAAGAAAGAAAGAAAGAAAGAAAGAAAGAAAGAAAGAAAGAAAGAAAGACCTATTGCATTGGCATCACTTTGCTTTGAATACTAGCCTCCTCATATCCTGTATGACTTCAGTCTTGTAGGAGTTCCCACATGTGTTTAACTCAGATGAAATCAGGAGAATCAGATAAGGACCGGTAGTTGTAATTAGCTTATGTTAAAATGCTGCATGCTGTTCTGTGTGGGCTTCTCCCAGAAATGGGATCGATAACTCTTTCTCATTGAGCTCTTCTCTCCCTCCTTCCCCTGATTACCTCACTGCTCCGCACAGTGTCACATCCTACTAACCAACTAATTCAGGTGGAGAAAGTGGATGCCTTTTACCAGGGGATGGAAAAAAAAAACCTCCAAATGAGGACCCCTGAAATTTCTAGCAGCAGTGAATTAGGCCCCTGAGGGCTGGAGAACTCAGAATGTAACCTTGTAAATTGTTTTCAAGATATCTTTGCCTTCTGAAATTCATAGACACCCATTTATACCTGTCCCTTTCAATATGAAAGGGTCCTCTGTGTTCCTGGAAGTTTTAACATCTTGTAGGCTAGTCAATAAATTGCTTCTCAAAACTCAGCTAACTCTTTCACTTCAGCAGTAATCTGGGTTATTTTGGAAGGTGCTGACCCTTTTGGGGGATTCTTGAAACTGGATAGAGTTTTTTTTGTAGAGGACAAGGCACATAGCCAAAGCAAACTCAGAGAGAAAAAACAAAGAATGTTCACATGGAAGGGGTTCAGAATGTTGGGCCAACTTGGGAAATTGACATCTCCATCTAAAAACAAAAAGGAAGTTTCTCTATTAATTTGTGTGTGTTCAATACTATTTAGTCAAGAAATACGTTGTGTGGGACAGCTAGGTGGTGCAGTGAATAGAGTACCAGCCCTGGAGTCAGGAGGACCTGAGTTCAAATCTAGCCTCATACACTTAACACAAAAACTAGCCGCGTGACTTTGGGCAAGTCACTTAACCCCACCTGCCCTCCAAAAAAATACATTGTGATAAGCCTTTTTTGTTGTTTTATTGATATCTCTTGCTTTTATACTATAATCATTGCCTGATACATCCACCCCAATGAGCCCTCCTTAGTTACAAAGAATAGTTAAGACAAATCACTGACAGAGTAACCTCATCAGACAGTGGGACACTCTGCTATACACCCACAGTCCTTCACCCCAAATTTATTCCCAGTCTTTCCCACAAAAAAAATACATTGCTATGAATATTTTTATGCACATTGGGCCTTTCCCTTTGTTAGCCTCCTTCTCTCTATGTGTATGTGTGTCTCTCTCTTTCTCTCCCTTCCCCTTGTCTCTTTCTGTCTCTGTTTTCATCTCTGTCTCTCTGTCTCTCTCTGTCTCTCTGTCTCTGTCTCTGTCTCTGTCTCTCTGTCTCTCTGTCTCTGTCTCTCTCTGTCTCTGTCTGTCTCTCTCTCCCTCTGTCTCTCTCTCTCTCTGTCTCTCATAGCATACAAATACTTGCTGATCTCATCCTTGTGCTTCCTGTCCCACCTCAACCATGTTAACTAGATAAAAGACTCCGATCCACAGGGCATTCCTGAAAGACCCTACAGGCTGTGTGGTTGTCCCCAGGACTGAGAAATGCTTTAATTCAAAACATATATAAGCAAATCAGAGTTCCAGGATACAAAATCCTAGCTTATCTTTGCCCCCAAGATATTAGGTTTTTTTCTTCTTTATCTGTGAAAAGACAATCAGAGTTAGTGAGCTTCCTGGGATGATTCAGAGATGGTGTGGGAGGGATTGGAGAGAGCAGCTGAACCAGAAATCCACCCTCCCTACTCCATTCTCCTGTCCCTTTACTCTTCCTTCCACCACCAGGTCCTGGATTTTGTCCAAACTGCAAACCCCAAAGTCCTGATAATTGCCCAGATGACACCCTTCCCCTTCAGAACTTTAGTGTCTACTTTTCCAATGTGTTTTTCATATAATGTTGCCCTTAAAAATACTATAGGGTGGTAAGGTACAAAGCCCTGTTTGTCATTTCAAGGCTTTCATAGTCTGGTTCCAATCTACTTTTCCAAATTTACTGCCCATGATTTCACTTCACATTATGCTGTAAGGTCCAGCTAAGCTACCTGGTTGTAGTGCTATTTGTCATATGTGGTTTCTCATTATGCTACTTTTATTCAGCCTGTCCCCCTTGGCTGGAATGCACTCTCTCCTCTCCTCTGCCTCTTGGAATCCTTAGCTGCCCTCAAAGCCCAGGTCAAGAATATCTCCTCTATGAAGCCCCAGCTTTTATACCTTTCTCCCTCTGAAAGATTTTTTAAAAACTGCATATTTACTTTCCCACTGGTCTCATGTTCACCAAGTTGCTCTCTGCTCTCAACTTCTGGGCTTGAGCTCTTCAGGGTCATCTGCCAGTCATTTCAGCTAAGGACAGTGACCAGAAAGCACCTCCCTAATAAAACCTAGCATTCTCTAACAGCTTTCTCTGATAAGGGAGAACTGATTGTTCTTTAGTCATCCCTGAGCCTGGGAGCCAAAGTCTCAGGCTGATGTCACAGGGCTGGGCCCCCAGTGAAAGGCGGTGACATACAAGTCAAGAACTGCACCTCTAGCATCTCTTAATACTACGTGTAGTCCCTGGATGTCCTAGGTTAGGTGGAAAATGGAAATTCTTTGTCCCAGATACTTAACTGACAAGGTTAAAAATTTCCTTTAACTTCTATTTAACATCTTATGAGCAGCCTGTACCCTCAAAATTTTGATGGATTCTACCAAAGCAGGCTTGAAGCTATGGGGATCTGATGAAGCTGTCTTGACTCTGGAGATCTTCCCTGGATTGGCAGTGAGGGAATCCAAGAAAGAATGAAGTTAAATGAAGAAGACACATTCTTTGCTCTCCACCCTTGTGATCCCTCCTCTGCCTTATTTAATAATACCTGCCATCTGTCAACTTCGGCAAAAATAAAACAAGAGGAAAACTCCTTGGATGTTGTGCTGTGCTCTGACCGTCCCCGAATCTCCCAATGTCCCTGCACAATAAACCTGAAAATCAGCATAGAAATATCCACTCTAGGCTTTAACCCTGACTAAGTCAGTTAACCCTTCTCAAATAGAATTTCCTCATCCATAAAATGGGAATAATATAACTGAGGGATATAACTCATGGAGTTATTATGACGATTGAATGATGAATATAAGAAAAATGCTTTGAAAACCTTCAAGTGTTACATAAATGTCAGCTATAGTAATAGCTGACAATTCCTATCAGCCTCCTCTTCACCAGCCTCATCATCCTCATCCTCTTCCCATTATGTAGGGCCACCCCCAAACCAAGCAGGAGGGATAAGACTTCTTCTTGACTCTGTGAGAATAGAAATAGCACACGTGGGTGGAAACCAGGAAGATGAACTGGGCTCAGTGGAAGGACAGTTTTTCTTCCAATCAGAGCTGCCCCAAAGTGCAGTGATATGACCAGAAGGTAGGGAGGGTCTTATCTCCAGCAGTCTTCAAATGGAGGCTGTATAACCACTCATTTGGAGCTATTATAGAGGGGTTTCCTTTTCAGCTATGGTTTGAACAAGATTGCTCTGTCTTTCCAATGCAGATTCTGTGATCATATGTTCAAGTCCAACATCCAAAATCAAAGGATGGTTCATTGTGCAAAGTTCCAAGTGAACTGGAGTCCAATTACCCTCAAAGGGAAAGAGATAAAATAGAAACAAAAATTAAAAGCAGTCAAAAAATACAGAGAAAAGAACACAATTCAACAGACCAACAGACAGGGCTTCTAGCTGTCTGACTATTACATACATACATAGTTAGTTACTAGAGAGAGAAGCACTGACATCTGAGTTTTCAACTCAATGACTGCCCAGAGTCTCATCTGGCCAAATCATACAACTCTTCCCATAAGTGAGCCCCAAAGCAAAACCTCTTGACAAGGTCGGGGTATAAGAGCCAAACACTATTGTACAACAACAACGCAAGCTTAAGAGTTTTTATGGTTTAAGCATTTATTTTGTGGTAGAGGAAATAAATAGCTATCATATACCTGATCTGCTTTGTTTTTTATTTTATTTTATTTTAAATTTATGGAATAAAACAAGCATCTATATGACATAGTACAATAAAGAAGTTGATTATATGTGAAAGTGCAAATCTACAATTCACAACTTGCTATTCCTTTCAAATACACAATGAAATTTTCACGTAACTTCTTTTTCTTTCTTTGGACACTGAGTACCTTTCTAGATGTAAATCTATTGATCCTTTGTAAGAAAACTTTAGACATAAGCTAGTCCTAAATGCTAAATGATTGTTCCTGGACTTCTCTTCTGAGTTAGAAGAATAATTGAACAAGAGACAACACAAGAGTGTGATTTCTATCTTTTGGGGTCTGATGTCAGTAAGAATGGATGTGGTAGATGTGAAACCATAGCCAGGGTCCCTCAATGGGAAAAGGCATCGCAGCTCCAAAGGAACTCAACCTGAAGGAGAGACTTATAGGGGAAGTGACAACTGTCTTGAAATATTAGAGAAGATGTCACATAGAGAAGGGATTAGATCAGCCCTCTTTGGCTGCAGAAGCAGGAGAAATATGGGGCAGGGGGAGGAGGGGAGGAGAAGTCTCAAAGAAACTAATTTAGGTTTGCTAGAAGGGAGAACTTTGTGGAAATGAGAACTTTCAAAAATGGGGTTGGCTGCCTTGGGAGGGTGTGGGTTTCCTTGGCTGGATTTTCTCAAGCAAAGATTGATCAATGGCTTGTCCAGATAGATTCTTTTCCAGTTACAGGTTGGGATAAATGGCCACTGAGGTCCTCCTGATGCTGAGATTCTGTCAGTCTGTGACCTCAAAGGTGCTTCTGACTCTAAATCTATGCTCCCCTTTCGAAGTTATGTACAACCTCTTTTCCCTCAGCACCACAGGAAAATCTTTTCTCCTTCACTCCATTATTAGCAATGAAATGACTGCCTTGGGACCTCCAAGGGCCAGGGTTTGAAAAACCAGAAAAATTGTGAGCTCAGCTTTTACTGCCCCAATAAGCACAGCCCAAATCCCCATGCTGTGACCAGCCCTTGTGGTAAGAGGGGCACCTAAGTACTGGCCTGAGGAGCAAGCTTCTCACTCTGGCAGTAACAATTTCTCAGACATAATAACTTCTTTAAAGAAAGTTGCCCAGTGGCTGTTGGGAAATAGGCTGAATCTTAGTTGAAGAGAGAATGATCCCCAAAAGCACCTACAAAGAGGCTTCAGAAATTATTCTGGGAAAACCAGTAGCTTTCTGCTCCCCTTTCTCTTTGTGAGAAAAGGCTATGCTCATCAAACACCTTCACTTTTCCCCTCCTTTGGAAATAGAGGGCATACTGAGTTTTAATGTCTTAGAATTTCATCATGTCTTAAATCCTGACCTTACCACAAATCATTCAAAATCATTAGTTCCACCAAATTCCATTTAGCCCAGGGAAGCATCCTTCCAATGGTACTCTCCACTGCTTCTGGAGAGAAACTTTGTTCAAAGACTCTATTGACCTGAATGAGAAAGCCAACGAGATTTCTTGTCCATCATCAGACCCTCTCCATGCCTTCTACTGGTCTTCTCCAGATGTCCACAATACTTCTCATCCTTCCCTACATGTCCTCCTACCACCACCACTAAGCTCTGCTCCCAAGGGAAAAAAATCTCATGTGGAAGGAGAATTAACTTTGTTGTGCTTGGCCCCAGAAGGTAGAACCATGGACAACAGGAGAATGTTGTAGAGGGGAAGATGAGGTTTTATCAATATAAGGGAAACTTTCCTCACAGTGGAAAGACTGCTAGGGTTGGTCACAAAGTATCTGGGCTTCAATTTTATCTCTGCCACTTATTAGCTGGGGACATGTCCTCTGGTCCTCAGTGCTGTCGTCTGTAAAATGAAGAGGATATATTAAATGACCTTTATAGCCATTTCAAGTTCAAAATCTATGGTTCTAATTATAACCATCCAAAGGAGAATGGATGCTCTTCAGAGGTAGTGAATTCCCCTCAGTGAATTTCCCGCAGGAAATAACAGATCCAGGATTGAAACTCAGATCTTATAACTCCAAGCTCAGCACTCCTTTCACTGAGCCATAGCCCCTTCTTTTCTAGGCTAGAAGACAAGCCTCTAGCTCAGTCTTCTCACATTCAAAGATTCCCACAGGAGCAGCTGGGTGGTTCAGTGGATAGAGCAACAACCCTGGAGTCAGGAAGACCTAAGTCCAAATCCAGCCTCAGGCACTTCTTAGCTATGTGACCCTGGACAAGTCGTTTAACCCTGGATTACCATGAATAAATAAAGAGATTCCCATAAAAAAAGCAAAGGAAAGGGGGAGAGCTTATTATATTTCCTTGAATTTGTGTGAGATTTTCTTGAGTATTATCTTGGCATCATTTGATTCAAGCGGACAAGGCATGTTTCCATGACTACTCAGAGATAATGAGGCATAATCATAATAAAGGTTGTTCTAAAAGTCATTGCAGTGGAATGCTGCTTTAGGAAAACTTCACTAAGATTTTAGGGACATGCTATATTTCACATATAGCTTTGAGGAACTCTATGAGATAGATAATAAATGTACCATTACACCATTCCAGAGAGAGGAAACTGAAGGTAGAGGAACAAAGTGACTTTCCTGAGAGTTCCCCAGGTAGGAAAGAGTAGATCTGAGATTCAGGTAGTATTTCCTCTACCCTGTCATTTTTAATCTAGCCAGTTATCAGTGCTCCCTCCCTCTACAAATTACTTTGCTTATGCAGCATTGGTAGAATGGACTATTGTCTTTGGAGTATGTGCAGGTTTTATTACCTGCACCTAATTCCAATCACCTGTAACTGTTACTCAATCTCTCTCTCTCTCTCTCTCTCTCTCTCTCTCTCTCTCTCTCTCTCTCTCTCTCTCTCTCTCTCTCTCTCTCTCTCTCTCTCCCTGACTTTCATCTCTGTTTCTTGTCTCTGTGTGTGTCCCTGACTCTATGTCTGTTTATCTGTCTCTCACCTTCTCCTGCCTCTCATGTCTCTTTCTTTTTCTCTGTCTCTGTCTCTCTCTGTGTGTCTCTGTGTGTGTGTCTGTCTCTGTCCCCACCTTTCATTGGTCTCTGTTTCTGCCCTGTCTCTGTGTCTGTCTATGGAGGTGGGGGTAGGCAATGCGTGTGTGGGTGGTGTCTCTGTCTCCCACCCCCACCCCAGCAATCTCAAAGGGAAAGCACTAAGATTAAGGAGAGCTGGGAAAAGGCTTGTTGCAGAAGATGCGACTTTGGCCGCGGTGCGAAGGGAGCCAGGACGGGCAGGCAGGGCTTGTGACGGGCGCAGGGAACCAAGGGGAAAGACTCGGCCTTGGGAGATGGAGGGTCCTGTGAGGAGCAGCTAGCGCAGTGCTGCTTCAGCACCGCCTGACTGCCGTGAGACTTCAAGTCTCTGCCCACTCTCCCCACAGAAGTTTGGGAGGGCAGTCCCTCAGTTGGTTTGTGGCTGGGGTTTGGTTTGATTTGGGGCGGGGGTGGGGTGGGGGGAGGTTCTGCCCTTTTTAGTAGATACTTCCTCCAAAAGCTGATTACGTGTGTCTAATTATTGGAGCTGACCACTCTTTCAGGGGCTTAGGACCAAGCATACTCCATTGCCTCGGGGTCACCCCTAAAACCCTGAGAGCAGGCAGTAGCTGTCCCCCTGGGATCCCAACCTTCTAATGATGCAAATTCAGGGCGGGGGCACATTAGAATCAGAGGACGCTACATTCAGATTTTGTACTTCTCTGTGTAACTTTGTGCATCCTCCCTCCAATAGAAATGTAAGCCCTCTGAAGACAGGAACTGTTTCACTTCTTACCTTTGTATCTCCAGTACCTAACAGCACCTTGTACAGAGAGGCTTTCTTAATGTTTGCTGATGTGATTGGAGCTCGGCTGTAAATGGATCCGTTAAAAAGTTCCTTTCTTACACCCCTGACAGAATGTGTTCCTCCACAAAGTCACCTGTAAGTGATAGGAATACCGTTATCCCCGTTTAGTTGACAAAGACCCTGAAGGGATTAAGTGACTCAATGTCACACACCTAGTAAATGTCAGGGAGGACTCAAGCCTCACTATCTTACTCTAAGCACAGAATTCTTTAAAAAGAACCACTCTTTTGCTTATCTAGTTTCTTTTGCTTGGTTTGAAACTTAAATTCTTCCATCACCTTTGCTAAATTACTAGCTCTGAATTAGACTAATTAGAATCTTTATGCTCCTATTGTGAAAGAGGCACATAAGCCCAGCCCAAACTGGCTTTTCCTGTAAAAAAAAAAAGTAATAAAATTCATGTGAGACCAACAGGAGCCTACCCATGTAGGGATTCTGGAGAAATGGAACAGAGATGGACAGTTCCCAGAACTCCGAGAGAATGGCTACATTGCAATTGTCATTGTTCCAGGGCTGAAGCCCACTGGTTGATAGTTAGTTGAAAGGTAGGCACAGTTGGCATTACAGAAAACTTGAAAAGACAAGTAGGAAACGTGTGGATGCTTATTCAGAATGCCTACAGGAAATATGGTGGGAGGGGGCAGAGGGCGGTGAAGGGTCCCTTCAGAGCTGACACAGGCATTAAAGGGCTCTATATTTTAATAGACTCTTTCCCCATGCAAAATCCAAGCTAATGATGCTCAGGTACCACCAAATCCGGTGCCTGTTGGAGCCCGTGGTCTATTTATTCAGGTGCTGCCCTGACACTTAACAGCCCAATATAATCTATGGATTTGGAAACAAATGTGCCCTCTGATTCTTTCTCCAAAGAATGAAATAGAGGAGCAGCAGGAAGGCCAGGCTTGTCCCATAAATGACTGCTCATTTGCAATCTGAGTAGAAAGCCTTGCTCCCTCCTCTCACCCCAGTCCCCACTCCACCCCCACCTGGGGCATATTTTCAAAAGATACATGAATTCTGTTTGGGTCTGATCTATCACATGCTCACCCCCAGCTCAGAAAACCTCTCCTCCAGCCACACTCCAGCTCAGGGCCAAATCAATCATTTAGCAGCATCTGGATCCACTCTAAATTGAGCGTGAAAGTCTGTATTCCTCTCCTGACACCCATGACACCGAAAGGCACTGTTTCCTGAAATAAATAAGGACGGGAAGGCAAAGGAACTGGAGAAGACTCTCTGGAGGCTTCACCAAAGAAGAGCTGTTTGCTCAGGTCTACCCAGAGCTGCCTATCTCAGCAATTAGGTGTTCAGATCAATTCAGAGCTTGAGACAGACATGAAAGCAAATAGTACGGTGGAGAAGCCCTATCATTCCATGGCTCCATACCTTTTGGACTGGCCTTTAGCTGATTATATTCAATAGTATATATTGCAAATGAGGTGATATATGTAAAACTCTTGGAAATTCTTATAAGTTTGAGTTGTTTATATATAATATATTATGTGTAATATAGTATTATATTTATTTGATTTATTGTTTATATATCATATATTATTATATAATATATGATGTTATATATTTGAGTGATTGTTTTTGTTATTATGATTGCTTTTGTTAGTAATAACAATAAATATTATTAAGCACCAAAAATACACCAGGCACTGGGCTGAGCACTGGATTACCAAAGACCAAAGCAAAAAAATCCCTGTACTGGAGATACGTACATTCTACTTGGGGGAGGATGGTTTCCACTGTCCTGTGGCTAGAAATGGGATTCCAGACCCATGGTTTCATTGATACAAATACTTCGGGATGAGAAAGTTCCCTCCACCAGTGTGTGTCAGCATTTTCTCATCTTAAGAGAAAGCTGCCTAGGGCAGCGGGGGAGGGTGGGGTAAATGACTTACCCAGAGTCACATAGCCACATGTTTCAGAGGTAGTACTGAAAGCCAGGTTTTCCTCACTCTGTCTATCCGCTGTGGCATGTGGCCTCTCACTCAGTGTTTCTAAGTTAAGAAAATACAATGTATTTTGGGGCATAAGGGAGCATAGCCAGCTAGGAGATGCGGAGAAGGCTTCAGACTGAGGATGGCACTAGAAGTGAACGTTGCATGAAGTTCATATTCTGAAAGGTTGGCAAGAGGTGGGGTTATCAATGTCAATTTAAAACACGGGTCACTAAACCACGCATGAGAATCACCATGGGTCGCATATGGGCTTTATTTTAAAGTGCTATACTATTGATGTTTTAATGGGGTTTTTTTTTCAATATTTTGTTTCATATTTCCCAGTAATATTTTAATCCAGTTCAGGCCACTCTCAGCAGTTTTGCCAGCAGCATGTGACCTCAGGATTGCATGTTTGACACTATGGACCTTCATATCTGTTTTCTGATTTGATTCCCACAAGAATTATGTGAGGTGTACACTAACCAAACTGTCAAAAAGAAAAAAAGATGGAAAGATAGACACACTAATACATTGTTGGTGGTACTGTGCATTAACCCAACTGTCTGGAAATCAGTTTGGAATTATATGATAAAAGTTATTAAACTGTTAATAATCTTTGATCCTTCTATTCCAATAACGGATTTATGGGCAGCTAGTGGGGTAAATGGATAGAGTGCCAAGCCTAGAGTCAGGAAGGCTCATCTTCCTGAGTTCAAATTTGGCCTCAGACACTTGCTAGCTGTGTGACCCTGGGCAAGTCACTTAACCCTGTTTGCCTCAGTTTTCTCATCTGTAAAATGAACTGGATAAGGAAATGGCAAACCACCCAAGTATCTTTGCCAAGAAAACCCCAAATGGGGTCACAAAATGTCAAACACAGCTGAAAATGACTGAGCAACAACAAAACCTTCAATCTTTTTATTCTGATCATAGATTTATAACATAAGAAGACAATTTTACCTTAGAAAGAAAAGTCACATTTGTACCAAAACAGTCACAGAGCCACTGGTGTAATCGTCAAAAATTGGAAACAAAGTGCCCACAGATTGTGAAATGGTGAAACAAATGGTATGTGTACATAATGGAACATAAGGAATTTCAAGAAATATGAGAAGATCTGGTGTATTTATCACTGATGCCCGTGGGAAATGCATTCATCTTCCCTGGACTTTTATCTGGGGCCCGGGACAGCGGCAATTTAGGTGCCTGAGGATAAAAGAGTGGAGAATTTCCAGCATTTCCTTGTTTCTTTTCTCCCTCCCAAAGAGCCTCAGGCCTCCCGCCAACAGGAGACAATACCAAAGAGATCCATAGACTCCCATGGACTTTCTGGCAGGATCACTACATAAAGACCAATGCAAAGGGAAGAAAGCAGATCTGAAGAACAAGATACAAAATGTCTCAATGAGGTAATGAAAAGGCCTTTCTCAGAAGTGATGGGAATAATGATTTGATTATTGCCCCCAGAGCCAGAAGAGGGAGCATGCATTTGCTGTTTCCTGGAAGACAGCATAAAGTAACCAGAGGCTATAAGCTCTCATTAATTAGGACAGCAGGGTCCTAGGGCAGGAACTCTAAAACCGAGAGGCTTCCATGTTTCATGGCTCAATCTTTGGACAGTTCCTTTGCCCAGTGCAGGAGCAGCAGGGTAGCTGGCAAGAAGAGAGCCGGGGTGAAAAATGATCAGGTGTGGGGTCAGTGAGGTATAGAAAGCTCTCAACAATCAGGACACTGTAATGAGGACTGAATGAAATGGTGCATCTTAGAGGCTTTGGAAACCTATTCTAAAAATGTCAGTTAATTTTAATATTTTTGCTATTTTTCTAGAAACTCTGACCCAAATTCATTGGTCAATTCTGAAATCTCTAACTCACTTGCAGTCAATCAGGAAGTCTCCTGATAGCATAAGTTTGTTGGTTGGTTATTTTGTTGTGTTTTTTAATGGAGAAGATGATTTCTACCTGGATTCTTTTTAATGACTTCTATCTAATTCTCCCTACCCCAACTAGAAGAAAGACAAGGACAGATGAATAGACGCAAACAGTCGGATAAAAATAAAGCAGAATGCTCCATCACTCTGAGATCACACCAAGACAAGGCTATCCATCATAAAACCAATTATTGACTAGTGCATAGACTAGTGAGCTGTTTCCCCAGGTCTATGGGCAAAAAAAGAGCTTTTCTTTTCTATGGCTCATTTGATAGAAATATCAAGAGTGATTCTTCCCAACGTGCTCCAAAAAGCTTTCAGTCTCTTTCTTCCAAGAGGAGTAGGACATTTGACTTTTTCTGGTCTTCCTACACTCCTCACCATTCTCATCTTCTCTCTAGCATCTGATACAGTTTGCCATCTCCATCTCTTCCCTTGATATTCAGCACATTTCTCTCTAGAGGGCATAGTAGGAAAACACTAGCAAAATGAGTTATTCCAGTGAGACAGCTCACCAGAGTTGAGTTTAAACCATGATGATTTCTAACTTTCATATAGTGCTTTCCATGCATTGATATCTGAGCTTTGCAAAATGCTTTATGATGTATGTGTGCTTCTGCGTGTGTATGTACATATGAAATCTCATTTGAGTCTCACAACAAATTTATTAAGGACTTGGGACATTGAAGCTTTGAAGTGAACAAGAGTGCCAGGCCTGGAGTCAGGAAGACTCTTCTTCCTGAATTCAAATCTGGCCTCAGACACTTACTAGCTATGTGACCCTGGGCTTGTCACTTAACCCTCTTTGCCCTAGTTTCCTAGTTTGTAAAATGTGCTGGAGAAGGAAGTGGCAAACTGCTCCAGTATCTTTGCCAAGAAACCCCCAAATGAGGTTATAAAATGTTGGCTACAACTGAAACAACTGAACAACAGCACAATTATTATATTCATTTAACAAATCAGGAAGCTGAGGCTCAAAGGAGTAAAGTGAGCACACACAATCACATAGATTGTAAGAGTCAGACTCTGTGTTTGAACCCAAGTCAGCTCCCATTCTCCTTTCCCTGTATCATGCTGGTCCAAGCATGGTCACTCATCCCTTAGACACAGTGTTGTTCATTTATTACATTAACCCTGCAAATAGCTTCATTCACCAGGTAGAGTTAGCACCTTAATACCAAGGTTACATTAGACAGAAAGAATCAATATGAATATTTGAATAATACTGAAATGTTCTAAATGAAGTTATAAATGAAACAAGTGACACTCCAACACCTAGGGGAAAAGAAAGGTAGAACTTTGGAGTTGGCTTCCTTCCATTTAATATTTATGACCTGGTATTTTCTAGAATGGGAAAAAAGATACTTATGAATGAATATTTATAACTCAGGCATGTACCCAACTAAATATATATATCCAAAAATGTGTAGCATGAAATGTCAAAAGTTCATTTCTTAACTGAACACATTAACCTAGAATTTGCTAAACACATAAAATACTTGGACAAAATTTTCTATCTTAACAAAAGCCATTAGGAAAACTTGAAAGTAATTTGAAAGAGATTGCATTTAGACCAACATATTGATCTACTTACTCCTCCAAGAATACAGTGGATATAAGAAGTCATTAATTTGGGTGTTTCTTCCAATGCTGCAAATCTCCACTCACCTGATGTGACTCTTGTCCATGTCTTTTCATGAGCTGAGCAAACCCAAAGGGGCCACAAGTTTGCCAGTATCCCTTTTTACCTTCAGTTGGCATGCCTAAGAGAGTAGGCATCAGTAGACCATGCAGGCTGTTACCTGTAATCTCTCATCCATGTACTACATGACCAGACCATCCTATTAATCTAGTATGTAGTTCTCTGATAGCATCTTTTAGCCTTGGTCCTGTTTGTTGTATAATATATCTTCATATGTTATTATCATACAACCATGCACCTACATACGACAGAATAAACTCAAAATGAACATGTGATCTGATAGTAAACCATCACAGTGTTTGTGAAGAGCCAGGCCTGGGATTTCATTGGCATAGGGAATTTCCAGTTGAGGAAGTCACTTCTACCCAGGTAAACTTGCATCTTGTCTGTAACTTACAGTTTTAGCCGGCTGTCTAAGCCCCAAAAGAGCAAGTTACTTGCCTAGAGACACATGGCTAATCAGCCTGTGTCTGGGGGGTTGTCCTCTGTCCTATCCAGTAATATTTTTACACTTTATTACCCTTCACATACTCTAGGATCTACGAGCCTGACCTTCTGACTCTTCATCACATATGACATGCCATCTCCTGAATTCTGGACACATTTTTTGACTGTCCCTCTTGCCTGAAATGATCCTCCTTATTTCTGCCTCCAGGCTTCCCTGGCTTCCTTCAAGTCTCAGCCAAAAGCCCATCTTTTACAAGAGACTCTCCCAGGTCCCTTTAATATTAATTCCTTCCCTCTGGTATTCCGTCTCACTTAAGAGTGCCATATCTGATTTACACACACTTGCTTTCCCCATCAGACCATGAGGTCCTTGGAAGCAGAAATTGACTTTTGCCCTTGTTTTGTATTCCTAGCTCTTATGACAATGCCAGGCACATTACAAGTGCCTAATGAATGATTCTTGACTGGCTGCCTAATTATACTGTTGGGGAGATAGGAGTTGATCCAATGATTCTGGAAAGCAGTTTGGAATTACACTAATTTAAGAGTCCTTGGAACATTGCTTGGTCCAGGAACCTACAATGGCTAGAGCACTGGGCCTGTAGTCAGGAAGACCTGAGTTCAAATCCTGATTCAGATACTTATTAGTTCTGGGGGGGCTGGGAAAGTCACCTAACCTGCTTCCCTCAGCTTCCCCAGCTGTAAAATGGGAATAATGATAGCACTTCTTTTTAGGGTTGTGAGGATAAAATAAAATATTTACAAAAAGTGCTTAGCATGGTACTTGGCAGAGTAGGGACTTAATAAATGCTTCCCCCCTCCATTATGGGAGAAGGAATTGGAGATATCAGTCATGAGAGCCAGACTAGAGAATGAAGTTTTCCACCAGAGCCCCAGTTTGAAAGAAAGAAAGAGAAAGAAAGAAAGAAAGAAAGAAAGAAAGAAAGAAAGAAAGAAAGAAAGAAAGAAAG
>CM053595.1:310424625-310442108 GCA_028646575.1 Pseudocheirus occidentalis
GGAGAAAGCTAAGGGGTGTGTGTGTGTGTGTGTGTGTGTGTGTGTGTGTGTGTGTGTGTGTGTGTGTGAATGGGACATATACATATAAGTATACATGATTATGTACATATTAATACACATATGTATACATAAGCACACATGTATTGTGTGTCTATATGAATGTATAAAGACGTATACATATATGCACATATATTTGCTGCAAGAATTTTGGGTTTTTTCAATGTGGAAGGAGTGAAAGAAAATAAATTTTTAACCTCTAGCTTATGAGTGGTATGGGCAGATATGATCTAAGGTCTGGCCCACTTTTACAGACAGTAGGAAAAAGGTCATGACCATATCACCAACCAGCCAAATAGCAGGACACAGGGGCAGTCAAGGGTGGACAGCTAAGGTTGGACATTTTCTCCTGCAGTTGCCAAGAGGTCTGTTGGGCTCAAATTGAAACTATCTGCCACCTCTCAAATATGGTTGGTCTAGGGTTATCATCTGGTATCAAAAGAAAAGACGCTTCCCTAATCACTCTTAAGGTGGGACTTTGTCTTTAGCTTGCCAGATAATCCTTTGCTTATAGAGGTTCCCAAACTTATTTGACCTACCACCCCCTTTCAAAAAAAATATTCTTCAGTCCCAGCCCTGGAATTCTACCTTCTTTAACTCTTTAATTTTTTTAAAATTTGCATCAGTTCAAAAAAACATAAAATATATATTTAAATGATAAATCTTAAATTTAATAATTTATTGTAAATTTGCAGGGGTTTTCCTACATTGAAATTTTGATGATGCAATAGTGCATCATGTAACCATATAGTCTCATATTGTAAACAAATCACTACATGCCCATATTCCTGCCAATAAATGCTGGACTTCCTGACAATGCTCAACATGCTCTCCTGCCAACAGTTGCTTGTTAAGACCTGTTGGTGGGGGCGGCTAGGTGGTGCAGTGAATAGAGCACCGGCCCTGGAGTCAGGAGTACCTGAGTTCAAATCCGGCCTCAGACACTTAACACACACACACACATAAACACACAAACTAGCCGTGTGACCTTGGGCAAGTCATTTAACCCCAACTGCCCTCCAAAAAAAAAAAGACCTGTTGGTGGATTGGACCACTGATGGGTTATAACTTGTATTTTGTGTGCTTACCTGGAAAATTTACACCTTTAAATCTGTTACACAACAGATGAAACACGTATGAATGGTTTTTCAAAATGTTCTCATCTTTTCTTATGCTTCCATTGCCCCCTTATTTTTATTCAACACCCCCCAAATGCACCAGAGATTGCTCCTGACCCCCACATTGTTCCCACAAGGGACAGTTTTACCCATTTGGAAACCTGTGGCTTACATTAACTATCTCAGTCGTCCCCTCATCAGATGCCAAGTACGCAAAAGACCATCACAAGTAGTGAATTGTGAGTAAATCCTTCTTTCCAAGTGAAGTAGAAAATGAAGTTCTAGAATTAGAATATTCTAGGAAATACACCAAAATAGTGATCTTTACCAAGTTAGGTAAGATCTCAGCTCAAATAAGAGAGACAGAGACAGAGACAGAGAGAGACAAGCAGACCCTGAAGATCAAGGATATGGTGGGTTTGGCTCCCATAATATTCCTCTCTCAGAAGAGTCCAGTCCACCATTCAAAAATCTCTCTCTCCCTTCTGTCTTTGTCTCTCTGTCTCTGTCTCTGTCTCTGTCTCTCTCTGTCTCTCTCTCTCTCTCTCTCTCTCTCTCTCTCTCTCTGTCTCTTTCTTTCTCTCTGTCTCTCTGTCTCTCTCTGTCTCTGTATCTCTTTCTGTCTCTCTGTCTCTCTCTCTGTCTCCCTGTCTCTGTCTCTCTGTCTCTCTCTGTCTCTGTCTCTCTGTCTCTGTCTCTCTGTCTCGCTCTCTGTCTCTCTCTCTGTCTGCCTCTCTCTGTCTCTTTCTCTGTCTCTCTCTCTCTGTGTCTCTCTCTCTATCTCTCTCTCTCCCTTTCTCTCCCTCTTTCCCTCTCTCCCTCTCTCTTTTTCACTTATCAGGAGGTCCTTTTTCTACGTGTCTCTCCCAAAGGTTTCTAGAATGAACTCATTAAGTTCCTCACCCTAACACACTGCATGTGCTCAGCAACCTTTCATTCAATCAGGAATCATGTCAGGGCTGTTCTGCAATGAACTGCCCCAAGCCCATCTGGCCAGGGCTAGGACTACCTGGAAACTAAATGAAATCTGGAAATAATATAATTTAAATAGGAAATCATTTTGCTAATTTGCTGATTCTTAAGGAAAATTGAGGGGGCGGCTAGGTGGCACAGCGAGTAGAGCACTGGCCCCGGAGTCAGGAGGACCTGAGTTCAAATCCAACCTCAGACACTTGACATACTAGCTGTGTGACCTTGGGCAAGTCACTTAATCCCAACTGCCCTTCAAAAAAAAGAGTGAAGAAAATCGAGCTATTAATGAGACTTGGTTCTAGAGAATCTGGATATTTAAATAGCTTTTTTTCTTTGCAGTTCATGTCTCTGTGTTTCTCTGTATTGTGTGTGTTCCTAGGGAAGTCTGGAGCATTGGGGGAGGGGGTTGCTACATGCTCCCTGAGGTCTTAGGAACAGAAACAACCAAAGGGCTGTGAGTTTTTATTCCTGTGCCACAAGCTGCAGCTTTACCAGCAGCCCCAGAACACTCCCTCAGTTGTCCTGTTCTGCTGCAGCAGAAGTCCTAGAGCCCTTCCTAAAATCAGGGATCACAGGACCTTTCTATGGTCTTTCTCTTTGTTCAGCTATTTCAAAACCAAGTCAACCCTAAGCCTCCAAAAATGAGACTTATAGCAGATAAGGGTAACAATTGGATCCCAGAGCCTATGTGCCAATTTAAAAGCTGCCCTAGGCTGCCCCTAGCCTGATACAAATGAGAGCTTTCCTACATCAAAGCTTTCCCTTCCTTGTAGAGCTGCCATTAAGAGGATCAAATGAGATAAAGGGGCTTTTAAAGGTAGAAAGGGCAATAGGAGCATCACACGCTACCGTTATTATGGTAAGTGAAGCTTCATCCAGCCAACATCAGCAGGGCATAAACAGGGTGTTCCAGAGAAGGGAGAACTCCGATTTCTCTCCTCAAGCATCAAAGCTCTTTTAACCCGTTTTGATGGAAACGTTGCTAAGGCCTCTTCCAGCTCTATAATTCCCCAAGAGCATCCAACACTCCTCTGCTTCCTTAAACAGGACATAGTGTCATTTGGCCCCAACATTATAAACACCCATTCTGGTCCTGGGCAACACTACACAGCACTTCATCTTATTAAGAGCTCTCCTGTCTCCCTCCTGCCATCACATCATCCAGTGCCCCTTCTGGTTTGCCAGATCTTCTCATGGGTGTCTCCACATTTCTCACCAATTATTTCTTCTTCTTCTTCTTCTTCTTCTTCTTCTTCTTCTTCTTCTTCTTCTTCTTCTTTTCTTCTTCTTCTTTTCTTCTTCTTCTCCTTCTTCTTCTTCTTCTTTTCTTCTTCTTTTCTTCTTCTTCTTCTTCTTCTTCTTCTTCTTCTTCTTCTGCTTTTTTTTCTTTTTGGAGGGGGGAAGGCAAGGCAATTGGGATTAAGTAACTTACCCAAGATCACACAGCTAGTAAGTGTTAAGTGTCTAAGGCTGAATTTGAACCCAGGTCCTCTTGATTCCAGGGCCAGTGCTCTATTCACTGCCCCACCTAGCCATCCCCAAATTTCCCCTTCTTTCCACTCACTCAGCCCCCACTTTTATTCATTTGCTACATCATGTTTGCACTACTTCCCACGAACTCAAACTTTCCTGGCTCTCTGGCTTCCTCACATATTCCTCCCCTCGACACACTCTCTACTCACCAGTACTCACATACAATATTCCCATCTCTGTGTCTGCCCCAGATGCTTCCCATGATCCCCGTTGCTGAAATGCTTGCCCTCCTCATCTGAGTCACTTGGATTCCTTTTCTCCATCACAAATGCTAACATGGAAAGATCACTTCCCTGCAAAATCCCAACATTTCTCCCTTACTGATCAATTCCACTTTGTTGAACACACTCTGGTTCAGAAGAGAAGTTATCATTCCTTCTACCTTATTATCAGGAAATGCTGATATGTGGTATTCACATACTGGTATCATGATGTTTCTATCCTAAATACATTAGGCTTGAAACATAGAGATATAATAATATGCAGTGTACCTGAGATACATGGTGCCTGATAAGGCTTTGTACAGAGCAGGGACTTAGCAAGTATTTGTTGAAGTACTCTTATGAAGAAACCAAGTTCAAGTGACTGATCTAAGGTCACCCAGAAATTAGAGCTCAAGTAATGATTATGAAGTTGGAAGGGACCTGGGTGGTCATCTAGTCTTATGCCCTCATTGTACAAATGAAGAAACTGAGCCTTGCATGAGTTAAGTGACTTGTCCAAGGTCACTAGAACTTTGATTTTTAACTCAGATCCTCTGATTCCAAGGGCAATGTACTGCTACACTACATTAGCAATGTCTCTTGTATATCAAATGTCCTGAAAAAACAAAACTTGTCTTAAATCTTGGCTTCCAGTTAAATAGAAATCTATTTCCTGGCAAGTAAACATTCCAATTCTTCATTTGGAAACATCTTGCATTTCAACAAAAGCCCCTCAGCATGATTACGCACTGCTGTATTTACAATTTCATTTCCTGAAGACATTTTTCATGAACACAAGCAGGTGCAAAACAAAATCCAATCAACACAAACCCACGGGCAGAGACCATGAGGAATAAAAGAATGCTTTATAGGGTTTGTGTATTCCTTTGATATAATAGTAATTACAGTAGCTGGCATTTATATTATGTTTCATGGTTGGCAAAGCAATTTTCAAATAGTGTCTCAGTTGATCCTCATGATGCTGGAAGGTAGGGGTGATAATTCTCCCTGTTTTATAGATGAGGGAAACTGAGGCAGAGAAGTTAAGTGACTTGTTCAGGCTCACACAGCTAACAAGCGTCTAAGGCTTTCAGATTCCAAATCCTGCATTCTTTCTGTTATACCACATAGCTGCCTCTCTCTGAGGCCATCATATCCAAATCGGGTACAAATGGAAAAGGAGTTTGGCTAATCACATACTATAAATGAGAGACAACAGATGGCATAAGATCTACCATAATACCTTCGAAATTCCTGAAGAACTGGAGATGCTACCTACGTCAAAATGGGTAAGACATTGGACCTCAGTTTCCTCACCTGTAAAATGGGAACTGTGGATTAGATGCCCCCCTGAGGTCCTTGCTAGCCCTAGATCAGTTACCCTTGGATTCCATGATCTCTAATCCTTTAGGTATAAAGTACAGACAGGATCACACAGGATGAGAAACTCTGGAAGGGCTCAAAATTTGCCTTGTAAAGGGGGTGCCCACATCTCTGTGGTGGTTCCTCCTTGTCCCAGATTACCCAGCTCCCCCACCCCACCCCAGACATGGTCCTTTTAGAACAAAAAGCAAGGGGAGCTTGGAAGTCCATCATTGGCATGGCCCATATTGGAGACGATCGGATCAGAGACCCTCTCATCATTGTCCCTTCCATATTGGTATATGCTATTGTGAGGAAAGATGAAAGGGACAATAGAAATAATGATTCTCACCTCCGAACCCAGGCTCACTTCCTATCAGGTCACCTCCACCATTCTCACCCCAGATCACAAATGCAGCATGATGAAACTTTGGCGTCATGCTCATCAGCACTGACCTTCTCTCTCTAAATTCATTCGAGCCCACACACAGAATACATTCTCTCCATAACTGCTGACTCAGTGTTATGAGCCCTGCAGGACACTGATAGAACTGAGGCAGCCGAGTTAGACCCCATGTTCCCCAAGCAACCAAGGCTGTCATGAGCCACAATGCCATGGAGCAGACCCCCAAGGTGATTGACCAGGTCCCCAGCTCTGCGCCCTTTGGACAAAGGTATGTATACAAAGACAGCAAAGGCAGTGTGCAGGAAGGGTGTGTGCAGGAAGGGCGTCTACAGGAGAGATCTGACACCCTTGAGAACTGCCTTAAAAACTGCATGCAAGCTCCTTCTGGCCAGCTTCTCCTCTGCTTTAATCTCTTTGGCCACTGAGAGTCCCTTTTTAACTACACTGAGCAATGTTTTTACCTGGGAATTGTTGCATATGTTTTTAGTGAAAACATTGCATCCCACCCCTCAGCCTTAACCCTCAGGTTCATTACATTAGATGGGGAAGAATGTCTGGGATCCTCTTCCATGGTACCTACTATAGGTTCCGGATTGGGAACTCCCAATCCACTACTCAAAATACACCAGTCTCAAGAATCCTTTTTGATGCTTTATGTGTCTATATTTACATCTATGTCTACGACATATCTATAGCTACATCATCATCATCTGTATGGGGATGCCAGTATTCATATCTATATGAAACATATTTATCTCAAGATCTCTGTATTTGTGTGGATGTCAATATCCAGGCCTATTGCTATATCTAAATGGATATATCTAAATCCACATTTCCATATGAATCTAGATATAGCCATGTAAGCATAGGTATAAGTGTATCAGAAGAAATAAGATGATGTGTGTGTGCGCGCGCGTGTGTGTGTGTGTGTGTGTGTGTGTGTGTGTGTGTATAATATGTACCTGGATATGTATTACACACAGAGAAAGATGATATAAATATAACCCATATGGAGATAGAGAGAATGAGAGACTCTGAGAGAGAGTAATACATATACAATACACACAGAGATGAGATAGATATGAATATGCCCAGATGGAGCGAGAAAGAGAGAGGAGAGAGACAAAGACTGGAGACAGAGACAGAGAGACAGAAAGAGACAGAGAGAGACAGAGAAAAAGAGAGACAGAGAGTGAGAAGAGAGGAGAGAAACAGAGACAGAGAGAGACAGACAGACAGAGACAGACAGAGAGAGACAAAGACAGAGAGAGACAGAGAAACACAGAGACAGAGTGAGAAGAGAGGAGAGAGACAGAGAAAGAGAGACAGGCAGACAGAGACAGAGAGACAGACAGATGGACAGACAGACACAGAGAGAGAGAGAAGAGAGGAAAGAGACAGAGACAGAGAGAGAAGCCATAAATAAAGTTTTAATTGTAGTATGGTCTTTTCCTAGCTCTGACTGACCCTAGGCAAAGTTGTGAAGCAGATGGTTTAGCATGGGCTACTCCCACATTAACACTCAAGGTCAAAGCCAGAGCTAGGAATTTCTGAGTCTTGAACCAATACCACAAATCACAATCAAGGTCAGTGGTGATGCCCCACTCCTCAGTGAGGGCTAGGGGTGGGGGCTGGGGAGGGAGGAGTCAGAGATCTCAGGACAGTGTGTGGACTGTTGGGAGGTAGGTGCCACTAATGCTTTGGAATAAAGCCCAGGCTGCTCCCTGAAGATTTGCTCCAGTGCCCCCGGCCCCTCCTTCTCAGGGCTCTGGACACTCCCTAAGTCTTTCTTCACTCAAATGGCTTTGAAAGTCCATTCCAAGTCCACTCTGTGATTCTCCTCCCACTCCCTGCAGCCCCTGCCTGCACCTCCTGTCCTGAAGTGAATCTGCAAGGTCCCCTAACAAGTAACAGTGACAATGAGGAGAAGGAGGATAACACGAGCAGAGCATGTTTATTATTATAACACTTAAGGTTTGCAAAGTGCTTTACAAAGATCTCATTTGATCCTTACAACTCTAGGAGGTAGGTGCTCTTATTATCCCCATTTCATGAATGAGCAAACCAAGGCTTAGAGAAGGTAGGTGCCCCGTCCAGGTACACAAGCAGTCAGTGCCTGAGGCAGGATGTGAAATCAGGTCTTCTTGACCCCAGTCTAACACCGTATCCACTGCAACATTTGGGTGCCTAGACTTTGTTTACTCTTATTCTTATGTCCATGGACTCTTGTGTGTTGGGGGCTGGCCAGGGAGTAGGTGTTTGCGAGTCTTTTCCTCCAAGTATCTATTTCATACTTTCATTCATTAAGCTCCTTGAGAGGAGGGCTTAATTCATTCTTTGTATTTTATCCCTAGAACCTAACAGTGCCTGGCATACAGCAATTGCTAAATAAATGCTTGTGGGTTGGTTCAATTCTTTCATTCATACATTTAGTGAATATTCTGAATACATACAAGATGTTGGGGAAGATTCCAGACTCCCTGATCCTCAGGGAGCATCCTCCTAGACCAGCGGTTCTCAGTCTGTGGGTTATGTTCAATTTAAACACATCCTGCATATCAGATATTTACATTATGATTCATAACAGTAACAAAATTACAGTTATGAAGTAGCAACAAAAAAAAATTTATGGTTGGGGGTGACCACAATGTGAGGAACTGTATTAAAGGGTCATGGCATTAGGAAGGTGGAGAACCACTGTCTTAGATAATAATGATGTCACATTTCTACAAGGCCTGATCCTTAGGAAATGCCCTCTTTGATTAAAAATAATAATAATTCACATTTCTATAGGTGCTTTGATAATTACAAAACACTTTCCAAATAGCCCCATGAGATAGGTAATATAAATATCATTATACCCATTTTACAGGTGAGACAATTGAGGGTCATCAAAGTTGAGTTACTCTCCCATGATCAGGCATCTAGATAAGTCGCACTAAGGTGGGACTCCAGCTGATGTCTCCAGTCCCCTGCTCCCTCTATCACTACACACTGAAGCTCTGTTCTGTGGAATAGTTTGGAGGAGGGTAGACTGAAGTAAGGAAGTGTGGATCCTCTGTTGAAATTTCTGCATTGAAGTGGTAAGTTCCCTTTGAAAGGCCCATCATTCATGGGGGACCATTGAGGCGAGGGCCTCCCATGCACCTGGCCTAATCCATCCTGGGGCTGACAGCCCTGGATTCAGTCTTGTTCAAATCGCTGGTCACACTGTATCACTTTACAGGCAGTGACATTATTCCATTAAAAACAAAGATGAAAAGACTTTGCACTCTGTTGGCTGATGGAGAAAATATTAATTCACTGAGCACAACTTGCTGATTCACTGGTTACTAAGGCAGAGGAAGATATTCCTTAAAGGGACAATCACAGGAGGCACGCACTCTGCCCAGAATCACAAGGAGGTGCCTTTTAAGGGAGTGTTATTTCTTATTTCTGAAACTCATAAAACCATACAATCAACAGGTAGGAAGTGCCATGGAGATCATTCAGTCCAAGATAATCATTTTGCAAATAATGAAACTGAGGCCCAGAGAACTTGTCCTTCCCCAACTTCAGTCCTATATGAACCAACTGCCCATTGGTCACCTACCTGGAAAATCCATAGATAGCTCAAACTCAAACCCAAGCCCACCTCTCTTTTCGGTATCACAACCCTTCCAATGATGAATGTTGCAACTTCAGAACTCTGCTCTTTCTCTCCTTAACCTCTTACCCACATATGATCAGTTGCCCAATTTTGTGAATTCTACCTCTGAGATCTCTCTCTTACCTGTCTTCTTCTTTCCACCCACATGACCACCAGCCTCATTCAGGCACCCATCATTTCACAGGGTCTATAATGCCTTCCCAACTGGTCTCCTGGCCTCTAGCTTCTCCCTGTTCCAATCCATCCTCCACAAGATGCCAAAATAACCTTTCTGACCATATCATTCCCTTACTCCAGAAAATTCAGTGGCTGCCTGTTACCTCTGGGATAAAGATACAAACTTCTTGTTGTATTTTCAGTTCCCTGCACTCGGATCTGGCCCCATGCCATCCAAGCTTATTGTGCATTCTCTTAACACATTCCTGACAAATTGGTCTCCTTGCTGTTCCCTGACTCACCACTTCTTCTCCTGCCTCTGTACCTTTTGCAAAGTCTGTCATCGGTGCTTAGAATGCTCACCTTCTTTACTTCTGCCTCTTAAAATCCCTCGCATCTGTCAAGTCTCAGCCCAAGCACCAGCTTCTACTAGAAAGCCTTTGCTGAGCCCCCAGGGGCTAGTGCCCTCCCTTCTCAAACCATCTCATATTAATTTTGTACTTCTATATAACGAATCTTCTACATGAAGTTGTATTTCTATATAAACATACCCACAGCTTGATGGCATAGAGTGCTGGCCCTGGGGTCAGGAAGACTCATAATCTTGAGTTCAAATTTGGCCTTGGATAATTACCAGTTGTGTGACCCTGGGCAAGCCATTTAACCCCGTTTGCCTCAGTTTTCCCATCTATAAAATGAGCTGGAGAAAGAAATGGCAAGCCACTTTTGTATCTCTGCCAAGAAAACCCCAAATGGTGTCACAAAGACTCTGGAACAACATTATTTTCTTATGTTACGCATAAATGTTCTACAATATGATACAATAAGCATATAAACAGGCACTGCGCCAAGTGCTGGGGATAAAAAAGAAAAAGAAGAAAAAAACAGTCCTTGCCTTCAAGGGGCTTACAATCTAATTATGGAAGACAATACACAAAAAGAAGCTGAAAGGGAGGGTGGGGATACCAGAGGGTACCAGGTGTGGAGGCTTTATGGAGATGATGATGGAGATGAAACCAAGCAGAGTAACTGGTGGCAAATAAATAAATATTTAGCATTTTGAGCCCTCTATAAAGGAAGGTTCTTTAAAGGGGGGGGGGAATTTTGTTCAACCCTCCAATCAGAGAATTAGAATTAAGTGAGGATCCTGATGGGGTATAAGGAGTGAAGATGAAGCAGTCTCTACAGTGATGAGTTTCTCCTGGGTGGGCTATGGTGCTGACAGAGTCAAAATCAGGCAGAGCACCTAATGGTGAATGAAGAGATGGCTAAGCATTTTGAGCCCTTTATAAAGGGAGCCTATGTGAAGAGGGTCTTTGTTCTACCCTCCAGTCCTGCAATCAGAGAAACTGACTCAACTGAGAATACTGATGAGGTATTCTCATTGTTATGTGAATAAATTGCTTTCTCCAGTAGAATATAAGCTCCTTGAGGGCAGGACTTGTTTCTTTCTGTCTGTCTTTCTGTCTTTCTTTCTTTCTCCAGTTCCTAAAGACAGTGTATGCGCATAGAAGTGTGTGGTGATGCTTGACTGAGTTTGAATCCTTCCAGTAGAGTGCAAACTCCATTAAGATAAGAACTTCTTAGCACCTAAAACAGTGCCTTATATTTAGAAGGTATTAATCAGGACTTGTTGGATCAAATTAGGACAAACATTTATTGAATTCCTAACTTGTGTGATGTAGCAATGATAGGTCTGGGGAAGTGAAGATTCTGTCTCTGCCCTTAAGGAGCTTATGTTTTGTTAGGGAACATAACATACATAGAACAGTAAAAACAAAGTGATTTGTGGTGTGAGAGAACATTCATAGCTAAGAAAATCAGGGAAAATTTCAAGGAATGGGCACCAACCTGAGTAGAACCTTGGAAGACAAGAAGGATGCCTGGTCCAAGGTTACACAGTCACCCAATTATGGCTAGAACTGAGGGCTTGCGATGTTCTGTTTTATCATAGATTCAGAAGTTGCACCTCTCAAAGTGTTTTTGAGATGGCAAAGTACCTTCAGTCACAGTGAATAATGAATACCCTGAAGGTCTCAGGGATTCTAATTCTCATTATTCAAAATTATAATTATGTAAAATGTGTTTATTGACTGCAGCTCAATGTAAGTATATAATGTGGATTTAAAAACATGCAACCCCTTTAGGGGATTGTTATCCTAGCTGTATATGAAGAGATCAACCCTACTGACTGCGTAAGAGTCACATCCAAGGGTCCTTCCTGAGAAGGTCTCCTTGGAATGGTTAATAGGTCTTTCCAAGGCAGTATGCCATGATAATGGTACAGACCTGAAGAATCAGGGAAGCCTACTAACAAATAAGAAACAAAATCAGCTTCTCAAGATGTCAAAACACAGGTTTGGGATGAGTTTACCACCACACCCACTTTGGATCAAGAGTCAACTGGCTATCCACATTTATTCCACTGAGTAAAGTCATCTCCTCCTACTATAGCCTGGGGTGGGAATGAGAGTTGTTTGGCAGAAATTCCAATCTTTTTCCACCTTTTTAAAGTTTTCCTCCAGAATCTAGAAAAGGTCAGTATTTCTGTGTTTTATCATGCAAACAAAGTGACTCTAAATGTTTCTCCAGAAAACTTGGGGGGGACAATTCAAGCTGGTGAATCCTTTTCATCTTGTGTTCTAGAATATTTAAAATACTTGAAATAATATTTGTAGAAGCCATCATTGTGTTCATTAAAACATAGATTGTGTGTGCATGCACAAACACATGTGTGCACACATGCACGCGCACACATACACACACACACACACGCACTCAAACTGTAATGTGAGCCTGTTTCTCCAGACTTTAGACAAAGGAGAAATAACAGGTTGGTGATGTCATACCCCATTTCTTTTATCCCTTACATTCTAGGGTGACTGAAAGCCTGTTTTCCACTAGTCCAGCTTGAGAGATGCTGTTTCCTTCAGGGCTTAATTAAAGTAGCTGAAATTCTAGCTATTAGTATTTGGGTGTGGGAATGAAAAGGGGGAATGGTGAAGAGAAGGCATGGGAGCAAATCTAAGGAGAGTATTTGTTTGCTAAGTCATTTCATAGGATACTGTTTACTTCTAGACCAAATCTCATGTGTGGAGTCATATTAACTTGAAAGTCCCCAGTGTTTGGCACATAGTAGGTACTTTGTTAATCTTTTTAATTGAAATAAATGTATTAGTCCTCTTTTTTCTCATTCTTCTCCATCTCTGTGTCAGCATTATAGAGCAACCCAGCCAATCCCCCCAAAATTTATTTTTGATGTATGTGTATCTGTCTGTTTGTGTGTGTATGTCTATGTGCGTATCTGTGTGTGTGTGTGTGTGTTGGAGGGAGGGGATTGGATCAAAGTCTGTCCCATGGAGAACCCTTGGCTATGAGCCTGCAGTGACATTAGAGAATCACCTTGAGTCCTCAGAGGTACCCCTAGAACCAGGAGAGGGAGACGTAACCAGCAGAGCCTGGGAATCCAACTCCTGAGAGTCAGAGTCAAGATGAGACTCTTCCAGGCTTATGTAGGTTATATGTGGGTATTCATCCAGAATCCAATCCTGGTATCTCTCATAGAACCCACTAAAAAGGTTCTCTACCCCTGAAAACTTGCATTATGGGATGACACATATTATTTTTTTAATGACAATTTCTTAGATGGCAATTACATAGCAGTCTTTCCAGCATATTTCCTTCAACATCAGACCACTTTCTTTTGTGATGATTTTTGTAGACTTTCACATTTGTTGATTTGTAGAATATGTATGAACTGAAACTTGCTGTATTCCCCATTCTTGTATGTATGTTGACATTGCGGCTAATATGAGAAGCATGGTTTTTTTTGCATCATGAAAATATTATTTTATTTTCATTTTGATCTTATTTTCTATCATCCCTAATTGGCTTTTCCAGTTATCAGATGATTTTGACGTTTCTATAAGAATGCCCTTGCAATAACAAGGATTAATTGGAGGAAAATTGGAGTGCCTTTGGAATAGGGATACAAAGGAAATTTTCCTTCAAAGTAGATTGCCTATGGTACCAGAGCTCCTAGAGAAATGTTAGTGTTTCATGTGAGTAAAGGAACACCTAGAAAAATTTTGCCTCAGTTTCCTGAGTGAACTGGAAAAGGAAATGGGAAATTACTCCAGAATCTTTGCCAAGAAAACCCTACATGTGATCTAAAAGAGTCAGAGATGATCGAAAAATGACTAAGCAACAACATAGATGGAAGACTGAGTATATGAGTCATTAGCTGTTCATGTTTCCTCCTTGTTTGGAATCAATACAATCTGAGGTTTTTCTTTTTTCCTTACTTTTTGTATCTTTTCCTCCTTTAGATACCTTAGAAATGATCTCCTCAGTTCTGTTAGAATTTTATCACTTCCAGGAAGGATCGCCTCTCAACAGACAGGTGTGAATGGTTAGACAGACCAAATATATAGACAAATACATGTGGATATAAAGATAATTGTAGATAGATATGGATGGATGGATAGATAGAAAGATAGATGTGAATGGATGGATGTGAGATACATGTAGATAGAAAGATAGATGTGGACAGATGGATGAATGAATAAATGAAGAGAGAGATTCGATGCAATCAAGCTGCTTCCCACCTCTGGTTTCCTTATTTCTACTTCTCCCTCTTCTATAACCACCTAAAGGAATATGATATTCAGGCCCAAGGGAGATTGTTCCACTTTTCTTGCAGGAGAATAATACAGTTTGTTGAAATGTTTCCTTTGAAAACCTTTCCTATTTTTCTTCTATTTGTGGTGCTTTCTGTTTTCATCTTTGAATGTCCCTGGAATGATGACACTTATCTTACCCAGCTTTATTTAGATTGACTTTACCTTCCACTGCTTCTCTCTGCTTCATGAAATAGTTCTGCTCGTAAGTGCCCATCATTCTTCCTTGTAAGGTTTTGCAGCCTAGTTTCTACTCTGCCCCAGTGCTGCCTTTGGCAGCCGTCTCTGTCCACCCAAACAAGTGATGATGCTGGTGGTGATAATGCTTCGCTTTAAGGATTACAGAACGTTCTGTATCTCATCTAGACAAGCCAACTAAGATGATCTCAGGAATCTTTTGATCTCCTTGAAGCAACTAATTTACATTGGTTAAGCTTCTAGTTGAAATTGTCAACCATAATCATTAAATAGACACTGGGGATACAAAATCCAAAAAGAAAAGGTCTTTGCCTTCAGGTAGCTTCCATTCTGTCTCCAGACTACAACTCTAGAATGGGTTTATATTCCATTCACTCCCTCCATATTCCAGTAACCCTCTAGAAGCTGTCATTCCTCAGACATCATTCCACCTCCTACCTCAGTGTCCTATGCCTGGAATGCAAGCCTGCCTAATCTAAGTCTCTGAAGATCCTTAACCACCACAGATACCACCTCCAGTTGGAAGCCTTTCTTGCCACCCCTCTTCCAACTGTTCTTCTCCCCCTATTCTAATAATTTGGGGCTTGGATCATGATTTGTTCCCATGGCTATGAATGTGTCTGAAGCAGGCTGTATGGAATGCTTAGAGCTTGGTCAGACATCAAAGGTCCCCCGCATCCTGTGCCATCTCCAGTCGTCCTGACTTTTGTTCTGCTACTGGACTTTGATAACTCAGGAAGAGAGAGTGAGGCCGACAATTTTGTGTAATTCTGCCTCACTTAAATCCAGTTTGTGGGTTGAGTCAAATACATCACCCCACAATGTCATTGAACTTCTTTGAAAATGAAGACCATCGACATCTATGTCACTACTTCCTTATTTCATCTTCCAACAGAACTTAAGCCCCTTGAGGGCATGGACTATTTGGGGTTTTGTCTTTCTGTCCCCAAAACTGAGCACAGCACCTTGCTCCTTAGTCAATGTTCTTTGATTAAATTGAATGAGAAAATGAGAGAACAAGAGGCAATGTGGAATAATGGGGAAATACTTGGAGTTAAGATAGTACCAGGCTCAAATTTTATGTGTGGGACTCAGAGAAAGGAACTAAGACTTTTATGAAGTGAAACAGTGGGTAGGGTGAGCAGAATGTCAAAGAAAGTAATTTGATGAGACATAAGAAATCTGATCAAAGCAATGACTAGCCATGATGCTAAGATATGGATGATGAAGGCTGCTTCCTATCTTCTGACAGAGAGGTGATGAGCCTGAGGTGCAGCCTCAGACACATACTAGCTGGATGACCCTGGGCTAGTCACTTTTAACCCTAAGTTTCCTCATCTGTAAAATAAACTGGAGAAAGAAATGGCAAGGCAGCACAGTATCTTTGCCGAGAAAACCACAGGGCAGCTAGCTGGCACAGAAAGAGCACTGGTCCTGGAGTCAAGAGAACCTGAGTTCAAATCCAGCTTCAGACACTTACTAGCTGTGTGACCTGGATGAGTCACTTCACCCCAACTGCCTCAGAGAAGAAAGAAATAAAAGAAAACCTCAAATGTGGTCAAGAAGAGTTGGATACAACTAAATTCAACAATCACAATTAATACAAATAATAATGCTAGTAACTATTCATTTTTATAGAGGCTTTAAGGTTGTCAAACCACTTTAATTCTAATAATATGGCAATTTTAAGGTTTGCAAAGGGCTTTACATACACTGTCTCATTCGTGCCTTACAGTGATCCTGGGGTTTAAGTTGTTAGAGATAATTTTATCCCTAGTTTACAGATGAAATAACTGAGACTCCAAGACATTTAGTGATTTGTCCAGGATCACACAACTCATAAGTGTTGGAAGCTATGTTTTTGTAACTCCAAGCCCAGCAAAGCATTGGGCAAGATATTAAAAGAAACAGATCTTGAAATAGGAACTCAAGGAACTTATTTGTAAGAAATAAATAGAAACATAATAATCATGGTTAATATGTATATAGTGCTTTTTTGTGCAATAACTATATATATGTGTGTGTGTGTGTGTGTGTGTGTGTGTGTGTATTATATATGTATGTATAAAGCCCTTCCTGTGTTATCTCATCCAAGTCTCATAACAATCCTAAGAGGTAGGTACTCTTATTATCCCCATTTCACAGATGAGTAAACTCAGGCAAATGGAGGTTAAGTGACTGGCCCAAGACCTCACCATTAGTAAGCATCTGAGCCTATTTCAACTTGGGTGTTTCTGACTAAAATTTCAATGCTGTGCCAAAGATTGTCTGAAGCAGGATTTGAACCCAAGTTTGGATATGATGATATTGAAGAAGGAGGAAGAGATGGAGAGAATTCAGTGGAATAAAAATCCACACAAGAGTGCAGGAGACGATGAGTAGCATTACTGTGACAGGTTTAACATGCATTTCTTTAAAAAAAAAAGTGTACTTACCTAGTAGAATTTCACAGTTTCTGATACAATCTTCTTTTCCTATGTTTGAGAACTCAGGGAGATGAGTTCCACTGTGGCTTCATATACTTCCCAGCTGTGTGACCTTGAGCAAATCACATAACCACTAGTGGTCTCAATTTCCTCAGCTATAAAATGGGTATAATCGAGGGGGACGCAGCCAAGATGGCGGCATAGAAGCAGCAAAGCACCGCAGCTCCCACACAAAAACGCTAAAAAAACCTCATAAAATGGGACGCTAAACAGATTTTCAAGCTCCAAAACTCTCCACAAGACAGAAAGCACGTCTGTTGCTACAGGCAGCGCAGCAGGCGGGGCTCTTCTCAGCAGTCTGGGACCCACAGTCGAAACCCGGCTGGGTAAAGCCCTGGGGCATTGGGCGGGGAACCGTGGCTATAGGAGAGCAGATCAGCTGCACTGGAGGCACAATAACACATTTATCAGGCCAGAAGACAAAAAGGCTAAGAGAAAGGTCAGTGGATTTTGCTAACTGAGGAGGAGAAGAGCGGGTTCGGCCAAACTGCTCCCAGGGCAAGGAAGCAGTGGGAGGCGGCTGTAGCAGCAGGAACATCTGAAAGCCGCAGTGGCCCCCACTGGGCTGCTTCAGAGCCCTCGGCCTGCAGATAGCAGGGGGGCTGACGGGATCCATTGGGGCCAAGGGCTCTTGCGTTGACTGGCCTGGATCTGGATCGTGGTC
>CM053595.1:310442608-310459175 GCA_028646575.1 Pseudocheirus occidentalis
CTGCCTCTCCCGTCCTGCTCCTCACGCCTTGGCAGATGTGGGGGTGCTGGAGGCTGTAGAACCGCTGCAGGCTGGCTGCGGGGCTCGGCTTCCGGCTGTTCCAGCCTCCTCTCCGACGGCCGCGCTGAGCCCCTGCTGCCGAGCTGCCTTCAGTGAGAGCTGTGTTCTCTGGATTTGTGTGAGTCTGAGAGTCCTAGACTTTCCTAGACTTTGTCTGGGCTCGTATTTTCTGGGTGTTTAGGGTGGCGGTGTGGGAGCTGCGGGACCTTGCTGCTTCTACACCGCCATCTTGGCTCCGCCCCCCTGCCTAAATTTATTTTTATAGTTGAAGGAACTGAGGCAGACAGAAATTAAGTGAACTGCCCAAGGTCACACAACCAGTAAGCATTTGAGACTGCGTGTGGACTCAAGACTTCCTGACCAGGGTACCATGTGAGCTATTTACAGTATTATTTTTGTGTAAGACAAGAGGGAAAGGTTTGGGAAAACCCACTCAAATATTGTCCAGTGAGTACCCTTCCCATTTGTTCAAAGAGGAGTTGGGAGAAATTAATGTTTGACCCTTGAGTTGGAAGCTAGGAAGCCTGGATTCTACTTTGGGATTCACCATGACCCAGTTCTGAGACTTTGAGCAAGTTGCTTTGCCTCTATGGAATTTTATTTCCTTATTTGTAATTCTTTCCCTAACTAAATGGTCTCCGACCTTCCAGCATATACTCACATTTTGTGAACTGAGAAATACCATATCCAGGATGCCTGTTTCAAATAATTTTCAATAAGTGTGCTTAATACTAGAGTGATAATTGGCACCATTTAATCTCTGATGATACAGAGGACATTCCTGGAACATGAAAATCTAACAATCCAATCCACCAAATATGTATTAAGCTTGTTTGTCTTATTAACATTATAACAGTGGAACAGGGGCATGACCAAGGAGACCTGGGAGTACAAATTTTGGTGAGCTTCCTTTCAGAAAGGCCAGTGAAAGGCTCGGCCCTTCACCTCTGTGACCCTCTCTGGAACATTTAGTGTTAACCTTTTTGATTAACCATTGAACTGGAACATGATATGTATACAAAAAACTCTCTAGGAGGCAACTCAGCCCTCTTTCATAAATGGCTGATTGAGTGAGGAGGAAAGGACTTGTGTAAGCCTCTGGGTAGAGAGAAAGAGAGAGCTAGGATCAGTAGCCTACAGTCCCTAAGTAAGTAAACAGGAAGCCACGAGCATGACCCTGCTGTCACTTCTGTTCCTATAGTTTGTTTTTTTTCCCCACATTGGGTGGAGGAGTATTAGAGATGGGATGGACAAGGCTACAGCTGAGAGCTGAAAGGTTGGAAAGAACCACTAGAGGTTCAGGGATGGGAGTCAGTGCTGGCCCTAAGACAGGTGTGACCCAGCCCAGCAGTAAATCAGATTATACAAGGTAGGATGCCACATTTCTGGAGCAACTTTGTCTATGGCTAGTCCTGAATTTTGAAGTCACTTATTAAGTATCAACTACATCCCAGGCACTGGGCTAAGAACTAAAAACTAAGTACTGAAAGTGACCTTGGCAGAGGCAAATGCTTTAAGTAGGAGCCCACTCTCCCCAGGAGACAAGATGGTTCGGCGGAATAGTTCATACCTCTGTTCTTGCTGTGTTCTCTCAGTAAATATCCCATTGTAAAAGCTAATTGATGCAAATGAGTTGAATACACTAGGTTGCTATTTGCTCATAGATGATAGTGGGGAGAACACGGTAGAATAGGAGCTTCAGCCAGTGACATTTACAAAGATACTGCTAACCTCTCAGGGGTATCCCCAGACCACTGAGGGAGAAATTCAGCGATCTCTGCAGGGATCTGACTCATTCCTTGTTGTTTGTTCTTCATTCTCAAAGAGGACCATGAAATCAGGGAGGTGATGTGCAGGTGGGTTGGTTTTAACTTGCTTGAAGGGCTGTACAAAGTCACCAGCCTCACTTTGTCCTCCAGACCCGTCTGGATATAGTGGTGAGATATAGATCAGGATGACTAGACATGGCCCTGGCTGCAGTGAGAGACCTTGACCTTTAGTTGTTGTTTTTGCTTTTTGGAGGGGGGAAGGTAGGGCAATTGGGGTTAAGTGACTTGCCCAAGGTCACACGGCTAGGTTTGTGTGTGTGTGTGTGTGTGTGTGCGCTAAGTGTCTGAATTCAGATTTGAACTCAAGTCTTCCTGACTCCAGGGCCAGCGCTCTATTCACTGCACCACCTATTCACCCCGACTTTGGCCTTTTTAAGCTCAGTTTGACCAAGGCAATGTCCATACAGTAAGTTTAAGGCTAGGTGAGAAGTGAAGAAGAGAATGCCCACTTTATCTAGTCAAAAAAAAAGGAAAATCACTCTGGGAGAGAGAAAGACCCTTAGGGGTTACCAGCCAAAAAAGAAACCATTTCTTTTTATAGCCATTCTAAGTCAATTAGGGCCCAAACCATGACCAAGTGGTACTTGGCCTGGAATCTATTGTTGATCAATCAGTGGGAGCCAGAGTAATTTTGCTATAAGTTTCGATCCTTAAGGAAAAATAAAAAAGGTTTCAGGGATGTGGATTGATATTAGGACCTGAAGTGTTGATCAAAAAATATACCCATTTTATAAATAAAGAAAATGAGTTTTAGAAAAAGTAAATGACTTGCCCCTGGTCAGTCTGTCCAGTTAGCTATTGAGCGACAGACAAAATTCTTCTAAAATTTTCACAGGGTGGCTAGGTGGTGCAATGAATAGAGCACCGGCCTTAGAGTCAGGAGGATCTGAGTTCAAATCCAGCCTCAGACACTTAGCATTTACTAGCTGTGTGACCTTGGGCAAGTCAGTTAACCCAAATTATCCTGCCCTACCCCCTCCAAAAAAAATTTCTCTTTTATTTTGAGTTTAAGTAATGGGTAGAGTGCCCAGCACTAGGGACACAAAGACAACCTACCTTCAAGGAGTCTACCTTCTACTGGAAAGATCCAGTAATTAGTAATTGATCATTGGAGTAGGAAGGAGGCAGTGTTAAAAACTAAGGGGATCAGGAAGGTCTGTATCTCAGAGTCATTATAACTTGAGTAGACAAGAATATGATGTACAAGGACTCAGAGCCATAGTTGAGCTAGCTAGATGGTGTAGTGGGTAAGACACTGTGTTTGGAGTAAAGAAGACTTGAGTTTGAATCTGGCCTCTGACATTTACTAGATGTGTCAGCCTGGGCAACTGCCTCGCTTTCCTCACCTGTAAAATGATGATAACAACACCCACTTCCTGGGAATTTGGGGAGGATGAAGAGAGGTGTGTTGGCTAAATTTGCAAAGCTAAAGTTTATGCCTGCACTCATTCGTTTTAGTGCTATTATTACCCCTCAGGACAGAGAAGGAAAAGGTTGATTGGAGGAACATTAGGACATATAATTAGAGACCTGTTAGGGCTCTCAGAAGGGAAAATGTCAGAGCAGAGATAACTAGACCACTGCTTAGTACACTGTCCAGCACAGGAAGCAGTTAGTAAATGCTTCCTTAGCATATGAAAGAGATAGAGAGGGAGATAGGTGGGTGGGTGGATGGATGGATGGATGGATGGATGGATGGACAGACAGATAGATGAATAGATCATAGATGGATAGATAGATAGATAGACAGACAGAGAGACAGAGATAGGGGATAGATAAGATAGATGGGAGATGGAGTAGATAAAAGGATAGATAAAGAGATAATAGTATTTCAATACAATTGGTTTTCCTTGAAATACTATGTATCTTATCTTGTGCATTTGAAAACATCATTCTGAGGGATTCAAAGACCACCACAGTACCAAAGGAGCTCATGACATTAAAAAAAGGTTAAGAATCCCTGTCTTAGAACATTACTGCTAAGAAAACCCTTGGGGCATAGAATGTCACAGCTGGGAAGGACCTTAGAAGAGAGAGTATCAAAACTGGAGATCCCTTCCAACTTAGAAAGTCACAGCTGGAATGACCCTTAGAACACAGAATGTCAGGGCTAGAAGGGACATAAATAATTCTGAGCTGTTCTAATGCCAGGACTTGTAAGGCACTTCTATCTTCAAACCTCCAAATGCTTTTATACATAATGTTTCAGTCATTAAATCTCAGGATATCTCTAAAAGTGATCAAATGGGAAAATATAGGCAATCAAGAGACTTAGTGATCTCCCTGAGGACACACAGCCAAGCCCTTTCCATAAAACCCAAGGATGGGGCTGATACCTATTGGAGCAAGGACTTTTCTCCAGGCAGTCTGTGGAATTTTAGCGCAGGAAGAGACCTCATGGGCTATTTAGTGCAACTCATCTTTGCATTTAAATATCAGTCCTGCTACTTGTTACTGGTGTGACCCTGGGTGAGTAATTTGCCTTCTCTGAACCCTCCTTAGGAGGAAGGAAGGCGCAGAGAAGGTAAACAGAGGTAGCTGTGATGAGGTGCAGGCTCTAGGAGCCCCCTTCAGCTCTCCTTGAATCTTTGAGGTGCAGGCTCTGAGAAATCCCTTGAAGTCTGATTGAATCTTCCCACTTGATGAGGCATTTGTAGAGGCCATAAATATTTCCTCGTGGCTGGGCCCAAACCTCTGTTACTAGCCTGCCCATCTGCTTCCCACCCTTGAGCCTATCAAAATATCAATCTTCCCTTTCATTGACCTCATTAACCTCCTGAAGATCTTCCCAAATTCATTACTGGAGTCTGACTTCATTGACTCCTCCTGAAGACCATCCCCAAATTCCTCCTCCAGACTACCCCTAGATTCCTCTTGTACATAAGAGTCCGTCTTCCCTCCATGTGGTATGAGAGCCATAGAATAACTTGGCACAGAGTACTCTGTGTCAGACTCTGGCCTGCTTGCCCAATGCAAGCATTACAGATACCTAGGCTCCTTAAGAGTCTTTCCCATATGGAGAACTCTTAATGAACTTTCAATAAACTTTACTTTTCTTTGGCTGAGAAGACTTGAGTCAAATTCATTTGGCAGGACCCGGCATGTTGGTATTTTGGGGTCTAGGGCAACCCTAACCCTGATCTCTTCAACTGGACTTGAGAGAGAGAAAGAGACAGAGACAGAGAGAGACAGAGAGAGAGAGAGAGAGACAGAGAGAGAGAGAGAGACAGAGAGAGAGAGACACACACACACAGGGAGAAAGAGAGACAGAGACAGAGACAGAGACAGAGAGAAGACTTCCAGTTCCAAACCTATGATGCTAATGTCCAAATAAAAAGGCAAAATCCAAGTCTCTTTCTAGGGCTATAACTAGAGACCTTCGGTGAGTTACAGGCAAGAACTGATTCCCATCTAACCCCAGGAGTTTTCTGACTGAGCTGAATCCTGAGCCTGTAATAGGAATGGATCTACCCAGGGCAAATGTTAAGCATCACAATGTTTCTGAATCGGTTTGCATCAGATCAAGCACTCTGGGGCTTTGGGCTGGCTTCTCAGCTGTGTGCTTGGGAGGACAAGTCCTGGGGAAGAGTCCCTGAGGTATCATGGCAGCCGAGGAAGGGCTGGGCTGGCTAAGTGGGAACATTCCACCGCCAGAACATGACTAAGAGACTGGGAGGAATGAAGCCGGAGGCTGCATTTTCCTGGACGGGCTGAGCTGGGTGATGGATGGATAGATGGCTGCATTGTGCTCCAAGGCAGTGGCCCGACTTTGAAAGCTCTACCAGTGCCTTTGAGTTGTCTCCAAATGATTCATGATCAAGCTGGCCTGAGTCTAGAGCTTGGCACAGGTGAGACGCCCCAGGTTCAAGGTCGTGTGTGCAAGATGGGGCCAACAGGCTGAACTCCAAGCGTCCAGACAGAAAAGCTGAGGTTTGGTTGTTTTTGGGCTACAGAGGAGAAAAGTTGAGCCATCTTGCCAATTCCTATGTGCCTCCCTCTAAAATCACTGCCCATCACAGTCTAGTGAGCTTCTACAGGCACAGCTTTCTGTATGTTATCTTCCCTATTAAAATGTGAGGTCCTTGAGACTGTGAACTCCGGGGGTGTTTTTGCCTTTCTTCGTACCTAGTCCCTTGGCACGTGGCCCATCAGGCAGTAACTGACAGAAATGCTTATTGATTGAATGCGCCCAACTTCGTGCCAGGAGGTGAGGAGCTCCAGCCCTCAAAGAGATAATGTTTATTAGAGGAAATGATGCGTCCACACATCATAGGACCAGAGATTTGACCCTGGAAGGGAACTTCAAAGCCATCTTGTTCAACCTTTCACTTTATAGATGAGGAAAGGCTGAGGGAGGTAAAGTGAAGAGAGAACTGAGCTTGGAGTCGGGAAAACCTCAGTTCAAATGTGACTTCAGTGACCCTAGATAAGTCACTTAACTTCTGTTTGCCTTAGTTTCCTCAGCAGTAAAATGGGGGGGGAGAGTCATAATAGCACCTACCTCCCCAGGTTGTTGTGGGATCAAATGAGAGGCACAGAGTTATACTGCCTGACATATGGTAAATGCTACATAAATGTTAGCTATTACTAAGTGGCAGAGTCGAAATCTGAACCCAGGTCACTTGATTCCAAATCCATCCCCCTTTCCCCTACAAAAACTATAGAGAATGATGCAAAGTAATTTGGAGGAGAGAAAGAGAAGAGAAAGAGATAAAGAATAGACAGAGAAACTGGGAATGAAAAAGGGAGAGAAAGAAAGGGGGAAAGCGCTAAAAAGTGGGGGAGAGGAATCAGGAAAGGCCTCATGTAGGAGGCAGCAGCTGAGTTGCGCTTTGAAGGCCACAAAGGATCCTATGAATGACTGACACATAGTAAGCATCGAATTGTTTAAAAAAATCATTTCTGTTCCTTTCTGAGGTAGAGGTGAAGGAGCACATTCGAGACAGAAATCAATTACGCAAAGCTGTGGCAGTGAGAGAGGGATTCTCCAGGAAGAGCTAGGAAACTGGTTTGGGACAAGAAATGCACAAAAGACAGTCATTTGCCATAAGGCTGCAAAGTCAGACACAGGCAGGAACCAGGTTCGTGAAGAGTCTCAGTGTCAACACAAGTGAGTGGCTGGCGCCACAGAAGACAACCCCCTTGGATGGGAACATTCCTGAGCCCTGTATGCCAGGGCACTGCTTCTAATGGCAGGGAAGGACACTGACATTCCAAATGTTCATTTAGAAAGCAGAGAGGTGAGTAAAGGGAAGAACAAGAGACACGGCTTTCAATCATTTCTTTATTCAGTAAACACTTATTTGGCACCTGCTACATGCCCAGCAGTGTGCTAGGTGCTTAAGATCCCTACCTATCCAAGCAGAATGTAGTAAGCTCCTTGGAGGGAGGGATTATTGTTTTGGTTTTGGTTTAGACTTTGTAACCCAAGAGAGGCAGTGTGGTATAATGGATAGTGAGCTGGTCTCAGAGCACAGAAGATCTGGGTTCAAGTCCTGCATTTGATGCATCCTGGCTGTGTGACCCTAGGCAAGTCACTTAATTTCTCAAAGATCCAGGCAACTTTCTAATAATATAAGTTGCAGAGAAGGTTTTAATGTGCACTGGTCAATGCCTTATCCTAGCTCCCTATACCAGTGGAATCCCATGTTCAGTCTTTTCTCCCCATCTCCATGTGCTGGGCACTGGGGATACAAAGACAAAAATGAACCTTCTCCTGCCTTCAGGGAGCTTATACTCTACCTGGAGAGATATTATAAACATTTTTTAAAGGTAGATACAGGATAAATGAAAATAAATGCAAGGTAGTGAAGGAGGGAGACTATGGATAATGGGACTTCATGAGGAAGTTGGGGGTTGGAGGAAGACAGTGATTTAATTCAATTCAATAAACATTTTAATAAATATTTGTAAAGTGTCAGGCGCTGTACTCAGGACTGGGGATACCGGGAAAAAAAAAGGCCAAAGATAGTCCCTGCCCTCAAGGAGCTTACAACGCAATAGGGGAGAACACAAGTAAACCGATAAGGAGAAAACTCGCAACATACCAGATAAAGAGAAAATAACAGAGGCATGGCTCTGGAATGAAGAGGGGTCAGGGAAGGCTTCCTGTAGGAGGTGAGATTTTAGCTGGACCTTAAAAGAAGTTTGGGGGGTTAGTAGTTGGAGCAGAGGAGGGAGATCATTCCAGGCATGGGAAACGGTCCATTCAGAGTCAACAAGACAGGAAACGAAGTGCCCTATGTGAGAAACAGAAAGGCAGTTCTGACTGTGGAGTACAGGAAAGGCATGATATATAACGAGAGTGAAAAGATAAGTTGTGGTCACATTGGGAAAGACTTTACAAAGTCAAACAGAGGAGCTGGTGTTTTATCTTAAGGCAATATAAAGGCACTGGGCTTATTTAGTAGGGGAGCAACCTGATCCAATCCATGTATGAACAAAATCCCTTTGGCTGCTATGTGGAGAAGGTACTGGGGAGGGGAGAGACTTGAGGCACGGGATCCAATGAGTCCAATGCAAGAAGTGATGGAGGCTTTTCATTGGCCTTCCTGAGGATCTCAGAATCATAGATTCTCCATTTTAGAAGGAATCTAAGAGTTCATCAAGAACTCCAGTGGAAAGAACGCTGAACATGAAGCCAGAGGCCCAAGATTCAAAACCCATTGTTGCTACCATGTTATCTTAGGAAAATCATTTTGCCTCCCTGTGCCTCCGTTTCCTTCTCTGTAAAATGCAAGGATTGGAGTAAATGAGGGGTTTTAAATTGTTTTTTTTTTTGAGTCCTGGACCCATCCGGCAGTCTGTCAAAGCTTATGGACTCATGCTAAGATTAATGCATTTAAAAGCATAGTGTAAAATACATAAGACCACACAGGAAAGCAATTTTATTGAGATAGTTATCAACTTTAAAAAAAGTTCATAAATCCCCAATTCAGAGCTCTTGGACCAAATGGGCCCATAGCTCTCAGCCGATGGTCTAATGAAGTCTGTAGGGATCCCTTTTTCGGTATCTTTAACAGATGTCCCTGCTGGATTGTCTGAGATCCAATGAGATTGAAATGAGAGGTGAATGTTTCCATAGTGGCCCACCACCCAGCATGGCCCAGAAGAGCTTTCATGTTTCATGAGATCTTAGCATTTCTGAGCTAAAAGGAAGACCAGGGGTCATCTGATCCAGCACCTAACTGCTACATGTATCCCCACTTCACAAACACCAACAGGAGGTCATCCACCTATGAATCTGTTCTCATTGTTGAAACTCTTCCTCAAATGTCTCGATATAATTTCCAGCCTGGGTAAGTGGAATACTTTGTTTTGGTTTTGATTGCTTTGGTGATTTCATGGAATCACAGCTTTAGAGACAGAAGGAACTTTAAAGGCCATCAACCTTTCTTTTACAGATGGGGAAACTGAGGCTCAGAAAGACTAAATTACTTTTCCATTCATATAGGGAACTCCCAATAAGAAAATTCCTTCTACCAATGCAGACCAGTAGCAACTCAGCATGCTATAGTCTTAATAGGTTGCCTGGTGCAGTGAGCTGTCCAGAGTCTGACTTTGTATCATATAGCAGTTTGTCTCAGAGGCAGGACATGCATCTGGGTCTTCTTGACTTCAAGTTCTGCTCACTATCCACTGTGTCATATGATTTTTCTGAATAGAGAGGAAATTGAATGAAAATAATGGAATCTTCCCTTCACATCCTTGGAGACCCCTAGCTTGATGTCCCGCTATTGGCAGGTTTTCCTGCTTTCCCTAGTTCATCTTTTTTCTCCTCAAAATATCTTATAGTGTACTTGCTTCCATATCTCATAAGGAGAATTTCTCCATAGAATGGCAGGTCCTTGAATTTTCTGTCTGTATTCCTGGGGGCTAGCACTCATTTGTGGATTCCTTTACCAACACTAGGAGAAGGATTTTCCTCACCTGGGACTTCCCTTTACCAAGGAGATCATAGGTCCAGCCTCTATCCCTTTGTAGCCTCAATACCAAACATGGTACCTTCCAAGTAGTCCTTGATTAATAAATGCCTGATAGATTGGAATGCTGAAGGTCACCCAGCACTAAGATTTGAACCCAGGCTCTCTTTCTTGGCTTCCTTACCTCCTTCCTCCCTTGTTTACTTCTTTCTTCCTTCTTGCCTCAAGCAGCAACCTCCCACCTTAGTCCCACAAGGCTTCCCACACCCTCCCCAGCTGGCAACTCTACAATGAGCTCAGTTGTTCAACAAAGACAATCTCAGAATCAGACACTTGTTTTCTTGGCTGATCAAAGGGGATGGGGGAAAGCCAGCTGAAGATGAATGGCAACCACCTTCTGAATATAGTAAGGAAAGGTTGTCTCAGCCAAGAGCACGGGGAGAGAAGCCTCACTCCTATACTGAAGCAAGGTCACACTTGGGTATTCTTACTTTTTGTCTTTTCTGTGCTGAGCTAGGCTTTCCATAGGTTTGACCGTCACAAGGTTTCAATTCTATCCCACCTGAGCTCCCAGCTCATTACTGTAATACACTAGTGATTGGTAATTGCTCATCTCATCAAAATCCCCCAAGAGGGATCTCTGAGCACTTAGCCCTGACCACAATAAGCATCCTGAAATCAACACTAAAAGCCCTTTGTCTGCTTCCCTGCAAAGAAAGGAAAATGCTGACCAGACAGGAATCTTGCCATCAATGAGAGAGATGAGTGAGTGGCAAGTTCCTGTAGGGCACTATGCCCACTTGTCAGGGAGTACCCAGTCTGCCCAAAGCCACAGAAAGAACCCAAGCCAAGCACAGGCAAGACTACCAGTAGAGGTCAATTCAATCCAATTTAACCCACATGAAGGCTCTGTTCTTTGTCAGGCTCTGTGCCAGTCATGGGCTCCCACAGACAGAAGTGAGATAGCCCCTTCCTTCCATATGCTTGCATTTATAGATCAAGACGGGACCATCTCCAATGACCACCTCCTCTTACAGATGAGGAAACCGAGGTGTAAGAAGGTGAAGTGATTTTGTATCTGGTCCATTAGATGAGAAAGATATCAGAAGGTAGATGGGAAACGAGCGCATCTGACTAGAGTAAATGCTCTTTACGTTGTACGTTTTGCTTTATTTATCTGCAAACCAAGTCACCATCACCATTATTCCTCTCTCTTCCTCCTCCCCTAGTAGCTCTCCTTCCTTGCAGCTCTCCTTTCTCCCCTCTCCCCCATTAAAATGCAAGCTCTTTGAGAGCAGGAGCACTCCCGTTTGCTTCTAGCATGGTGCCTGGCACACGGTGCTTCATAAATGTTCATGTATCTATCCATCAAGCATCCTGCCTTCTTGTGGAGAGTGCCCAATCACTATGAGATCCCACTAATGGGGACTTTATAACATGTTCTCAACATCTTCAAATCATCCTGTACAAACTATTTCTGTACATGTAATTTCCACAACAGAGCACAACTTCTAAAGGGCAAGAAGTATTTTGAGTTTGCCTTTGGATTCTTAGCTCCTGATATTGTAGGGGCTCAAAAAAAAACTTGTTGGATTTGATTGAACTGAACAGATTTTTCTTGTTCCTGATATGATGACTGGGCTTCTTTTAACCTTGATTATAGAAAGAAGGGAAGGAGGAAACTTTATGTGGTAGCAGTTGATAGCACAGGAATCCCTGACAGCTTCCACATAAATATCTTTATTGCCCTGAGACTCAGTTTCCTCATCTGTAAAAATGGGAGTTTGAGCTGTACTCTTAATTCTTTTTTTTTTTTTGCTTTTTGGAGGGCAGTTGGGGTTAAGTGACTTGCCCAAGGTCACATGGTTAGTAAGTGTGTCGAATTTGAACTCAGGTCCTCCTGACTCCAGGGCCGGTGCTCTATTCACTGTACCACCTAGCCACCCCTGTAGTCTTAATTCTACAGGACTCTTGTGAGAATCATGGAAGATCATTATTTTAAAATTACTCTTTTTTTTTACATCACCATCATTACTGAATACATAGTCCTCCACCCTCAGCCCTCTCTTATGACTAAGATTTTAAAAGAAAAAGAAAATTTTTTAAAAGTTGAGGAAAACCCACCAGCATCTCCATGGATTGTGACATTATAAACCATGACAAGGTGATGACTTATAAAACCTAACATGCCAGCTATGAGGGGGGACTCCAAAGAAAAGATATTTTTCAGGGTACACAAGAAGACTGTCACTAGACATTGTGAGCTGGAAAGCTCAGGGCCCTGGCCAATTCTTGCTAAGGGGCAAAGAATTTAAACATATCCCCAACTTCTGAATTAAAAAGAGTCATTCTAGCACACAAGCCTACATTTAGTGGCTGGGAAGCCCACAAAAGAAAGCATGTAACTATTTAAATTTAATATGAGGTCTCTGCTTTTTACTTTGGGGTTTTTAAAGCAATTACCAAAATATCTCTGCTGCACAAAGCTCTGATTTCAGACCCATTCTTCTGTTCCTAGGGACCCTTCGCTTAGGTGTATATAGTAGAGTGGAAGCAGAGGAAGAGTTTGGGTGTGGGACAGGAGGTGTTATTAGGGTCTGAGATGATCTCTGCCAATGAAATATTTTTTTTCCTAAAAAGGAAATTAAGAAGCAAGATCTAGGATTTAGAATTGGAAGATATCTTAGAGCTCATCCACACCATTCCTTTTATAGATAGAGACTGAAGCTCAGAGAGTGGAAAGGGCTTGCTCAAGGTCACATAGCTAACCAAGACAAGGTCAATATTTAGACTCAGGTCCTCTGCTGTGAAATCAGTGATGCCCTGATGCCTCCCACCATACCACACTGCCTCTTGTCATTGGCACTCCTGGAAATGATCCTACAGTGCCCCTAACCATCTGTTTGACTTTATAATTTTAAGCCTGATTTTAATAAGAGACTTTGTACAGCTTGGCTTTTATGATTTAAATGGACTTTCAAATTGGGCTTTAACCATATGATCTAACAAAATGGGCAAACCTCAGTCTGGAGAGACAAAGAAGAAAATCCCTGAAAGTTGTAATTAAAATTCTCCCTTTTATCTCAAGCCTCTTAAGGCAATTATCATCAACTTAAAATGCTCTGATTTTTATACCCCAGCTTCAAAATGTTGGAAAGGGAAGCCAATGCAACTGGAAAGCCAAGAGAGTTAGGCACACTATGGTTGAAAAATATGTAGGTCCCCTGGAAATAATTTCAAGATAATATGCAATAACAGTACCTGATATTTACATAGCAATTAAAGGATTTCAAAGCACTTTACAACAACCCAGTGAGACAGGCATTGATCACTTTAAAACAAATCTGTTTTATAGAAAATTTCCCCTCCTGTGTCCTTGGACTTTCTTGTTTGAAATAACCTTATCATGTGGTGGTATTGTGGAAAAAGTATTAGACACAATGCTGGAAGACCTGTATTCAAATCCTGACTCTTTCCCTTCTACCTAAAATTCTCTTCATTGCACTGGAGCTCAGTGTCTTCATCTGTAAGATGAGAAGAATTTACTGGATCACTTCTAAGGTTCCTGCCAACATTAAATCTATGATCATGGAATGCATCACTTCCTTTGAAGAAAGGCTGAGATGAAATAAGGGAAACAGGGTGGTAGAGTGGGTAGAATGCCAGGCCTGGAATCAGGAAGACTCATGTTCCTGAATTCTAATTTACTAGCTGTATGACCCTGTTTGCCTTAGTTTCCTTATCTGTAATATGAACTGGAGAAGAAAAAGGCAAACTCTTCCTATATCTTTGCCAAGAAAACCCCAAATGGGGTCAAGGAGAGTTGGCCACAACTGAATGACAAGATGAAGTGATACCTCCCAGGTACCATCTGTCTAATTCAGTCTCTTCCTCAGACTCTATTTTCTATATTCTTTTCCTATTTATATAGAAATCTCTCCCATTAGTATGGAAGCCCCCTGAGGGCAGGAACTCTTTTACTTTTATCATTGTAGTCCCAGTGTTTAAAATAATACCTGGCACATAGTAGATGCTTAATAAGTTTTTGTGGATGATTGTCATTATCTGCTTCTGCCAGTTGCTAATATTGTCCCCACCCCACTCCACAAATTACTTGGTATGTATTTCCTACCTGCAAAATAGAAGTGGTTGTAGGGGGTTTGGGAGAGTCTGGATAAGAATTAGAGAAGCAGCTGCACATAGGGGATAGAGTGATAGCCTCCAAACCAAGGAGATCTGGGTTCAGGTTTGTCATCGGATACATCCTAGCTATGAGACTAAAGGTAGGTCATTTAACCACCATGGGCTGTAACCAGTCCTCTAAAACTATACCTTAGAAGAGGAGGTGCTGACCTATATTGCTAGAGAAAGGTCCCTCCTGGAGATGTCTTCAAATCAATGAGATCCCAGCTTATTTCTATTGACAGCTTTAATAATAATGAACACTTATATAAAGCCTACTAGGTGCCAGGCACCATGCTAATTAACTTTCCTAGCTTTAGAGAAGTTAGGAAGGTGGGAGGGTTTGAAGAAAAGATGAGTTCAGTTTGGGACATGTTGAGAGTTTGAGATGTCTACAGGACATCAGTATGAGATGTCTAAGAGGTAGTATTTGAGATGCAAGACTGGAGGTTAAAGTAGATAAATGGATCTGAGAATCAGCTGAACAGAGATCTGCAGAAGCTGAAAAGAACACAAATCCAAAGAGCATGGAGGGAGAAGAGAAGAGGGTCAAGGACAGAGCCTTGATGGACACCCACATTTATCAGGCATGACCTGCGTGAAGATGTGGTAAGGGAGTCAGAAGGAATGGACAGAATTATGGGAGGAGAATCAGGACAGAGCAGTGAGGCAAAAACCTATAGATAAGTATGAAGCAGAAGAAAGTGATGGATGATGTCCAAGGCTGCAGAGCCATAAAGAAAGGTATGGATCGAGAAGAGGCCATTGGATTTGGCAATGAAGAGATCATTGGCAACTTTAGAGACAGCACTTCCAGTTGAAAGATGAACTCAGAAGCCAGACTGCAGAGAATCAAGACATAAATGATGAGGAAAGGAAATGGAGGTATATGAGTAGTCAAAGATTCTATTCTGGAAAGGGATCAGCCACCAAGAAATAATTTAAGAGTCAACTGTATTGAGGTGATAAGTAAAACATAGAAGTAGATGAGACCACCAAGGGAAAAAATATAGAGCAAGAAGAGGATCAAAGATGGAACTTTATAGGACATCCTTGTTGAAAGAACAAAAGAGGCTGAGAAGGAAAGGACAGAGAGGGAGGAGCCCCATTAGAGTGTTGAGTCAAGAAAGCCAAGAAAAGATCAAGGAGAAGGTGGTCTGTAATGTCAAATGTAGGGTTGGGGACACATTCCAGGCTGATGAATTATCATGTACAAAGGCAAGGAGTCAGCAATTCATGCTCTTAAGAATGGGAGGTAAGGAATAGAAGGCTTGCTCTTGGAAGTTGACTAAACCTAGGGCACAGAGCCACAGTCCTAGATTTAGGGGGCACAGGGCTTGAACATCAGGCATTCAGCCTTGATTTAATACAGTGAGTAATGAAATTCATTGAAATATCTTAACCTGGAGCACCTAGGTGGTACAGTGAATAGAGTACTGGCCCTGGAATCAGGAGGACCTGAATTCAAATCCAGCCTCAGACATTTAATACTTTCTTTTTTTTTTTGCTTTTTTTTTTTGTAGGGCAGTTGGGGTTAAGTGACTTGCCCAAAGTCACACGGCTAGTTTTTTTGTGTTAAGTGTCTGAGGCTGGATTTGAACTCAGGTACTCCTGACTCCAGGGCTGGTGCTCTACTCACTGTGCCACCTAGCCACCCCGTGTTTATTCTTTTTTTTTTTTTTTGCTTTTTTTTTTTCATTTAATACTTTCTAGCCATGTGACCTTGGGCAAGTCACTTAACCCTAATTGCCCTACTTTCTCCCCTCCAAAAAAGAAAATAAAAAGGCTGTAGCAGAAAGCAAAATGTGCTTGAAGCTCAATCTGATGTGACTTTAGGTCATGAGCCTACCACTTACTAGCAATTTCTTAAGTCATTTGACCTAGCTCTGAGTGAGCCTCAGTTTCCTTATCTGAAAAAAATAGGAAAAATGCTTAAGTTCATTGAGTTGCTGGGAGGATCAAATGAAAAAAAAAAGGAAGATTTTGTTGATGTCAAAGGTCTGTAGAAATAGGAGTTCTTAGAAGGGAACTACTAGGGAAATATGCAAGGGAGGGGCTGGAGGCCAAAAGAGCTTATTAGTGGCTATGGAAGCATCTAGGTGCTTCTTTCAGTTAGAAATATCTGAGTTCAAATGCTGGTTCTGAAGAGGTGCCCAAAGAAGGTTAGGGATGCTTGAGACCCCAAAATACCAACATGCTGGGTCCTGCTGAAAGAATTCCACTCAAGTCTTCTCAGCCAAAGAAAAAGTAAAGTTTATTGAAAGATATGGGGTAGACTGTCACAGAGCAAGTCTCTGCTAGGCCATTTCACAGCACTCTCAGGAAGATGGGGTCTTATATACAGAAGAATCTAGGGGTGGTACAGAGAAGGGACCTGGGGAGGGTCTTCAGGGAAGAGTCAATGAGGTCAGACTCCAGTAATAAATTTGGGGAGGGACTTCAGGTGGAGTTAATGAGGTCAATGCAAGAGTGGATTGATATTTTGATAGGCTCAAGGGTGGGAAGCAGATGGACCATGGAGGACCAGGCTAGTAACAGGTTTGGGCCCAGCCACAATGAAATACTTATGGCCTC
>CM053595.1:310459675-310526495 GCA_028646575.1 Pseudocheirus occidentalis
CCCCCCCCCCCCCCCCCCCCCAGAGCCTGCACCTAATCAGTTCAATATCAAGTGTGTCCCAAAAGTCCTAGTGCAATTCAATACCTTGATCATTTAAAATTGCACTAAGACTTTTGGGACACCCTCTACTTATGAGCTGTGTGACCCTGGCCAAGTCACCTAATTTCCAGACTGTTTCCAAATCTTACAATGAGGCTAACAGTAGCACCTTTCTCATAGGAATGTTTCCTAGTAATCAGATGGGCTAAAATGCATCCAGTTCTTTGCAAATGTTAAAATACCATATAAATACCAGCTATTACAATGATAATGATATTACTGACATATGATGAGGAAAGCTTTTGGGGATGGGAGAAATGGTAGTAGTAGGGAAGGGATGACTTTGAGATAGCTTAGAATTGGTCCAGAGCTTGGATGGAAAAGGTGATGAGGCATGAGCCCCAAATAAAGGCTTTGGAGGTAGAAGGGAAGGAAATAAGCTTTTATTAAGCACCTACTCTGTGCCTAGGCCTTTATCAATATTATCAGAGGCTCCTGGGTCCAGTTTTGCCTCTGTTGCTTAGCCCTCTGATGACTCTGAGCAAACCTACTACACCTGCCTTAATCCTATAAACCCTCAGATGGTTCAAAAATGCTATTGTTGCTATGGCTTCACAATTCTCCTAAGACCAAGCCCAAGATGACTGCTCATCTCTGAAGTCCCCGAACTAGTCAGTCAGTCAACCAACAAACACATTTTAAGCACCTACTATGTGCCTGGTGCTAAGTACTTGCAATACAAATAAATAAATAAAAGGATAGTCCCTGCTCTCAAGGCACTTACCGGGACAGACTACACCCAAAAAGGAAGCTGTAAAAGGAGAGGGGGAGAAGCCACCCAGGAATGCTGTTGGGTGGGAAATGAAGAGATGACTCTTCTGAGGCCCCTCCCTACCCCCCACCTCCATTTAAATGGAGGCTTTGGAATTCATTGTTCTCCCCCAACACCCCACCCCCACCCCATCAGAGGGGTAGAGGTTACTGATAAGCTGTGAGTGTTACTGGTACCAAAGCTGATTCAATCTTTTGGGATGATAAAGTAAGGAAGTTATTGAAATTATGAAGATGCCAATTTAGGGTTACAGAACATACTAACTGATATCAAATCACAACCTTTCTGTGTCTCAGTCTCCTCATTTGTAAACTGAGAACAAAAATATCCATAGCATTTAATTCACAGGATCCTTTTAAGGATCAGACGAGATCATGCATGTAAAGCATTTGGCCAACTTTAAAGCAATAGGGCAGCTAGTGGCACCGTGCTGACCTGAGTTTGAATATGGTCTCAGACGCTGAGATTGTGTGAATCTGGACAAGTCACTTGACGCTGTTTGCCTCACTTCCCTCATTTATAAAATGAACAGGAGAAGAAAATGGCAAGCCATTCTACTATCTCTGCCAAGAAAACCCCAAATGGGGTCTGAACAAAACAATATCAAAATCACAGGACTGAGAATAACGGGACCTCAGAACCAACCCCCTCATTTCAAAAATGTTGAGATCTGGGGAAGTGGAGCACATTGCCTAAGGTCCCGCAGGGAGTACAAAAAGGAGGAATCTGAACCCAAGTCTTCCGACTAAGAGCAAGGACAAGTTCAAAAGAGAAATGAGGAGAACAAGAGTGAGAAAAGACCAGAGTGGGAGGTGATGAGGTGCAGACTCTGGGGGACCCCTTGAGCTCTCTTTGAATCTTTGAGTTAGCTCTGGGAAATCCCTTAAAGTCTGATTGAATCTTCCCACTTGATGAGGCATTTGCAGAGGCCGTCAGTTTTTCATTGTGGCTGGGCCCAAATCTCTGTTACTAGGCTGGCCCTCCATCGTCCATCTACTTCCCACCCTGGAGCCTAAGAAAATATCAATCCACCCTTGCATTGACTTCATTAACTCCTCCTGAAGACCCTCCCCAAACTCATTACTGGAGTCTGACCTCATTGACTCCTCCTGAAGACCCTCCCCAAGCTCCTCCTCTAGAATGAACCAGCACAGACCTACTCTGTGTTAGACTTATAGATAGATACCTACGGCTCCCTAAGAGTCTACACCATATGACGAACTTTTAATGAACTATTAACAAACTTTACTTTTCTTTGGCTGAGAAGACTTGAGTCAAATTCATTTGGCAGGACCTGATGTGTTGGTATTTTGGGGTCTCCAGAGCACCCCTAACCCTCTTTATGGGAAACCACTTCAGGAGGTATCTGAGGGAATCAAAAGAGAACCCACACGACTGTATCATGATGCTGAGATGATTAACATATGTGTTCTTGTTCAATCCTGTCCAACTCTCTGTGACCCCATTTGGGGTTTTCTTGGCAGACATACTGCATTGGTTTCTCATTTCCTTTTTCAGCTCCTTTGACACATGAGGAAACTGAGGCACACAGGGTTAGATAGTAAGTGTCTGAGGTCAGATTTGAACTCAGTTCTTCTTGACTCCAAGCACAGGGCTCTCTCTGATGGGCTACCTATCTACCCTTTATTAGCAGATAGCACCTGCTTAATAATGTTGATTATAATATCTTGCTGATTATAATATCCTGGAATGTTAGAGCTAACAGGGACATTAAGAGCTTTAGGGCTGATAGGGGTCTCAGTGGTAGTGGACCCCAGTGTGTCAAAATCAAAGAGAAATGGAGGGGGCCACAAAACTGAAGGATCTCTGTGGACTGTATTTTGGTTTAGAAACCCCCTTACGTTTATTAATCTATCAACACATTAAAATCAGATAGGAATTACATTTTAACCTGATTTGGGCCCCATTTGATAATGTGGGCTGTATGAGTCTCCAATATCTCCAATATAGCCCAAGCTATATTGCACTCACATTTTGCACGTGAGTAAACTGAGGCCTAGAGAAAGTGATTTGCCCAGGGTGATGTATCTCTAAATTGTTCATCTTCTGAGTCAACCCCACTTTTCTTTTCGCTAAATCAGGTGGCTTCTAGAAGAAAATCAATAAACAGCTGTGAATTTACTACTGGGGGTGAGAGGGTCAGGGGAAGGGTTAGGTTCTGCCCTGAGATAGAGGAATTCCTGCCTTTCCATTCTGTTGTTTCAAAGTCCCTCAAAGTCCTTCAGACTGGATGACGTACTTTAACCCCAACCCCCTTTCCCCATGTTTTACTCTTTTGTAAAATCTGAGTAGATCTTTACTCTTTACTCTCTCTTTTGTGTCCCAGAGGAGGGCAAAATGTCTATGGATTACAAGAACAATTGCATCCTTTTAGGCACCGGCTGAAAGGAAACAGACCACCCTCCTTGAAGGAATATTGGGAGCTGGGCAAAGTGGGCTCAGTTGCTTGCTTCCTTCTATGGACAGGCAGCCCTTTAGGACCAGGGCGCTGGTTCTCCACCAGGGGTGTTGACCTGCAAGGTCGGGGGTTATCCAGAAAATAGCAGAGGAAAATTTCTTGGGATAACTTCCTCCCTGGGACCTTGTCAAATGTATCAGTAAAGGAAAGAAAGGTGTTCTGGCCCTTTTTCCTTCCTTGCTAAATGGCAGTCAGAGAAAGAGACAGAAAGAAAGAGAGAGAGAGAGAGAGGGAGTTATTGTTTATGTCTGTGATGATGCATGATATAGAGGAAAGGAGAGCTGAATATGAATTCAGTTTTAGATTCCCCATTGTACTACACCTGTGACCTTAGTGGGCCAGTCACTTGGCCAAAGCAGACTGGGTTTCCTCAAGTGTAACATAAGGGGAACAGACTAGACGGCCTCTAAGTTCCATTTCAGTCCTAAAGATACACTATAAACTAGCCCAGAGCACACACCTTTACTTTTATCATGGGATATGAGCCTTTCCCACCGCCTTTCAGAGTTTTGTAGTTTTTCAGTAGTAATCCACAGAGCTCTTATGGAGCTGTCCATGGAAAGAAAAGCAGATGGATTTCTCTTGAAGGTCGCCACAGAAACAAACAAATGAAAACAAAACAAAGAGCATTTGTTGAGTACCACCAGGTCCGACCTTAGGTGTAGGTAGGACCTTACAGTTCCGACCCTCCAGGAAGGGGCAGCATGCACGAAGATGAGAAAATCCAAAAGAGAACCTCTGAGCCTCAGTCTCTTCATCTAGAAACTGGAGAAAATACGTGCACCATCACAAGACTGTACAAACTGCTTTGAACATCTGGGAGTTCCCAGAAGGACCCTAGGAGTTGCAAACGCTAATATGCAAAGAAACTGAGTACCAAGGTGGAGGCCATTAAGTCTCCAGGGTTTAATACCACGCTAGGTCCTTTGTAAATGCCTGCTGAAGTGATGTCTTACAATGCCTCAGTTTTCCCATCCGGAGAATGGACTAATGTCCGGCTTTGTGAGACCTAGGGGGGCCCGCCCTAGGAGGCAATGTAGCCTCCTCTCTAGCTCCCGCTCGCGTAAGCACTAAACACTGGTTTGAATTTTTTTGGGTGTTCATCAGACACAGGTCCAAAGGCAACGAATTAGGGCCCTGTAGGGATGTGCTGAACCCCACTTCCACTAGCCCTACCCCACCCCCTAGAGATTTACTTTCTGACCAAGGGACTCGCTCCAGTTCCTCCCAACCCACCTCCCCCATCTGGGGTCGCGCTGGGCCGGGCCGCAGCAGCAGCAAATGGGGCGGAATCTGGTTGAGGGAGATGGGGGGCATGGAAGAGGCAAAGAGTCAGTTCGAAATCTTAGTTCTACTCCGGCTGGTGGGAAGGGCTGTGTCCCGGGTGTGTGTGGAGACGACACGGGGGTGGGGGGGGGGGGCAGAGGGGGGTTGAGACGGAGGTGGGGGAAGTTCAGTAGGAAAAGACAGAGCAGAATCTCTGAGGAAGAGAGGGAACCATGCGGGGATCCGCGGGGGCAAGCGGGGAAAAAGGGAGAGCTAGTGGAGAGAGGGGAGACCCGTGTAGGCGGAGGAGAGGGGGGAGAACCTCAGGGGCGGAAGAGAGGACACAAGGGGGGGGGGCGGGAGGAGGGGGGCCGGGCCAGGACTAATGCTGGGCGGCTCCAGCTCCTGCAGCACCCGCCCCGCGGGGTGTGGTCAGGGGGCGCCCCACCCCGGTTCCGGGAGGGCCGGGCCCGGCCGGGAGTTGGGTGGGGCGGCCGGGTGGGAGGCGTGTCCACTACTCAGGGCTAGCAGCTAGAGAAGGAGAGAGGTGGCCGCCCCCACCCGTCCGGTTGCCGGGGGTGGGGCCGAGGAGTGGCTGCGGCGCTGGCCAGCAGGTGACCCTGGGGGTGGCCCCGGGGCTCTCCGGCTGCAGGCAGGCACCGAGCCGTCTGGCCGGGAGGGAGGCACGGAGGGACAGACCTGCACACAGACTGACAGACGGTCGATCGGACTGAGTGCAGGAGCGCAGACGAGGGACGTGACCCAGAAAGTTGGCCCAGGGCAGAGCGAGCGAGCAAAGTTTGCCTCCAGAGCTCCCCGGGCGTTCGGGAACATGGCGGCAGAGCCGGGGGCCCCGGCGAGTTTGGCGGGCGTCCGGCAGCAGCAACGGCGGCGGCTGGATCTGGGCTCCCAGGACTAGGGGCGCTCAGAGAAAGCGGAACAGCCCCCCACCCCCAGCCGCACACCATGGCTCGCTGGATCCCCACCAAGAGGCAGAAATACGGAGTCGGTGAGTGAGTGATCCCCGAGACCGTGCCCTGTCTCCCGTGAGCTCCTGGAGATCTCGAGGCGCGCGGGGCGGGGGAGGGAGGAGGGGAGATCCTGGAGCAGCCCAAGCCCCTAGCTCCGAAGTCTGCAGACCGGCGGGGGAGGAGGGTGCTGCTGATGGCTTGGGGAGGGTAGACTGCTAGGCTGCGGTCTTCTCGCGGCCGAGCGCAGTTCCGGTTCTGGACAGCGGCTTTTGCGAGAGTGGATCGCCGCGAGTTAGGGAGCTGTTGAGAGGAACAGACTCGCCTTCATTCTTCAGGGGCTGGACTGTAGGGGTTCTGGACCTGAGTTCCCAGCTGCCAGCGGCCCATGGGAGGGCAGTGTTGCTGATGGCTTGGGGAGAATAGGCTTGGGGCTTGAGTTCCAGAACATATCTGGGGTTCTATGATCTTATGAGGTGGACGGAACCTCCGGGACCACTCGGTCCAACCCGTTTATTGGACAGATAAGGAAAGTCAGTTAGGAACCGTGCCCAAGTTCAGAAACCGGCAGTAAGGGTCCGAGGGAGAGTTTGAATGTAGACCCTCTGACTCCATTGAACCAAGGATTCCCCTCCTCCACTGCGCCGGAGTCCGCCCATGAAGTTGCCCTCACCTGTTCGCTGTTATCCACGCGACCATCACTGACTGAGCTTGGCATGTTTGAAGTAGGATCATGTGTCCCAGCTTTCAGGAGGCTTTCTCGTTTTCAGCACAGTCCCGGCTTTGCTTTTAATCCCTCTGGAGTTGGGGATTTGGGTTTGGAAAATTACACTCCCTTAGTCAGGGGTTCTTGGGCTTTTGTGGGCGCTGGTCCTCTTTGGTAACCTAGTGAAGCCTATGGATTGTTTCTCAGAATCATTTTTTTGAAATGCATGAACCCGTCCCGAAGGAAACTAATTATATTGCAAATACAGTTTTCAAAATAAAAAGTTGTGCTGTTGTTTTGTTGTTTTTTTAAGTTTGTGGACCGAGGTTTAGAACCGGACATCGAGGGGCCTCCTTCCGGGGTTTGGGATGCAGTAAAGAGAATTTCTCTTAAGGGGGATTTATAACTGAGCCTGAAAAACCAAGGGAGGTGAAGAGAGACACAGGAAGTGGGTATGGGGCGTGGAGGGCTTGTGACCCCGCACCGAAGTCCTGATTCTAAGTCAGCCTTGACCAGCACTTACCGACCCAAACACATCTGAGCATATATGCTTATCTAGGGCTGCTGTGTGCAGAGGGTGGAGATTCAAAGTGCCCTCTGAACTCTGACTTCATCACAGGCTCACAAACACTGGCCACGAACACTTAGGCTCTCCCTCATCCTTCCTTGGTGTGGATTTGATCTTTAAAGAAAAAGGAAAAAAAGGTTATCAACTTAATACTTTCCTTGGTTCTTAGATCTTTGCCACTTGCTGGAGACATCTTCTGTCCCTCCCACCTCCCTTTAACAAAGAAAAACAGTTAAATAAAAGTGTGTTGCTCCCTCCCTCAGGGACGGTATATGTATTATGTACTTGGGGGCCCTTTGCTGCTGTTTGTGACCTCCTGGGGGTATTATGTTGAGCAGTAGGATCCTTGAGTCAAAGGGCATGACCCATTTAGTAACTGGTCCTCTTAACTCCAAATTGTTTTCCAAATCAGTTGGACTGACTCGGACTTACCAATAGTGTATTAGTTTGCCCCCTGGTTTCTCACATTTGCATTGTCAATGTTGGACTCATTGTCCACATGGACCATGCCCATTTACTTGGTCACCTTCTCCAATGTGATGGTTATGAAGTAAAAGCTTCAGGGGGGTCCACATTTGCTTTTCTCCGATTAGTTTCTTGGAACATGTAAAAAAATGATTGTTGCCACCTTTCAATTCTTTGGAAAACTCTTCCTGTCATAAGGTCGTATATTTAGAACAGCAAGAGAGCATAGAGACCATAGAATTCAATCCGTTCATTTTACAGAAGTGAGAAACAGAAATAGCAAGGTTAAGTCACCAGCCCAGAGTGACACAGCTAGTCAGGATCTGAAGTGGAATCTGAACTCAGGTCTTTCTGACTCCAAGAAAATGGCCTAAGCTTGCAAGCAGTTTGATGGTGCAATGGATGGACTGCTGAGCCTGGAGTCAGGAAGGCCAGCACAAATCTTGCCTTAGAAATTTACTAGCTACATGCCCTTGGGCAAGTCATTTTTCTTCTTAGCTGTAAGGTGAGGATCATAATAGTACCTATGTCAAAGGATTGTTGTAAGGGTTAAATGAGATGTTTTGTAAAAAATATTTAGTACAGTGCCTAGCACATAGTAGGTGTGAAGGTGTTTACATATATATATATATATATATGTATGTATGTATTATGCTGATTTCCTTGGTTCTTTCCACTATACCTTAAATATTTAAATCTTTAAAATGATGATGATGAGGAAGAAAAGGAGGAAGAGGAGAAGTAGAAGGAGGAGGAGCAGAAGAACAAGAAGCTTTCTCTTCCAGGGGGGTACGGATTTACTCTTAGCCATAAATTGTTGTGTGGGCTTCTCAGCTTGGGAGAAAACCAGGGCAGTAGAACATGTTATTAGAGTCAAAAAAATTGAGGGGGGAGAGGTGAGGGAAATTGAGGAAGGTATCTGCTTTTGGCTGGTATAATTAGTCCTGTAGTCAATACTAAATGTGTATGTTTGTGTGTGTGTGTGTGTGTGTGTGTGTGTGTGTGTGTGTGTGTGTGTGTGTGTGTGTGTAAGAGTTTCTCACTTCCTCTTCTGCCCATTCATCTCATCTCAGCTTTCATGGTAACTGCTCTTTTTACTTCTTTCTTCTAAAAGGCTGTGCTGGGTGCAGACTGGAGGACTAAAGACTCTGCCCCAGACTCTTAGGACTTTGGTGACCTCAGTTAAATCCTCAGATTCTTCATCTGTAAAAATGAGAGGATTGGACTCGATGCCTTTTGAGTTCTCTTCCAGCACTAAATCTTTGATCCTTGGGTCATAGATAGTGTTGGGTCTGGAGTGGAGAATACCTAAGCTCCCATCCTAGCCTCCGACACTTACTAGCTTGTGACCCTGAAAAGTCACTTTACCTCACAGTCTCAGCTTCCTCAGCTGTAAAATGAGTATAACAGCATTTGTCAGTGTTATTGTATCAAATGAGATAATATACACCCATCCATATATATGTACATATATAATGCTTTGCAAACCTTGAAGATCTCTTTAAATGTTCACTCTTGTTATTACTATTAATGAAGTGATTAAATTCAAAAAGCATTTTGCACACAGACAAATAAAACTGCCCATCCTCAGAGAATCTGCATTCTGTGTGCAGAGATACAGATAAATCTATTCACATGTATACAGCATGTATGTATATATACATATTGTATGTATATATAAATACATGCATATGCACCTTTAACTTCTTTGGGGTGGCACTTACAGCTTGACTAGGAGGGGTCAGGAAAGGCTACCTGTGGGGATACTAGCCTTGAAAGTATCTCTGGATTTTAAGAGGGGCAAGTTAGAATGAAGAGCGCTCCAGGTCCTAGGGGCAGTCTGCACAAAATTTTCAGGGAATGGGCACAGGCAGGAAGTGCTTCTTGGAGAAGAGGGCCCTGAAACAGAGTTTTGAAGGAAACAGGGAATTGTAAAAGGGTCCCTCGGACCCTTACTGCCAGTTTCTGAACTTGGGCACGGTTCCTAACTGACTTTCCTTATCTGTCCAATAAACGGGTTGGACCGAGTGGTCCCGGAGGTTCTGTCCACTTCATAAGATCATAGAACCCCAGATATGTTCTGGAACTCAAGCCCCAAGCCTATTCTCCCCAACTGCAAAAAGTAGGGAATCAGGAGATAAGATTTTTTTTCTACATGCTAATAGCCATCGGGTCAATTTTGCTGGAACTTGAAATACATGCGAGGGAGAGATTTGAAATCTATCTAGAAAGGTAGTTTAGAATTTAATTTAAAAAATGCATTATCTTTTTTTCTTTTCTACCAGTATCTAGTAGATGAGCACATAGTAGGACAAAAAATACATGTTCTCTTCATTCAACACAAGTATCTCATGCCTGCTGAGCACTGCACTAAAGCAGTGGGTGACTGTGGGTGAAACAGAAAAATCAAGATGTGGCCTGTGCCCTCAAGGAATTTATGATCCAGTAGCCTGTGTGTGAATGAATCAGCACCACAGCCATCAATGTCTTTATTGCATAAGCTGTGTGTTTGCTGTTCTTTTGTCTCTATCCTTTAATGAATATTTATATTATAATTAAAGAAAGAAAAAGAAAATTAGATTGGAATCAGACTATAAAAGGCTTTAAGAGGCTGACAGAGACGTCTGGCAGAGACGGGTATCTAGTCAGTTCTCTTTAAACAACAACAACAATATAATAGACGGAAGTGTCTCAGCAAGAGAAAGTTACTTGCCTGCAGAAGTAGCTGAGTCAGGATTTGAACCCAGTTCAAACTATCAGATTTAGAAGTACAACAAAAGAGGTAGCTAATTAAATGACTTTCCCAGTGTCACATAGGCAAGCTAACATCTGAGCAGGGATTTGAATTCAGATCCATTGACTCTTTTGCTTCTGTAAGTGCATCTTCTACCAGAACTGACTGCAAAGTTAGGGAAACCTGGCCTGGACTTATTTCCCACTTTTGACCTTGGGAGAGTGAACTCTTTGGTGCAGTAGATAGAGCAGCAGGCCTGGAGTCAGGAAAAGCTGAGTTCAAATCTGTCCTCAGACACTAGCTGTGTGACTCTAGACAAATCACTCAGTTTTCTCATTGTTTGAGTTAATCAACATGGCCTTCAAGGTCCCTTTTGCTCTGGAATTCTGAGATCCTTCATGAATGCTGGACAATTCAGCTAAATGTAAGCACTTATCAGGCACCTACTGTGTGCTCAGTTTGCAGATTCAAAGATAACAGTAGCAGAGTCCCTGTCCCTGTCCTCTAACTAGGTGCTGTTCTAGGTGCGGAAGACACAGAGACAAAAATGAAAGGTTCTTTGCCCTCAAAGACCTTACACTCTATTTGGAGAAACATGAAGTTTTTAGAAGAATGAATAAAAATATATAGAAAGCAATTTCTTGGCATTCCAGGTGGACGGGGGCTAGTATCAGAGTGGTGGTGATATCAGGAAGAAAATGCCACCTGAGCGGACTCTTGAAGGCCCTCTCAAGAGGTGGAGGTGAGCAAGGAGAACATGTGTGCAATCCAAGAAGAGGGCTGTGGTAGACTCTGAACTCTTTCTTTACTACTATGCCCACCCATTAGGTCACATTCTGTTGTTAAGAGCCACCCATAATTGGGAAGGAAAGCTGTTCTCCACATGTAGGCCTTTCTTCTAGCCATGGAAATGTTTTTTCTGGACAAACAGTGAAGGGGAGGAAACATGTCTTTTCATGCTTTCTTTGGAAAAGAGTTAGTTACCAACAATCCATTTAATATTTGGGTTGCTGAAAGATTTATTTTAAGCCAGTTTCCAAATAGGCCATTTTCATCAAGATTAGGTTTGGGAAATTTCTAATTTATGGAGGCTTTGCTGTATAATTCAATGTCTGTATGCCACTGTCAGAAAAGTCTCCTAGAGGGTGGTAGAGACAGTTGGAAAATATTTGCTTCTTTCCCCATTGTAAACCATTCATCAGTCCCACTGGTTTACTGTGGCTTAGTCTTTTGAATTATTGTGTAGTCATCTTAGCTATATCCAACTTTTTGTTGGCAAAGGTACGGGAAAGGTTTGCATTTCCTTCTCCAGTTCATTTTACAGATGAGGAAACTGAGGCAAACAATGTTAAGTTATTTGCCTAGGATCATACTGCTAATAAGTGTCTGAAGCCAGATTTAAACTCAGGTCTTCCTCACTTCAAATCCAGCACTCTATCCACAGTACTACCTAGCTCCTAGTTTTATGGAAAGGATACCATAGTTGTCCTGCAGGACCCAACAGTTGTCCCTCTAGGACCAAGGGGTCAAACCTCGCTCTTGGAACTATTTAGTGGTCCTTCCCAATGAAGTATATACACAGTCTGAGTCTTTTCTCATCCCTCTGGGTTCCCTTCTTTGCCATGAGTGGGGTGAAGTTTATGCTAACTTCTATTCATTTTAGCTGAACTTCAGGTCCTAGTAATAAAAAACTGTTGGAACTCAAAAGGACCTTGGAGATCATTTAGTTCAACCTTCCCCCACTGAATGGGGAAGCTAGATGGTGCAGTGGATAGAGCACTGGGCTTGGAATCAGGAAGACTTATCTTCATGAGTTGAAATCTGGCTTCAGACACTTCTTAGTTATATGACCCTGGGCAAGTCACTTAACCCTGTTTGCTTCACTTTCCTCATCTATAAAATCCCACACAAAGAGTTGGACATAACTGAAACAACTGAACAACAACAAAACAATTCCCTAATGACACAGGACCACCTTCCAGTCATCCAAATTTGGAGCCTTAGGTCCATTCCCTTTTCCATTCACTCCCTTTCCCCCATATCCAGTTAGTGACAGGTTTTGTAAGTTCTACCTCTGTGACATCTCTCACATCTGTCCCTTTCTCTCTGCTCACACAGTCACCACCCTCCACCCCATTTTAGGGCCTTATCGCCTTTCACCTGGACTATTGCAATATCTCCCTAACTGTTCTCCCTCCCTCCATTGCTCCTTTCTCCAGTTCCTTCACACAGCTAGTAAATGAATATTTCTAATGCACATTTCTGACCATGCCACTCCCTAACTCAGAATCTTGGATGACTCTCTTGCCTCTAGATTAAAACAGAAACTCCCTAAGCTTTCTATCTTCCACATCATGTTTCCTACATGCTTAGATACTCTTTCCACTCACTACCATCCAGGTGGAGTAAATGCTTGTTCGCTGTTCCCAGAACATGGAAACAGACCTTTTACCCACGTTGCTCCTAATGCCCTGAATGTTCTCCTCTGCTGTAGGCTAGTTGAAATTCTTCCCATCCTACAATGCCCAGCTCCAATGAAACCACTGGAAAGTGATCCTAGATCTTCCTTCTGTCTTGCCCCTCATAGCCATGTTCTGCTCTTGCAGGATCTCTTTTCCTCTAAATCAAGATTTCTTAAGCTAGGCTCTCCAAACTTCAACAACAACAACAACAACAAACAACCTTTGATAATACCTTATTTCAATGTCATTGATTTTCTTCCTCATCCAATGTATTTTATTTTGTGTATTTTAAAACATTATTTTGGAAGGGGTCTATAGGCTTCACCAGATGACTGTGAGGGTCTGTGACACAAAAAGGTGAACACCTCTAAATTCTCGTGCTGCTGGGTTTGTATCATGTCTTATGCTCCCTACTATCTTGTAAACTTTGGAAGGGCAAAGACTCTGCTGTATTTCTCTTTATATTTCCCTTTTTTCAATGAGTCACCATGGTCAGTTTGCTGGTAATCCTCTTTTGTAGGATCCAGAATTAAAGGTAGAAGGAACTTCAGAACCTAGAGAGTTCCTCTCTCATTTTACAGATGAGGAAACTGAGGCCCAGAGAGATTAGGTAATTTGCCCAAGGTCATACAAGTAGTGGACATCAGAAGCAGGATCTGAACCTGTGTGTTCCAACAGCAGAACCTCTAGTTTAGTTGGATACAGAATTTCAGAGTTGGAAGCAGTCCTAGGAGGTATCTGGTACCTCGACCATTTATTAAATATCCATTACATGGCCTCCTTTCTCCCTCATATCCAACAAATAGTCATCTGGTCTGTGTAGGAGACCTCAAGGAGAGAAGGAACCTTCTTCCTGAGGCCACCTATCCTTGTTTGTTATGTCTGACTCTTTGTGGTCCCACGGACCATACTGTTTAAAGGGTTTTCTTGACAAAGATATTAGAGTGGTTTACCGTTTTCTTCCTTAGTGAATTAAAGCAAACAGGGTAACTGACTTTCCCAGAGTCACATAGCTAATAAGTTTCTGAGACTGGATTTGAACTCAGTTCTTCCTGACTCCAAGCCCAGCATTCTATCCATTGAGCCATCTAACCTATCCTACTTGTGGAGAATTCCAATTGTTATTTCAATTTCTACCACCAAGTTATAAATTTCTGATGCACATGATTTGTTCCTGTTACAAGACTTTTAATATCTCTTTCACACAACAGACCTTCAGACATTTGAAGACATGGAGCATGTACCCTGTCCCCACTCCAAGTCTTTTCCAAGTTAAATATTCCCAGTTCCTTCAACCAACACTCAAAAGACCTGGACTTGGCCTTCCCCACCCTGGGTTCCCCATCTCTAATATCCTGTAGCTTCTCGGTCTTCTCCTCCTGTGGTGTGCAATGCTGAACACAGTGCTGCCGAGGTTGGCTGATCAGCACAGAGTATGAGGAGGCTATAGCTACCTTATTCCTACAAGTTATTCACCATACTGCATCCCAGGGTCACATGTATGAATAAAGCTAGATAGAAGACTCAGAGATGAGACGGTATGATTAAATAAGTGGACCAATTAGTATGATCCAGGGTCATGTTGAGTGATGGAATGGTGAGAGTTTTAGTAATGTACTCATAGTTACACATAGATTACCATGAAGACAGAAAGCAACTCATGTGTAGAGAACAGAGATAGAGATGTATCCTAACAAGTTAGTCTTCCAAACCAAATCAACATCTCCCTTTATGCATAGTGACTTCAATGTGAAGTTGGTAGGAGACAATAGTAAAGGGCATGTTGGACAGAAAGGTTCAGTAGGAGCATAGATTTAGGGCTGCAAAGGACCTGAGGAGAAATAGAGGTCACTTCCCTCTATTTACATGGGGAATTTAAGGCAAAGAAAAGGGCAGTGACTTGTGAAAGGTAACAGAGTTGACTAAGTGAGAAAGGATTTGAACTGAGTACCAAGCCTCACACCTGCAAATTGGGAATATTGGCTTCAACAGATATTTGGAAAGGACTAGAAATGTTACGTTATAGCTAAAAGTAGCTTAATAAACAGGAAACAATAATGTATGACTCATTTCAGAGTCAGGTATCTGTGCGTAGTCAGACCATTACCTAGCTAGGTCAAAGTCAATAGCAGATTAGAAGGATAAATGAGAAGGAAGTGAAGATTGTTAAAATCAATACATACTGGCATATTCTAGTGAGCCGTTGATTCTGGTCAACTGAAAATATGGATAAAGGTAAAGACATAGGATTGAGTTATTACTGATAGATGTTTAACCATTGTAAGTTAAGCATCATAACAAAGAGGCCAAAGGACCCCAGAAACCACCTCAGGCAGCAAACACTTGTTCTGTCTGCCCAGAAGAGAAAGAAATCAACCAAAGGTAACAATAGCTAACGACCAGTGGTAATAAACTCAAATAGAAAGGGAGGCCTTCTAAGCTGTACATAAGGAACCCTTCAGGTCATTTAGAAAACCACGTTACCATTATCTGTGTTCTATTTTATTTTGGACAGCTAGCTAGTGCGCTGTCAGACCTGGAGTCGGCAAGATTCATTTTCATGAGTTCAAATGTAGCCTCAGACACTTCCAGCTGTGTGTGTGTGACCCTCAGCAAGTCACTTAACCTTTTTGGTCTCAGTTTTCCCATCTGTTAAAACAAGTTGGAGAAGGAAATGGAAAACTGATCTTGTATCTTTGCAAAGAAAACCCCAGATGGTATCATGAAGAGTCAGACATGACTGAGACAATTGAACAACAAGAATTGTATTTTCATTTATTTTGTTAAACATGTCTCAATTACATTTTTTCTGGGAGGGAAGACAGGGCAATTGGGATTAAGTGACTTGCCCAAGGTCACACAGCTAGTAAATGTGTCAAGTGTCAGACTGGATTTGAACTCAGGTCCTCCTGACTTCAGGGCCGGTGCTCTATTCACTGTACCACTGAGCCACCCCTCAATTGCATTTTAATATGATTCAGCTTTACTCCAACTGTTACTGGCTTGGACACCTCTGGCTTAGACTATAGGTGGATAATAGAAGATTTAGAGCATTAGTAACTCATAAAACAGGCCCCCCAAAAAGTAATGTCAATTCAATATGTCAGTACTTAAGTTAACATCCTAGGAGGTTACATAGAAGAAATCAGGACAACAAATAGGAAAAAAAAAAGTGGGACAGATTATGTAGTGTTTCTATGTATCTGTAATGATATTTTCTTAACTTGGAAAACAATTTAGCCAATTACACTTGGACTCTAGCTCAGTCTCCAGTAATTTATATAAGGAAGTCAAAATGGCACTTAAGATATGCCAACAGGATTGTTTGGATGAAACCAGGTATACATTAACAAATACATGTGAGCAATTATGATTTCTCACACACACATTTATATATTTTGTTGCATCTCCAATATGTTTGATTAATTCTTTATTTATTAGATTCTTTTTAAATTTTGAGTTCTAGATTCTGTCCCTACCACTCCTCCCTCATCCCCTAAGAAGGCAAATAACATGATATCAGTTATGCTTGTGAAATAATGTAAAACATTTCTATATGAATCATATTGTAAAGAAAAAAGTTAAAGAAAGTGAGAAACTTTAATTTGTACTCAAAGTTCATCAGTTCTCCCCCTGGAGGTGGATAGCATTTTTTCATCATGAGACCTTTAAAATTGTCTTAGATCACTGTATTGATTGGATTAACTAAGTCTTTCACAGTTGATCATCATTATGAAATTGCTGTTATTATTCACAATGATGCCCCAGCTCTCACTTCATTTTGCATCAGTTCATGGAGGTCTTGCCATGTTTTTCTGAAACTGTGATCTTCCCTGCCACTCTAGCAGCTTTTTATGGTCAAATTTTGTTGTTGTTTGCTCGTTTTTTTTTCCCAACCTATTTCTTGACTTTGAACTTTATGTTAAAGTTGATCTCTACTCACCTCAGGGTGAGGAGACATTGTTCCAAGCTTCAAGCTTCTTCAGGTTGCTGTTCTGAGAGCTATTTCTGGAGGTCTGCAAGTTTTTGATGCTTCTAAGGTAGTGTGATCCTGGGAGAGGTGTGGTCACTGCCCTGATCTGGTCTTTACCCAAGAAGGGTCACTGTTTCCCTACAGTCACAAGTGCTAGTGTTCTATTGACTCTGGAATTGTGACCTGAGCCCCTGATCCCTTGTGACCAATCACAAGCACTCCTCTCCATCCAGGAACTGGAACCAAAAACTGCTTATGGGTAATAGAGTTTCCAGTCAATGCCAGTTCAGCCAGTGCCAGCAAAGGGTCCCCTTAATCTCTCTAATCACACCTCCTTGCTATCTTTGGGCTGAGAACCCCTGAACCTGCTGCTATAGTCACTGTCAAGGTCATCTTAAAGACCCACTGCTGATACTGCTGTCACACTCTAGGCTGGCTCCCATCATGGTATAACAGGTCTCTCCTTCTGACCTCTTAAGTTATCTTAGGCTGGAGAAACTTCTTACTCTGACCTTTTGCTGGCTCTACTGCTCCAAAATTTGATTTTAGGCATTAGTTTATAGTTGTTTGGAGTGGAATGCTAGGAGGGTTCAGATAGGTTGCTGCCTGTTCTCTGTCATCTTGGCTCCTATTCCCAAGGCTATGATTTTAAAGACAATTAGGGTTCATTTTATATCAATAATTACCAACCCACACTCCACTTTTCTCAGCTCTATAAAATCATAAGAATAATCTTTGACTTGCAAAAAATAGTGAGAAGTCAAGTGAGCAGAACACAAGAACACTGATATAGTAACAATATTGTTTTAAAAGCAACTTTGGTCAATAAGTTATTTATAAATACCCAAGCTAACTATAAAGGGCAAATGAAGAAAGATGCTATCTACATCCAGAGAAAGAACCAGCAAATAGGAGTATGTATAGAATAATTTTACATATTTGTGTCTAAAGGTAACCATCTCTAGCCCCTGGGGACAGAAGGAGGGAAAAAAAAAGAAATAAGAAATTTACATGATAATTTTGTTTTATATTTGAAAGGAAGAGCAAGTTAAGTATAATAGATTTGCAGTTTCATATATAGTCATGTTTTTATTGTACTATGTCATGGAAATGCTTATTTTATTCCATAAGTTAAACAAAGTAAAATTTTAAAAACTGTCTATGCCCATACCAAGATTATGCTTGTTAAAAACATAAGAGGAAAAAGTATTTTTTTTTACAGTGAACCACAGATGTGGAGTCACATTGTTGACTGACAAAAGATAAAGGCTAGTCCTTTGACCTGCCTTCTAAGGATATTTAGCTTGTGAACTCTATGAAGAGATTCAGAAATGTGAATTGCTATTAATTTTTGTCATCATGACAATGACTTGGGACACTTTGGTGATGTCCTTACTAGCTGTGTAACTTCATCTTTATGAGCCTCAGTTCATTTATCTGTAAAATGGGGGTAAAAACATCTGTATTAGGATCCAGTGAGGTGATACGCTAAGTGTGATGCTTCCTGTGAATTCTCAGGCCCCTTATATAGCTGGACCTGTGAATAAAGCATTGATCCTAGAGTCAGGAAGATCTGAGTTCGAATCACTTACTAGTTGTGTGACCATGGGCAAGTCACTTAATTTCTGTCTGCCTCAGTTTCTTCAACTGTAAAAGAGTACTTACCTGCGAGGGTTGTGGTAAGGATCAAATGAAATGATATTTGTCTAAAGCACAGAGCCAGGACACATAGTAGACAGTATAAAAATGCTGATTTCCTTCCCTTCCCCTTTTCTCCCTGTGCCTTATCTCTTCACTGTTGTCACTATCATAAGAGGCAAGAGATGGCGTGGTCATGGAGAGCTGGCTTGGGAGCCAGGAGGACCTGTGTTCAAGCCTTGCCTCTGATATATACAAGCTCTTGGATGTAGTTCATTCATTTAGCCCTTCGGTGGCTCCCAGGCAACCCTCTTCAACCATTAGTGTCAGAAAAGATGCAACAGCGCATTGGCAGGAGGAGTTCCTACACCAGGAATCTGGTGTTTTAAAAATCATTTTTATTTTGGTTCCCCCAATTCCATTTTGAAGCCTCTGGGGCAGTGACCATAATGCCCAAAATACAACTCATATCATACTAGAGGAATGACTGTCAATTTCCAAAATTCAGTCCAAAGGCCTTTTGTTGACTGCTTTTTGGGGGGCAGAGAGGCAGACTAGAAAGGAAAATCAGTGTTGTGCTCATTGTTCATTTATTTTTTTTTCAGAGTAATGTACAGGCCATGTCCCCTTGTTTCCTTGGCCCTTTTCCAGGGTTCATGCTATTGTCAGGATGGTTGGCATCCAGTTCCCAAATCAAGAGACAAAAGCTTGTTTTGTCTTTCCCCAGAGCCCCGTGCCATCCCAGCATTTTCATGGTCTTTTTGTTCAAATGGCCTCCTGGTACTCCCACTTTTTCCCTTGTGCTGTTTTTGACTGTCTTTCCACATTGGATGAAACTTCTTGCCTGGACACAGCAGATGTTGTGAATGTTCTATCCTGTGCTGCCTTCTTCGGGAGGCCTGGGACAAGCCTTTGGTCCCTTAAAGCTCTTAACAGGGAGGACAATTGAGATGAAAATTAATTCAGCCTTGAATATAATTTTTCTCAGCTAAGGTGAATAAGGATATACCAGATGACCAGAAGAACATAGATAGTCTTGAAGGAGGCAGGAGGTAAGGCTGTAGGATCATAGAAGCACAGCCTGAAGTAACCTTTAGGTGTCATGTATTCCAACACCATCATTTTTACAGACTGAGAAATAAAGACCAGAGAGAGGACATTGTGTGCTCAGAGCTACCCCAGTAGACTGTAGCTGAGCTGAGGTTCAGACCCAGGTCCTCTGCCTCTAGGTCCAGTGGTCCCTCCTTTGAGCTCTCATATTTTGTTCAATGGATGGCCTCTAGCATTGGTGCTTTGGATCATGTCATGCACGAGATAAGGAGGAAACAAGATCACAAGATCAGTCGCCCCTTTATCCAGCCCCATTATTGTGCAGAAAGTGAAACTGAGGCCTTGAAAGGGGGCATGACTTTTCAGCTAATAAGAAGGGGAGCCAGGATCGAATCCAGATTCTCTAGCTCCGAATACAGGACTCTCTAGGTGACTTCATCCTGACCACCAGCATACCGATCACCGGATGAACTATCAATTCTTTGGACTTTTTGTAAGATTGAAGGGCTGTGGGAAATCTGTCCTCCATCTTTACTTCCAAAGACTTCAAAGAATTGTGTGCATATTACTATCCTCTTTTTTACCTTAAAGTAATTATTACGAAGTAGAAAATTATCAACACAAACATTTCCATCTGAAAGCACCTAAAAAAAGAATTGTCTGTGAAATTATGAGTTTATTAATTTTATCTTGGAATATATGCTTATATGTGGACTATACCAACATTGTTCTGCTTTTCCATGTCTCCTGAACTTTCTTCTGCTCATTAAAAAAAAATGCTTCATGCTTTTTTCTTTCAACATCACTATCCCTAACCCTTCTACATCCCCCCCAACCCTCGCTGACCAAACAAAATCTTAGAAAAAATAAATACAATTGAGCAAAATAGATTTGTGTGGTAGTAGTTGTTTGTGAAAGCATGGGCCTCATTCCACATGCACCATTCACCGCCTTTCCACCATTATTCTTTTTTTTAATTAATTTCTTTTCTTGTTTACATCATTCATTTCCACAAACTTTTGAGTTACAAATTTTCTCCCCATCTTTCCCCTACCCACCACCCCAAAACAGCCATCCCACTGTATAGCCCCTCCCCCAATCTGTTCTCTCCTATGTCCTCCCCATCACATCACCCCTCTGACTTTCCAGTCCACCATTCTTCTTGAGTTGTGCCTGGTGACTGCCCTGCTCAGTCAGTCAGTGAGCACAGTAGGCACTGATGAAGCACTTATACATGTCAGGCATAGTGCTAAGCTCTGGGCTACAAATTAAGGAAAAAGACAATCCCCGATCTCAAGGAGCGTTATCATGGGATAATGGATTAGAGTCCTTAGTCTATGAGAGTTATCATCCTCTACAGTGTCAAGGTCATTGTATAAAACTTCTGTTTCTGATGACTTCACTCTATACCACACTCATACACGTCTTCGAGGATACTCTGAATCTGTCTATTTCATCATTTCATTATGATAGGGATGGGAACTTTGATTTCACTGGGTAAGGAAATTCACTGCCAGTGAATATTGGTAACTTCTCCACCATTTATTTACTGTTCATTTGTTGTTTTTTGGTTGTATGTTTTTTGGTTGATTTTGTGACCCCACTTTGGGGTTTTCTTGGCAAAGATACTGGAGTGGTTTGCCATTCCCTTCTCCAGGTCATTTTACAGATGAGGAAACTGAGGTGAGCAGGGTTAAATGACTTGCCCAGGTTACACAGCTAGTAAGTCACTGAGGCCAGATTTGAACACAGGTTTTCTTGACTTCAAGCTCAGCGCTCTATCCACTATGCTGTCAAGCTGCCCGCTACCATTTATAGTACCAGAGAATTGCCAAGAACTCCAAAAGCTTAAGTGACTTGTCCAGCCCGTATGTGTGAGAGGGAGGACTTGAATTGAGTTTTTCTTGGCTCCAAAGCTGCCCCTCCCCATCATTAATTCTGAGAGTACAATAATATTCAATTTTTAATTAATTCATATTCTACTATATATTGTTTAAGCCATTCCCACTCACTTTCCAGTTGTTTGTGAAAACAAGTCTTGCTATAAATATTTTTGTACATTTTGTCACTGATCCTTTGAGGATGTGGGTCTGGCAGTGGTCTCGGGAACCCAAAGAACATTTACACTTTGGTGACTTTGTGGCTATGGTTCTAAAGTGCTTTCTAGAATGGTTGAACCAGTTCACAGGTCCACCAAGAGTGCATTGGTGTGCCTTTCAATCAGCCAGCCAACAAGCATTTATTGAGGGCTTATTACGTGCCAAGTGTGCTAAGCGCTTAGGGTGCATAGAAGGGCAAACCCTTAATTGTTATTTTCAAGGAGCTCCCATTCTAATGGGGGAGACAACATTTGACATACACATGGCTATCTACATGCATACGTATGTTACATATGTACATATATAACTAAAAGATTTTCCCTTGTAAATGGAAGGTAACCTTCTAGGGAGGGGGCCAGCAGGGAGAGAAGGGGCCTGAGGAAGGGAAGAAAGGTGTCTTGTAGAAAGTGAAATTTGAACTGAGTCTTGAGCCAGGAGATAGAGGCAAATAAGGAAAACATTCCAGGTGTGAAGGAGCCAGGGCAAAGGTACAGATTCAGGAGCCAGAGAGATGATCAGGAAGCCTTTGAATCTGGATTGTTGATTACCTGAAGCAGGAGCCTGGAAAGGTAGGAAGAGGCCAGGTGGTAAAGGACTTTCAAACCCAAACAGAAGTCCTGGAGGTATCAGGGAATTAATGGAATTTGTTGAAGAGGTGACAAGGTTACACCTGAGCCTTGGGAGGATCACAGTGACAGCTGAGTGAAGGATAGTCTGGAGTGGGAAGAGACTCTAGTCCAGAAGCCTATTGCAACAGTCTAGGTATGAGACAATGAAGGCCTGTACCAGGGTAGGGCAGTATCAGAGGAGAGGAGGGAAATTATTCACTCGAGATATTTTGAAGGTCGAATCTGGCAACAAATTGGAGATGGGGGGGGGGTGAATGAGAGTAAGGAGTCAGTCAGAACTGTGAGTCTGAGGGACTGGGGAGGCTGCCATCACCTTCAACAGGAATTGAGGAGCTGGAAGAAGAAGAGCTTTGGGGTGAAGAGGTTCTGTTTTGTAAGTCTTTGCCGATTGGACCTGTACAAAGTAGAACCTAAGATTTGCCTTATGTTACAATTCACTTGTTAGTGATTTTGGAGCAGTTTTCTTTTGGCTGTTGATGTTTTATTTTCCTTCTTTGAGAGCTCCCTATTCCTATCTTTTGGCCTTCAAGCTACTTTTCCTTCCTCCTGGTTTATATTATCATGGGATTTTAGGTTAAGATGTGACCTTAGGAATTGTCTAGTCCACCTCCTTTTCCCATCATTTTTTGTTTGTTTCTTTGTTTAGACTGGTAAATCATCCATGTAGGGAATTCCCATAATTTAATCTTAAGAGCGTCACCTAGAGGCACTGAAGAATTAGATGAGTTGCCCAGGGTTACCCAACTGATGTGACAAAAATGAGACTGGTTCCAGGTCATCTTGATTCCAAAAAAGACCTGGCTTTCTGTCCACTCCCACTGACACTCTCTCACTTTACAAGGAAGACACAAACACAGACAAGTGCCTTTAAGGACTGTTGGATTTGTCTACCACATCCCAGCAACTTCTTCCCTTGGAAGAACGCTTTGTTTCTGTTCCCTCTTCTCCAGGTGGTGAGCTCGTCCTAGAATCTCTGTTTGGAGGAGTTGCCCAGGACCTCTTGTACTCGTTCTCTTCCCCAGCTCCACTCTGGACTCTCTGGACTTCTCCATCATCCTCTGTGTGTGTCTCTGTGCGTGTGTGCGCACGTGTGCGCGTGCGTGTGTGTGTCTGTGTGTGTGTGTGTTGCTCAGGAGAACAAATGCTTTTTTCCTATCTCACAGAAAATGTCCATTGTCTTGCCAGGACATTTAATTATATCTAAAGTTCAGTACCCCCCTCCCCCCACCTTGCTCCCCCTTTAGAGCCTTTCTGAGAAGGCAGTGTGGGATGGAGGCTCAAACAAACCGGAAATACAGAGTTGTGGGTTCTCTTACTGGACCACTTGGTTTTCTTGTGGCCCTGGCCTTCACTTCAGCCTCTGGGGCTGATTCTCCTGCTATCAGAATATTATTGGTTTGCAAGATGAGAATGTTGTAATTTTGACTACAATACATCATGAAAAGAAATGGCATTTTGAAGGGTGCTGGGAGTCTCTTTGTAGAGGCTGGGGATATTATATAGTGATAACTAGACCATCAAAGAATCATCCTACATTTTACAACTAGAAGAGGGACACTTAAGGTCCATCTGATCCAACCCCTTCATTTTTAACAAAGAAGGAAACTGAGCCTTATAAAAGTCGCCAGACTCAGCTTGCGTCTATCTGAGTCAATAGGACCTCTGAGACAGAAATGTTTTTTTATTGACTTGTTTGTTTGCTTTTAGTTTACAAGATTCAGTTCCAAAATCCCTTGAGTTTCAGATTTTTCTCCCCTCCCTTGTCCTGCCCCCGCCCCCTGCCATGGTGGTGTACAGTCAGATATAGGATCTGCCACCTTTTTCATATTGTACGATAGTCTGGTTGTATAGGCATTGTAGCCAATGGAGTGAACCACAGGAAAAGAGAAACAAAACCAAACATAGAAAAGAATGATAGCATGCATTGCTTCAGTGAAACAGAAATTCTACGATAGGTGATTCCTGATTATTCCTCCCTTAAATTTATTTTGTATCTAGTTGGCATTTACTTCTATGTCGATGTACCTGTCTATGTCCCAACGAATTGTCAGATCTTGAGTGTGAGCGGTCTATGGAGCATCATTCTCCTTTTCAAGATGTTCACTAGGTAATTGCTTGTGTGTTGTCTCCCCATTAGACTGTGAGCTGTTTGAGAACTAGGATAGTCTTTTGACTCAGTTTCTCTAGCAATTATCACAGTGCCTGACACAGAGTAGGCCTTTAATAATGCCTGTCTGACTGACCCGGAGAACACGGCATCTCAGGAGAGAGGCTAGGGCTGGATATAGAAATCTGGAAGTCATCTATAGAGAGATGATACTTGAGTTTGTGGAGCTAATGAGATAGCCAGTTGAGATAGAATAGCAGAAAAAGGGAAGTGTGCCCAGGACAGACCAATGTAATATTCCTTTTTTGAATGCTTTTGCCAATCTGATGGGAGTAGAACAGAGCCTCAACACTGTTTTATTTTGCATTGCTCTTATCGTTGGGGATTTGGAACCTTTCTTCCCCTCTTCTCCCACTGCCATTTCTCCTCACTCCAGGACCCTTCTTCTGAAATTACTGCTTTGCTTTTTCTTTGCTTTTTTTTTCTTTTGCTTTGTTTTGTCTCCCCTCCTTCAGCCTGATCTTGGTTGATTGATTTGAATGTATGTCAGTCAAGAAGAGCATGGATAATTCAACCTTGTAAGTGATATGAAAATACTTTATATCTGGCTTAGAAATATATTTTCGATTAGAGTGTTTTCAGTAACACGTTAAAGATGAAGAAAGGTATGAAGGTAGCAAAGACTCTGCAAGGTAATTCTGAGTTTCAGCTAGATATTCAGAACTTATTTTTTTTATTATTGATACATGTTATACATATTAGAATGTGAGCTCCTTGAGGACAGGGATGGCTTTTTACCTTTTCCAGTACTTAGAATAGCATCTGTCATATATTAAGAGATTAATAAAGACTTATTGATTGATTGGTTGATTGATCTGAATCTCCGAAGAGTTGGAGTGGATACCCTCTCAGTACCTTGGCTCAAAGACTTTAAATTATGGAACTGTTGCTGATTTGTATCAATGGGGGGAGTTTTCCAAGTCAACAAGGATTTCTAACACATCAACTATGTGCCAGATAATGTCCATCACCCTCTTCTTTTTGATAACCACTCATCTCTAGGTTGTGGGATCCTCCCTGTCTTCTGGCTCTCCTCTTACCTATGTGCCCAGTCCTCAGTTTTCTTGGAAAGATCTTCATCCAGATCATGCCCATTCGTCATAGTTGCCCCATAGGACTCTGTTCTGGGCTCTGTTCTCTTTCTCCCTCTACTATTTTGTTTGGTGATCTCATCTGCTCCCCAGATCCAATTATCACATCTATGCAGAATGATTCTCAGATGTACTTATCCAGTCCTAAGTTCTCTGCCTATCTACAATCTTACATCTCCAACTGCCTATTGCACATCTCAAACTGAAAGTCCCTTAGACATCTTAAACTTGTGTCCAAAACTAACCTCATCTTTTCCCTCCAAATGCTCCTCTCTTCCTAAATTTTCCAGTTGCTCTTGAGAACATCATTGTGCTTTCCAATCAACCAAGCTCAAAACCTAAATGCCGTGTTAGACTCGTCACTCTCTCTTTTCTTGGATATCCAACCTGTTGCCAAGACCAGCTGATTTATTTTACATTCATAGCATCTCTCTTGGATGTCTCCTTCCCTCTTCTGGCATGGCCACCACCCTGGTCCAGGCCTTCACCAACCTCACACCTGATCTATTGCAATGACCTGCTGGTTGGTCTCCCTAACTCAAGTCTTTCCCCACTCCAGTCTACCTTCTCCACTCAGCTGTCAAAAGGATTTTCCTAATACTCAGGTCTGACAATGTCACTACCTCCTCATCTTCCCAATAGACTCTGATGGTTCTGTATCAGCTCCAGGATCAAATATAAAATCCCCTTCATTTAAAGCCCTTCATAACCTCCCTGCCCCAACCTATCTTTCCAGTCTTCTTACATCTTGTACCTCTCTCCAATCCTATGTCTTTATTCTCTGATCCAGTGAGGGGAATGAGGGAATAAGCATTTATACAGCACCTACTGTATGCCCAGAACTGTTAAATGTTTTTACAAATATTCTCATTTGATCTTCACGTCAATCTTGTGAGATAGATGCTATTATTTTCTCCATTTCATAGTTAAGGAAACTGAGGCAAACAAAGGTTAAGTCACATACCCAGGGTCACACAGCTCATAAGTGTCTGAGGCTGGATTTGAATTGAGTGCCATAGAATCAGCTCTTTCAAACTGTGGTGCTGGAGAAGACTTTTAAGAGTCCTTTGTACAGCAAGGAAATCAAATCAGCCAATACTTAGAGAAATTAATTCAGGCTGTTCACTGGAAAGTCAAATACTGAAGCTAAAGCTTAAATTCTTTGATCACATAATAAAATGGGACTCACTGGGAAAGACCCTGACGTTGGGAAAGATTTAAGGGGAAAAGGAAAAGAGGATGGCAAAGGATGAGATGGATAGAGAGTGTCATGGAAACAATGAGCATGAGCTTGGACAGACTTTGAGAGAGAGCAGGGAATAGAAGGGCCTGGTATGCCACAGTTCATCAGGGCATGAAGAGTCAAGCACCACTGAACAACAGTGACAAACTTCCTGACTCCAGGACCACTGCTCTACCCACTGTGCTACCAGCTACCACCAGCCCACTCAATGTTCTTCCATCTCCCAGCTCTGGACATTTTCCCAGCTGTCCCCGAGGCATACTATGGTCTCACTCCTCATCTCCACCCCCTGACTTCCTTGGTGTCTATCACGTTCCAGCTAAAATTCCACCTTCTCTAGGAAGCCTTTTCTGGGATTTTTAACTGGGATTTTTCCCTTTATTTCCAAGTTGTCCTGAATATAGCTTTAAGTTCTTTACATATTATCTTTCCTATCAGACTGTGATCCCTTTGAGAGCAAAGGCTGTATTTTGCCTTTCTTTGTAACCCCAGCACATAGTAGGAGCTTAGTAAATATTTATTGGCTAACTAAGCTCTGGGGATACAGAGAAAGAAAAAAAGTAGTTCCTATCCTAGAACAGCTCACAACATAACAAGACAACATACAAACAAGGATGTGCAAACCAGATATATACACATAAATTATAGATAATCTCCGAGGGAAGACACTAGCATTACAAAACATCAGAAAAGGCTTCTTCCTGCAGAAAGTAGAATTTCAGCTGAAGAATTGTGAAGGAAATCAGGGAAGCCAAGAGATGCAGGGGAGGAGGCTGAGTGTTCTGGGAACAGCAGGTATCCAGTGGAATTGTATAGCCAGGAGATGCAGTGTCTTGATTGAAGACCAGCGAGGAGGCTGGTGTCACTGGATCTCTGGGTCTTGGAGGGGAATAAGAACCAAGAAGAGTGGACTGGAAAGATAGAAGGGGCCAGTTTATGAAGTGTTTTAAGTCCTCTTTGGCAATAAATTCACATAGGTCTGGACCAAAATCACTCTCAGTGTGCAAATATTATGCCTGTGTTTTGAGTTTCAACGAAAGGTAGATCATTGGTGATTTAGGTCAGGTTACCCAGGAAGCTCAAATACAATTTGGGAATGGATCCATTGTCTTCTTAAGCCACTTATATATTGGGTGTAACTTAGACGTATGGAAAAGAAAAATCTAACCCTAAGTGGTATGGTTATGTTTGATGCCAGGGCTCTCAACTATTAGCCATTCGTTCTTGATTCATTCATTTCCTTCTTTTTTAGTCCAGACTTATGATTTCTGTGGGCATTTCCTGGTATGGAAAACCACTCAAGTCATGCAGATCCGTGACTTATTTATACCACTTAGGTCTTGAGAGCGACCCACAGAACTGAAAGCCAGCATATATCAGAGAAGAAGAACCTACTTCTTCCTGACTTAGGCCAGCTCTTTGTATAATTCATGATGCAGAATCAAAGTAATAATAAGAGCTGCCATTTCTGCTTATTATTTTTGTTACTGTTCAATTCTGTCCAACTCATCATGACTTCATTTGGGGTTTCTTGGGGTTTTCTTGGCAGAGATACTAGAGGGGTTTGCCGTTTCTTTTCCAACTCATTTTATAGATGAGAAACCTAAAGCAGATGAGATTAAGTGACTTGCCCAGGGTCACACAGCTAGTAAGTGTCTGAGGCTACATTTGGACTCAGAAAGATGAGGCTTCCTGTCTTTAGGCCCAGCACTGTATCCACTGTGTCACCTAAGTAAATAACCTAATTTTATCTAATGTCATGCTAATGCAATACTTTTTCTGGTCCGAAATCCAACCCAGGTATGTATTTCTCTGCAGTTAGTAGCCAAATAAGATTCTGGAAATTCATATTCTTTCATATTTCAATTACTATGATTCTTTCACAAGATTACTCTCTTCACAGACACAGATTGCCATTCATCTTTGACTTCATAGTTCTTTGAGAATGTTATAGCAAAAAAAAAAAATCATCTCTTTGTGGTCACCCTGTCAATGAACCTTTTTCAACTTATGTGGTCCTGAGGCAGCACCCAGTTCATAATTAAAGCTCTCTGCTTGGATAGGACCTACTAGAGTTTCACTAGCTTAGCCTTAGAAATCCCAGAGTGTCACTTCCACTGAACAAGGAATTTGACAAGGGCAGTATGTTGTGGTAGAAAGTTCTGTGATGGTAGCTGTTATACAGAGGGGGAGGGGGAGGGGGATTGGATTTGTTTTGTCTCTCCCAGAAGGCAGAACTTAGAGGTGGGTAAAAGCTGCAAGATTCAGTGTTTGGCCTGAATGTAACAGAAAGCTCCTAAAAAGTAGAGCTGTATCCATGTGGAGTGATTTGTCTCCACAGGTGGTGGGTTCCTCCTCTTTGGAAATCTTTTGAGCAGAGCCTTGGGGGGAAAAAGTTTCATCGTGAGTCCTCTTGAATTATGGTTCATCATCATAGTAATCAAAGTTCTGAAGTCCTTCAAAGTTGTTTGCCTTCATTGTTTTCATTGTACAAAATGTTCCCTATTTCCACTCATTTCAGTCTCTGTCAGTTCATACAAATTTTCCCAGGTTTCTCTGAAACAATCTGTTACTTTTTACAGCACACTAATTTATTAATATATTAGTTATTATTAGTTAATATATTATTAGTATGTTAGTATTTATTGTTTACAGCACACTAATATTACAGCATCATATTTATATACTGTAACTTGTTCAGTCATTACCCATTTGATAGATACCCCCCAGTTTCCAATTCTTTGTAATTGCAAAAAGAAATATGAATATTATTATGCATCTTTAGAGTTTATTTTTCTTAGCACCAACTCCTCCATAATCTACTCTCCCTTTAATTCCTCCTTTCCCTTTCCTTCCTATTTTTCTATTGAGTGAAATATATTTTTGTACCCAATTTTGTGCACATGTGTTTTTCTTTTCTTTGAAGAGTTCAGATGAGAGATGTCAATCATTCTTCCTACCTTTTCCTCCTTGTTTATATAACTGCCTACTTGTATAATCTGATTATGTGAAAAAATGTTTCCCAATTCTTTAAAAATTATTTAATATTTGATGTTTCCTCAATTACATATAAAAACATTTTAAAAAAATTTTTGAGTTCTAAATTCTTTCCCTCCTTGCCTCCTTTCTGTATCCCCTCATTTAGAAGGCGAGGAGTTTGATAGAGGTTATACAAGTACAGTTATGCAAAACATTTAAATGTTAGTCATGTCATGAAAGAAAACACAAACAAAAAAACCAAGAAGAAAAAAAGTATGCTCTGATCTATGGTCGGACTCCATCAGTTCTTTCTCTGGAGACAGACAGCGTTTTTCATCATAAGTCCTTCGGAATTGTCTTGAAGCACTGTATTGCTGAGATTAAACAAGTCATATACAGTTGATCATTGTACAATATTGCTATTAATGTACACGATGTTCTCTTGGTTCTGCTCATTTCACTTTGTATCAGTTCACATAAGTCTTTCCAGGTTTTTCTGAGAACACTCAGCTCATCATTTCTTATAGCACAATAGTATTCCATCACAATCACAGACCACAGATTGTTCAGCCATTCCCCAATTGATGGGCATCCCCCCAATTTCCAATTCTTTGCCATCACAAAAAGAGCTACTATGAACATTTTTTGTACATATAGGACCTTTTTCCTTTTTTTTTTAATCTCTCTGGGATCCAGACCTAGTAGTGGTATTTTCCTAACTTTTCTCTTTCTTTCCTTCACTAGCATATTCCTATTTTTTTTAAGATCACCAAAACATAAGAGAACCACTCCCAGGCCATCCGATTAGATTCCTTCTCTGGCCCCTGCAGATGATAGGGTTCAAAGGGGGACCCATATATCATCTCCTCATGTTAGAATGTAAGTAGTTACTTATGGTTGTTTGTTAACGTGCACATTTTTATGTTTCTCTTGACACTTGTGTAAAGGTCCATATTCCCCAATAGGATTATACTAATTTTCTTCTGGGTGAGTTATTCTTGGTTGCAATCCTATGTCCTCTGCCTTCTGGAATACCATATTTCAAGCTCTCTGCCCATTTATTTTAGTGGTTACTAAATCATGTGTGATCTTGACTATGGCTTATTGTACTTGAATTCTTCCTTTCTGATTGCTTGTACTAGGTGTGCTATTTTATCTTTGACCTGGAAGCTTTGGGTTTTGGTTCCTTTGAGTTTTTATTTTGGGGTTTCTTTCAGGAGGTGCCTGGTAGATTCCTTCTTTTTTCCCTTTGCCCTCTAGTTCTAATAAATCTGAGAAGTGTTGTTTTTAATGATTTCTTGAAATATGATAGCTCGGCTCTTTTTTTGGTAATTAGTTTCATGTGGTCTAGTGGTTCTTAAATTTTCTCTCAATCTATTTTTCAGTTCAGTTTTTTTTCCCTATGAGATACCTTACATTTTCTTCTATTTTTTTATTGTTTTGACTTTATTTTAATATTGCTTTCTTAATGGAGTCATCAGTTACTATTTAGTCTGTTCTGACTTTCAGAGAGTTTATTACTCGTCCCTCTTTTGTTCATTCCTTTTCCAATTCTTCCACTCACTCCCCAATAACTCGTTTCTTTTCAAATTTTTTCTTCTCATTCTCTCATTTCATTTATAAATTTGAAATATTGCTTCATCTTTTCTAGGAATATTAGTTGAATTTGTTACCAAGCTGGGTTTTATTTGGAAGTTTTGCTCATAGATGTTGTGGACTAATTTTCTTTTTCAGGGTTTGTATCTTTTGTGTCCCTGACAATATAACGGTTTTTTTTTAAATGGTGAGATTCTTTTTTTTTGCTTGCTCATTCTTCCAGACTATTTCCTGACTTCAAGTAAGTTCTTTATACTTCTAGAGGGAACATCATGGCTGGTTTGCTATTGTTTTCTTGGGGTGCCCATTTTTTCAGTATCTCAGGATCCAAAACTTTGGACCTGTCTGGAGATTGTGCTCTGTTCTGAATTTGAGACACACAGTTACTGATTTCTTCTGAGCGTGCTTCTTTCTTAACATGCACTCTAGGAACCAAGACCTCTCCAATCTGGAAGTCCACCTCAGGCACAGTTTCCCTCCACAATCTACCCCAGAACTGAAACTTGGGACTTGGTAGTGAGTGACATAACTGCCAATTGGCTTCTGTTCTCGTACCCCATCCCATCTTGGACCTGTGCTGGATTTGTGACCCTGCTTGCCTTTATTCACAGTGTTCTTCCTGTACTGGACATGTCCAGCCCAGGACATAATCTCAATGTCAGCAGTCTTCTCTGTCTACCTGCGCTGAACTGGGCTGGAAAAATGACTCAGGTTGATTTTTTTTTTTCCTGATCATTTTTCAGTCAGGTATATTTTCCCAATCTGTTTGAAAGAGTTTGATGGTGTTTTTTACTTGAAACTCACTGAACATTGTTCTATCATCTTGGCTCTGCCCATCTATTATTATTTCTTAAGGGTGGCATTCTATATTTAGGATGTCAGTTGAGGTTCATAGATGGCAGGGTTCCCCCCAAAGTCATTGCCTTTCTTTATCCCATTGAATTCCTTGGGGAAATGCTTAGCACTGGGATCTCTCAGCCAAAAGCTTTGGATGTTTTAGTCACACTCTTTGCTTCATTCTGAATCTCTTTCCAGAAGGGTTGAATAAAGGACTCCATCCACAGTGAATGAGTGCGCCTCTTTCTGCAGCACCCCCAGCATGGCCTATTGCTACCTTTCCTCATCTTTCACATTTCCCTTGTACTCATTTGGAACAATCTTTTCATATTTTTGTTTCTCATTTGCACTTTCTCTTTTGAGAGTTATTTGTTCTTGCATTTTCCCCCCAATCTTCTTGCTTTTTTTTTCTATTTTACTTTTTTTGTTGTTTTTGTTTTTTGGAGGGGGGAAAGTAGGGCAATTGGGGTTAAGTGACTTGCCCAGGGTCACATGGCTAGTAAGTGTTAAGTATCTGAGGCCAGATTTGAACTCCGGTCCTGCTGACTTCAGGGCCAGTGCTCAGTTCACTGCTCCACCTAGCCACCCCAACCTTCTTGCTTTCTGACAGTCATCGAAAGGTTAATAAACTAGCAGAAGAGAGTCCCCTCACAGTACTAACTTTGATGTTAGCCCTTGTTGGAGGAAGAAGTTTTATTTCTAAATTGCTAGCATCTTTATCAGGGTGAAGCTCTCTTAATCATCTGCAGGGAGATATTGACGATGGCTTCAGGTAGGGGAGATAAGTGATAGGAGATTCAGTGGTGGGGATGACATGAGTAATAGACAATTAGACTTGGAGTTAGGAGGACTTGAGTTCAAATCTCTACTTAGGGCTTTACTATTGTATAATTCATTTAAGTTCTCTGTGACTCAGTTTTATCATCTGCAAAATGGGTATAGGACTAAATGACCTCCAAAGTCTCTCCCAGCTTTAAATCTATGACCTTCCTGACAATGAGATAATCTGTTACCTACATTCATAATTGAAAGAAGCCCTAAGTTTCAGTTCAAAGTTAGTGAAAGCAAAACAATAATTTGAATTTTCTAACCAAAGTTCATGGAGCCCCTGGAATCTGTCCATGGACCATCAAGAAGTTTCTAAGTTAAAAGCCTCTGGTTTAGAAGAAAAGACAAACTTGATTTTCTCATTGGGTTCTGTTAAGTTCTGAGGGATATCATGATGGCAGAGACGTTTTGGACCATTGGTTCTGGGGCTTTATAAGGAGTCTCTTCTACTCAGAATTCCTTAGGGTAACTCCAGAAAGCCATGAATTCTCAGGAAGTGTCAAAGGCACAAGGTCTGTGAAGGCGCATGTTGGGAGCAGCCAGAGTCCTCTGCGATTTACCTTCATTTTTCCTATTCAGGGTAGTCACCTCAAAACTACCCCCAAGCTGCTTGGTCTACTACATGGAAGGCTCTGGCCCAAAGCCTAAGAGTCTGCTGGTATTTGTAACAAACAGCGCTGACCCAGCCTTACTGGTGCTGTGGAGTAGGACTGCTTGGAACAGAACCCAAACTAGCAATCTACCAAGGGCTAAAGCCCAGACTTTACCTTCCTTGAATCTGGGGCCCAGGCATAGAGAGAGGGGGAGCCTGCTGTCCACAGGGTGAGCATACCTCACTGAGCCTTTCTTGGTCTTTGAGAAGCACTCTACAGACTGTGGCAGTGTTTCTGAATGACGTCGATCATCATGGCCCCCTCATTGCCCACTCAAATCCTTTAAAAAGAAAAAAGCCTTGGTAGCTGGAGAGAGCTCCTTTTCTCTACTTGAGTGAGCAATGGTTCTGTGTTTTCAGGAAAGAATTCTTTTCATGTCTGAACTCCAACCTAAGCCAAGAGACATGTCCTTTTATTTAATCTGCCTCTTAATTTTTTTTTTTAACTTTTCTAAACAAAGTCTTGGACTGTGTGTTTAGATTTTTGGGCATCCAGCTTAGAAGAATCTCTGTCTCCATTCACTTCCTTGGTAAAGTTCTCCTTTCAATCCACCTACAACCTTTGCTGCATGACCACTATGTACAGGGATACAGATATAAGGAATGAAACAGTTCCTGCCCTCAAGGAGTTTACATTCTAATCAAGGTGTTTACATTCTATCAAGGAGTTTGCATTCTATCAAGGAGTTTACATTCTAATCAAGAAGGCAACATGTATGGAAGACACTATGGTCTGAATGGCAACAGAGTAGCTACAAAGTAACCTTAAAACAGGGGGTTCTTAACCTGGGGGGAGGGGTGCTTAGAACTTAAAAAATGTGAGCACTGCTTTCCGATATAATGGGCCTCCAATAGACTAGGGAATGGGTTTTGCTTTTCTTTGTATCCTCAAAGTTTAGCACATAGCCTGGCACATAGTAGGTACTTCATAAATACTCTTTGACTTGTTGACTGTAAATATCTCTGTTAGGAAGGCTGGCATTAAAGGACCTGATTTCAAATTCTGACTCAGTTTACATAATACAGATATGACCTTGGGCAAGTCACATGCCTTCCCTGTGTCTCAGTTTTCTGATATTTAAAAAGAGACATTTGGATTAGACAATTTTTAAGTTTCCTTACAGTCTCAAATCAATGATCCAGTGAAACTGAAGACCATGAGAGTAAATGTCTTGCCCAAGGTCACACAAGTCAATAAATGGAAGTAGCTAAGGTGTGCTATGGTACCCAGAGAAAGGGGACTGGAGTTAGAAGACCTGAGTTCAAATTCATCCTCAGATGCTAGCTGTGTGACCCTGGAAAGTCACTTTTCCCCGTCTGTAAGATGGGGATAATAATAACACCTAATCTGGCCTCAGATCCTCACTAGCTGCATGACCCTAGGTAAATCACTTCATTTGACTTTCCTGCTCTCCAAAACGGGTAAAATAATAGCACATATCTTCCAAGGTTGTTATTGTTAGGATGAAATTAAATAACAATTTTAAGGCATTTAATGCAGGGCCTGGCACATGGTAAGGCTATATAAATGTTGATTTATGAATCTAGTTCTTTTCTCTTAAAATCCAGTACTTTCCCCCACCAAGTAGTGAGGAAAGTGCTTTATCAGTTTTAGAGCATCATAGAAATGTGAGCTGCCCACGGACTTGGCGGTGACACTTGAGTCCAGCTTTTCCACAAGGACACCAAAAACCAGCCCTCAGATGTTGCCTTCAAAGGCTCTGGTTTGAGTGGGGGCTGGGGGAAGGATGGGGTAAGGGGGAAGTCAGTTAGAAAGTCTTTCGGTTTTGTTCTGTTTGGGGGGATGAACAAGATGATTCCTATTTTCAGTTTGAAACCTTAGGCCAAAAAGCTGCTGTGGGAAGGCTTACATCCAGTCAGTTGCACAACCTGTGCGTGTCTGTGGTTCTCCCTTCCTCGGAGTGTGGAGCAGTGAGCGGTAGCCAGAGGAAGTGGAAGGGCTATCTCCAGCAGAGCACACATGCCGCTTGTCCTAGTGCCTAGCTTTATCTGCCTGCCTCAGTCCACAGCAGCTCTGCTGGGTGATGGAGGCTGGTCATTTAGAGAGATCAGGCATTGTGTGCTTGCTGCTCAACTACTCCTGTGACCGCCTTCATTTAAAGAACTGGTTTGCCATCTTGTGATTATCATGTGCTTGGCTTTGATTCCCAGCAAGATACCATTCCTATTTCTCCCCATCATAGCTGCCCACCACCAGCACCCCCCACTCCAACCCAACTTCATGTTGAAGCTACCCAGGAGATATCTCATTATATTAGATATCATTTCATATTAATGTCCCAAACATGTATTAGATTCCTCCTCTGGGCAAGAAGAGAGACAGTCCTGAGCCTAGAGTCATGAAGACATGAGTTCAAATCCTGCCTCAGACATTTGCTAGGCATTTATCTCTGTTGACGTGGCTCTCCTCATCTATAAAACAGGGATAACAGTAGCACCTGCTTCCCAGGCTTGTTGTAAGGGTCCAGTGAGATAATAATTATAAGGCTGTGCCTGGCACATAGCAAACACTGGATTGAGTTTAACTATGATCAGCATCATCAGCATCACTGTTACTATAACTGTTGATGTTGTGTTGGTGTCTAGCTTTGAAGTGAGGAACCCTCATTCAGATGCTGCCTTTGACACAGACTGAGTGGGGGACCATGGGCAGCTCCTTGTAGGTCTCAGTGCCGGCAGAAATCTGCGATGTCTGCTTGCCTGGCGCTACAAGTAATTAGTGATTAATTCATAAGCAGCCATCTTTAAAAAAAAAAAGCATTTCCTTTAAGGGATTCCTTATTGATCAGTCTATCAACAACCAGTCATTGAAGTTCTGATGATGGGCCAGGCTCTCTCTTAAGTGTGCTAAGCATACAGAGATAACGTTGAGACAGTCTCTGCCCTCAAGGGACTTACTTTCTCTTGCTGGAGAAAGCTCGTAGATAAAATATTTTTTAAAAGATACAAAGTAACCTTAGAGAGGTTGGAGTTAGCAGCTGGGAATGGAGAAGGCAGAGAACCAGGGAAGGTTTCCTCTTCTCCCAGAGGTGGTGTTTAAGCCTAGCTTTGAAGGAAACCAGACATTCTAGGAGCTGCGAGTGAGGAGGGAGAATATTCCAGGCATTGGTTATAGCCAGCGGCAAAGTATGGAGATGGCAGATGGAGCAAGGAACCCCAAGTGAGCCAATATGGCTCACTCATGTTTCATGTTTCAAGATGAGGGAGAGAAGTAGCAAGTCAGAAAGCTTGAAAGGTAGGAAGGTCCCACCAGGGAAAGAGCTTTAAATGTCAAATAGAGGAGTTTAGAGCTTAACCTCGAAGAGTAGGGAATGTCTTTTAATGGCAGTGTGGGAATCTACCAGTACTGATAATACATTTTCTCAGCCAATATCTTAATATTAATTTAGAAATGTTTCTAAGAGGCATTGTTGCATAATGGTCAGAGGGCAGGCTTTGGATTTAGAAAGATCAGGGCTCAAATCCTCCATTCCACATATACTGCCTAAATGACTACAAGTCAGTTAACTTCCCAAGGTCCCACCAGCTCGTAAATGAGTTAATAAGCCAGGGAAAGCTATAAATGAAGACAGGACACTTATTTGCATGGATGGAGAGATTTTATTACCAAGGATGGTAGTGTTTTGAAGTCATATATGTTGTATGCTAGACCCTGTGCAAGGTGCTGGAGACACAAAGACAACAACAAGGTAGCTCTTGCCTTCCATTGGCTTACATTTCGAATACTGGGGAGATAAAACATTTGCAAAGATAAGTTAATGTAGAATATACAATAATACTGACCTACCCCTTTAGCTACATTCTCATTTGATTCTCCCAACAATCCTATGAGTTAGGTGAAGCCCATTCTGCAGATGTGGAAACTGAGTCTGAAAGGAGTTAAGTGACTTGCCCAGGGTCACAGAGCTAGTGTCTGATAGGGTTTGAACTCAGATCTGTGTCCCAATTCCTATCCACTATGCCACCAAAGTGCCTTTAATGCCAAGCAATTTGAAAAGGGAGAGCGCTGACAACTGGGGGACTAGTGTGGGAGGTGGTTGCTAGCCTGTGTTTTAATGAAGCCTTCTATGAGGAGGTGGTGAGGAGAGAGTCAACTTCCAGGGAGTGCTGGCCACATATGTAAAGGCTTGACTGCATGGGCTCCCTTCCCTGGATTATTTACCTTCCTAATGTTATCTTGACTTTAATGGTAGGAGTTGCTCCTGCATCTTGCTTCTCAGGTGTGGGCATCACTTCTGCTGGCTATTTATTCAGCCAATTCACTTTAAGCTCCGTGTCTCAGTTTACCTATGCATAAAGGGAGCTTGAATTCCCATTTCCTTGTTGCACTCACATCCCATTCTCACCCCTACTCCAGTATACTATAAGGGAATTGTTAGTTTTAAAATAAGACAAAACATCCTTGAAACTTAATTAGGAAATGTTGGTGAGCCACCCTTGGCTAAAAATTCTTAAAACTGAGCATTAAGGCCCCAGCAGCTTGGGCCAGCCAAAGACTAGCACTCTGTGGCCTCCTCCGTGCCACTCAGATTACAGTCAGATGCTTCATACTTGCTAGCAAAGCCGAGTCTTTCTGAGCCTGGGTGTAGCCACATTAATCCCGGGTGTGATGGGTCCATATCCTTCACCGGAACTGAACCCCCAATTTTGGCCCATCTGGCTCTCCATTATGGGTTTCTTTCCTACCATTTCTCAGATCACAGCAGTGGATCAATTTCAGCTGTGGGAAGGATGGAATAAGGAGGAGGAATCTGGCTCATATTTGGCCATGCAGGCACTGGCTGCCCCTAATAGCTTAAAGTCTAACCCTGGCCCTTTCAACCTCTGTTCTCAGTTAGTACCATTTGGAGCAAAGAAAAGCCAAAAGGCTGCCACACATCATTCACAGAGCCTGCTGCCAGTCCAGAATCCTCTTATTCCTGGTTGATAGGATTCTAGCTTGAGAACTGGAAGGGATCTTAGCCCCTATCTAGTCTAGTCCCCCATTTTTACAGATTCAGTCCAAGCATTTATTAAGCACCTACTGTGTGCCACGATGGGCATAGAAATTAAGTAGTACCTGCCCTCAAAGAGTTTACATTTCATTGGGGAGCGGGGAGGGAATGACAAGCACATAAAGAATATGAGTACAAGTTAATTTCTGGAGGGAGAAGAATATACTAACAGCTTTTAGATAAGAGAATAATACCCTTAAAAAACAGCACCTTTTTTTTTTTCAATTACAAAGCATTTTTTTTCACTCTTTTCTACTTTCTTGCCCTACTGGGGAAAGGAAAAAACAAAACAAAACAAACCTCTTGTAACAAATGTGCATAAGTAAGCAAAATAAATTTCCATATTGGCCATGTTTAGCTGAGAGCTGATGAGAGCCTGAATTGAGGTAGATACTGTAAGTACCGAGCAACTCAGTGGTACAGTGGATAGAAAGCCATAAGTCTCACCTTCCTGCTTTCAAATTTGGAGTCAGGAAGATTCAACTTTATGCACTGAAATCTTGCCTCAGGCACTTCTAGCTGTGTGACCTTGGACAAGTCACTTAAATCTGTTAGCCTTCATGTCTTTAAAATAAGCCGGGAGATGAAATACCAAACCACCCCATAGCTTTGCCAAGAAAATCCCAAATGTGTCATGAACAGTCAGACATGACTGAACAACCACAACTCTAAGTACTGTTGAGGGAGATTTGACAGAGTTGTCACCTGATGGGATTTGTGTGTGTGGAGTTTGGGATGGGGGGACGAGGAGAAGGGAAGCAGAGACAGAGAAACAGTAGGACCAGAGTGGTATAACAGGGGCACTGGAAAGAAAGGTAGTGGTGCAGTGCATCGAAATAGGGAAGTTTGTGAGGCTGGGGTGGGGGCGGGTTGAACAGAATGTGTTCCCTGTTTGAGGCTTGTTCAGTCTGACATGCTAGTTAGTGCCTGGTCCACAGAAGTCTAGTTATTTGCCCTACATCACACAGGTGGTAAGTAACATATCAGGATATGAACCCAGAACTCTTCTTATACACTGGAGTGTTGTCCATGGTGGAGATTTCACATGTTCTTGTAGGCTATCACTTCTGATTGTAGGAGCCAGAAGGATGAGACATGCTTCATTGGTTGGCTTGTGACCATAGATTTCTGAGCATTTTTCTTCCTTCCCCTTTAACCATTGCAGGCCTAGCCTTGGGGCCAGCAGTCAGTGCATTGCACTTTCCTGGGGAGGTTACTCAGATAGACTTCCCTGATCACTTTAACCAAGAGGCTAAAGACTCAGGGCCAAAGGGAGATCAATGGAGTGTAACCATCAAAGGCTACATTTGCTCCAGTCTATTCCCCATTCCCTTGGGAGCAATTTTCCTTTCTTTTAAAAACTTGTTCCAGCTTTTTTAGTCTAGAAGCCACTCTGCTGAAAAACCAATTATTAAGTGCCTTCTATACACCAGATTGGCTAAGACATTTCCTTTCTCTCAGTAACAAGGTGGGGAACTATGGGAACAGAATGTTGCATGCATTGGTTTTTGATCAAGTTTCTTTCACTATTTTTTTCTTGTTACAAGGGTTCATTGTGGGGGGTAGGGGGACGTCAGGAATTGAATATGTTGTAAAAAAAAATCAATAAAACTTTTAAAGAAAAAAAAAAGTTCTTCTGCAGAAAGAAGGCAGGAGGGTGTGTTCAGGGTAAATTGTTCTTCTCTGGACCTTCATCCTGATAAAAATCAGTAGGAGAGGGGGATTTGTAGTTTATAGCAGGGCAGAAAAATGAGCTCTTTATTTGGCCAGAGCATCTGGGAGAGGAAGGGATATAAAGATGCCCTGGCCTGTGTCTGGGTCCAAATGCCTTGTCGTGAAGCCCTAGCCTGCCTCGGGCAGCCCCTCCGCTCACATGGTCCTGCCACACCCAGAAGGGGAATAATGGAGCAGTTTTTCCTTGCTGGAAAAGGAGAAAGTCATTCATGGTTGTTTTTGTCCATGGCCTGGTCACATGCATGATGAATTAAATGTTAGAATCAGACAATTTAGTGGAAGCATGACTGACATTTCTAAAGCACAGAATTTATAGTTTGTGAATCACTTTGCATTCCTTATTTCCTTGCTAGCCCAGGGATTCTTAACCCCATTTGCTGGCACTGGGGCTGAGACAAGCTGGACAGGCCACTTAGCCTCTCAAGCAAATTGAAGAGCAGGCATTAATCTACGTTGGGAGGGGAGTTTCTTAGCCTAATACAATTACAAGTCTGGTACAAATCCAGAATTGAATAGAAGAAAATAGAGAGTTGAAGTGGGCACTGCCTGCCCCCAAGGCCCACAATGCTCTTCTCTACCTCCAGAGGCCTTTTCTAATCCCTTCACTTCAGGGTCTTTCCATAGATATCACCTGAGATTTATTCTGCCTGGATCTCGGATGTGTAAAGTTGTTTACATGCTGTCTCCCCCATTAGACTGGAAGCTCTTCTAGGGCAGACACTGGGTTTTTGCTTTTCTTTGTATCCCTGACACTTGGCACAAGGCCTGGACATTCTACATTTTTCCACAATCCTTTTGTTTAAGGTTTTACTCATCTGTAAAGACCTAGGGGAGGACTGTATGTATTATATGAGTAGCAACCTAGCCAATTATGGAAAAAGGCAGATTAAAAGGTGATGAGTATTGCAGTGACCATGGTGATTGACTTTTACCCAACTCTTTAAAAGCCGAATTGTTCTAGGGATCCCTGTTATAGGGATTTCCTCTTTGGAGCATCTCTGCAACCCTGTGAGATGGGTCTTCCAAGCATTATTATTATCAATTTACAGATGAGAAAACTTTGTGTCAAAGAGTCTAAGATCCCCTCCCCTGGATTATATAGAAGCCAAATTCGAACCCAAATCAATATCATCTACCGTGCCCTGCTGTATTGCTAAATCAGCCTTCAGGGAACCAATAGTTTTGGCCTCAACAACTCTGGAAGGCCCTTCACTAATGGGTACTATGACTCCCATCCTAATTAGCAGGGGGGGGGTGGAACTAGGAGGGACCTCCCAACCAACTAATTCTCTGTTTTCAAAGAGAGGGAAACTGGGGTCAGGTTCATTCAGTTAGTATCAGAGACAGTACTGCAACCTAGGTCTTACTGAGACACAGCCCAGTTAGAACATACTGTAAGCCTAGGTTACTTTTTAAAAAACATTCTTTTATTTTAAATTGATTTACTTTTAGTTTACAACATTCAGTTCTACAAGTTTCTGAGTTCCAAATTTTCTACCCCTCTTGATCCTCCCCCCAAACATGGCAACATGCAGTCCAATATAGGTTCTACAAATACCTTCACATTAAACATTAGTCAAGTTGTAAAGAAGCATTATAATCAATGGAATGAAAGAGAAGGAAGAAAGAAAACAGAGCAAAACACAAAAGAGGGGGAGCAAGTTGTTGGCTTCTATCTGCATTTGGACTCTGCTTCTTTCTCTGGATGTGGACAGCCCTTTCCATCACCAGTCCTTTGGAGCTGTCTTCTAAGCTTGCATTGCTGAGCCCAGTGCTGTAGGATATGAGCAGACAGACTTCATAATAACCTGGAGAGAGACTTATGTAAACTGATGTTGAATGAGGGGAGCAGAGCCAGGAGAACTTTGTACACATTTAGAGACACATGGTATCTTTGTCAGACTTTGATTGATTGGGTTACTTTTGTAATGAACTTGGAGGCAACTATTCATAAACCAAAGAGATAACTCTTAACTGAGGATATCCAGGCATGAAACAGGTAGAAACTGGGGAGAGCGTGATAGAAATCCTTATTTTTTTAAAAATTGTTTCTATGGTATAGCCAAATATATAGGGTATAGAGGATCCTAGATAGATAAGACAGACAGACAGACAGACAGATAGATAGATAGATAATTAGATAGATAGATAGATAGATAGATAGATAGATAGATAGATAGATAATTAGATAGATAGATAGAATCATAATATTTAGGACTGGGGGGAACCTTAAGGATCACCCAATCTAATTCCATCCTTTTACAGATGAGGAAACTGAGGCACAGAGTCACTTGTCCATACTCACTCTGGTGGTGTAAGCAGGTGGTGTAAGCATCATGGCTTCAGAGCTGGAAAGGAATTCAGAATTGTCCTATTTCATTCTCTCTCACTTTACTGATGAGGAAACTGAGATTCAGAAAAATCCAGTGACTTACCCAAAGTCACTCAAATAGTAAACACGATCAAGATCTGAATGCTTGCATCAGATTGTAGACTTAAAGCTGGAAGGAACCTGGAGGGTAATTTTCTCCAGCCACTTCATTGTTCAGTTAAGGCAAACTGAAGCCTGGAGAAAGTAAAGGTCAGCCAGCAGCAGTTGTCAGAGAGAAGAATCAAACTCGTTCTCTCACCCTAAGCCATGTTTTTTGTTGTTTTTTTCATCCTGAATCCTCAGGGAAGGCAAGTGATGTTGTCAATGGAGTGCTAGGCAGACCTGGGTTCAAGCCTTGGCTTTAAGACACATTGGCTGAGTGACCCTGAGCAAGTCACTTCCCATTCATTGTCCTAGACAACACTCCAAGACTGTAATTGTATTGGTAGAGAAAGCTTCCTCACCTGCAGCTCCCTAGAATGATGAAATCATGAGGCCAGTCCAAAACCAAATTCTCTCAAACCCCCAGATCTCAATTAATCTAGCCCAATTTACTAATATTCTCCTACGTGTAGATGTGCTGGCACAGCCTTGTAATTGCTGCCTCTTGGGAATCCAAATGATGGCATACCATCTGAGCTGGGGAGTTCTGAGCAAAAACGAATTTAATATCTATGCTAAGCCTAAAACCATATTGGGGCAAGCCCCAATATGGGAGAGGAGAGGAGAAGAGATGACCAGGCTGGATGAACTGGCACAGGTCAGTAATAGAACAGGTCAAAGCCTCAATGCTGCTTGGGCCCATGAGCAGATACTAAAAGGGGGTAGGGGAAGGGGACTTTCCTTGCACACCCCCTGGGGAGAAGGCAGGGAGCTATCCAGCTATGGGCCAGGCACTATGCTGAACAATGACATGCAAAGCAACAATGAAACAACCCCTACCCTCAAAGAGCTTACATTCTTTAGGAACAGACAGGTTATAAATATAAATACGCGTGCAACTGCGTGTTGTACCACCTACCATGGGTACAGGGTTTCAAAGTGCATGGATCTTCTGGGCCTGGGTAAGGTCAAACCCATCTGGATACCAGCTTTCAGGAGCCCTTTTGCCAAGAGGCTCTGAGTTTTCTCAGAACTGAATGAGCATTCATATGTAGCATCTCAATTCCTTTGTAACCAGGCAATCTGGCTACAAATGAAGGGGTGTGTCTGTCTGTCTGTCTGTCTGTGTCTGTATATGTGTAGCATGGCATGTGACCTTGGCATCAAAGAGCATTATCCAAATCATTGGGTGGTGTCTTGGTATTATTGTCTAGTTAAGCCCCCCTGGGCCTCAGTTTCCTCATCTGTAATGTAAGTGAGCTGGACTAGATGGCCTGAAGTCCCTTCCCACTTTGTCTACAATCCTATGAAACTCTTTGCTTTGCTGTGGTTCTATTCTTTCTCCATTCCAGAAGCTGCCTGTGGACTAACCACCACCTCCCTTACACTTCTTTCTGGTAACTCATTTCTTCCATTTTTTCCTTTTCTGGAAACTCCCTTTCCTACATCTTCTATGTCCTGGAAACTTCCACAGTAGACATTTCCAGCTCTCTCATACCTCCTTGGTTCCTTGATATAAACGATCTCAGGGGTGGGAAGCCAGTCATACCCACCTGAGCTGGAGCCAACCTGGCCCCATTAACCACCTGCACCAGCAGCTGCCCCAACACAGGCACTGCCCAAGATGCCCTGATGAAAATGGTGGAATCCCAAGGAGGACTTGGTGGGACGATTCCCTCCTAGCCCCACCTGGACTTGCTCCTCTTGCCACCTGAAGGCCACTGGTGACAGCTTTTGTTCGATCTCTTTCCTGCCTTGGTGTCAGTGTGAGGAGCTCAGAGGGCTTTCCTAGCTTAGAGACAGGAGGCATCCTAGCCCCAGTAGGGGAGTGAAGGGGAGAGAGCCAATAGAGTATCCTAGGAACTTTATCTCACTGACTCTCCTCTCCTCTGCTTGTCTCCTTTGGATTCTCCTGAAAGACCACTTTAGTCCCAGCAACAAGCACTGGTTCATGGCCTTTGTTCACCATAACTGAGCTCCAAGGGATTCATTCTTAAGGGAAAGGAAAACACTGAGAAGTCATTGTGTTTTTAAATAACCTTATCTGACTGGTGCTGATGGTAATAACTCAAATTTCTCTAAGCCTTTGGAGTTTGCAAAATACTTGCCTTGTAACGTCCTAATAAGAAAGGTAGTACAAACGTTATCCCCATCTCACAGATGAACAAACTGAGGTACATAGGATCATAGCGTCAGAGCGGGAAGGGATCTTAGAGGTTCTTGAATCTGAACCCTGCATCCTGGAGCATCCCTCCACTCAGTCAAATTGGCTACCCAAGATTTCCCACCTCCATAGCTTTGCACAGGCTATCTCCCATGCATGGAACACACTCTTTCCTTATTTTTGCCACTACTTTCTATCAAAAAGCAAAAGCATCTCCAATTCAGTCTCCTACAGCAGACTTCCCCCCACTCTATCCCTTCAGCTGCTAGTAACTTTCTACACATGAATGAGTCTGTATTTTTTTTTGCATATTTGTTCAATCATATCCAACTCTTCATGACCCCATTTGGGGTTTTCTTGACAGAGATACTGGATTAGTTTGCCATTCCTTCTAGGTCATTTTACAGATGAGGAAACTGAGGCCAACAGGGTTAAGTGACTTGCCCAGGGTCACACAACCAGTAAGTGTTAAATGTCTGAGATCAGATTTGAACTCAGGTACTCCTGATTCCAGGGCCGGCATTCTATCTACCACATCACCTAGCCACCCCAAGATTTTCTTTTCGTCCTTTGTAACCCTGGTAGATAGCAAGCAGTGCCTTGAATAAAGTAGGTGGTTAATGATGAGGTATAGGCTTTGGGACCACCACCCCCCCTCTTTGAGCTCTCCTTGAATCTTTGAGGTACATACTCTGGAAAACCTCTTGAAGTCTGATTGAATCTTCAGGAGGCATTTGCAGAGACCATACGTATTTCATTGTGGCTGGGCCCAAACCTGTTACTAGCCTGGCCCTCCACTGTCCATCTACTTCCCACCCTGGAGCCTATCAAAATATCATTCCACTTCCCCAGACTCATTACTGGAGTCAGACCTCATTGGCTCTTTCTGAAGACCCTCCCCAGGCTCCTCCTCTGAACCACCCCTAGATTCCTCTGTATATAAGACCCCATCTTCCCTCCATCTTTGTGAGAGCACTGTGGAATAGCTTAGCAGAGACTTGCTCTGTAAGAGTCTACCCCATATCTTTCAATAAACTTTAGTTTTTCTTTGGCTGAGAAGACTTGAGTGGAATTCTTTCCGCAGGACTCGGCATGTTGGTATTTTGGAGTCTCAGGCATAACCCCCTTTGGGCACCCTCTTCAGTTAATACAGGCTTGTTGTTAGATTTGTATCTTCATATTCCCAGTGCAGAGCCCAGGACCTTTCATATGGTAACTGCTTACTAAACGAAGTCAATCATACGTCCTAAAGATATTTATTCAGCTTCAGATACTTTCTGGCTGTGTGACCCTGGGCAAGTCATTGAGCCTCTGCTTCAATTTCCCATCTGTAAAATGAGGTAATCACCTTCCTCCCAGGGTTATTGTGAGGATCGAATATTTGTAAAGGGTTTCACAAACCTTAGAGCTAGCCTAGCTGTCATTAAAATATGTAAGCAATTGCTGGGTCCTAGCCACCTTTTACAATAAACACCTCATTTTTAACTGCAAAAACCTCTTAAACAGCGGTCAGCTGGTCATTTAGGGATCTACTTTGGCTCTTTCCAAGACAGCTTAATGCTTAGTTATGGGAAGGGCTGATTCTTGAAGCAAGTCCCTTGCTTGGATCAGGCGAGACTTGTGGGTGGGCAAGTTTGTTTGAAAAGATCTGACACAGGGTGTGGAGGGGAGGGGAGTGAGGGGTTCAGTGGCTGAGTGTGTGGGATGGGAAGATGGGAGATCTGGCAAGCTAAGCCCCAGACTCCATGGGAGGCTAATGAAGAGCAGAGACCCAAGAGGCATGAGGCTTTCCCCCATTCCCGGACTGAAATCCAATCTGGACATGGAAAGCCAGGCTTAGGTTACAAGTAGCTTCCCTAGGGTGTCTCCTCTCTTCCAAAGTCCCCATCTCAATACTGCTGTTTATTTCTCTTAAAAAAAAAAAGTGGGATGCCAAAAGAAAGAAGCTTGTGTAACAAAATGAGGCCAATAATCTCTGGGTTCTCTTATCTCTTGGCTGGTGAAGTGGCTCTCATAGAGTTTTCTCTCTGTATTATGGCTATTTCAGGCTTCCCATCTTCCCTAAAGGTTTTCAGAATGAGAAAAACCGGGGAACGCTCAGTGGGGGAAGAACGTCTTGTTTATCCTTGAACTTGATATCTCTTCTTTTGTCCCAATTGTGTCTCATCTCCCCTTGAGTCCAAGACACCAAAGGATTTAACGAGAAGGCCCTCCTCAAGCAGCCTTCAGAGAAATAGTTTTTCCTCTTCCTCCCCCCAGGAAAAATAAAGCCTTGAATTAAAATAATATCCAGACTTATAACCAGCCTAATCCCCAAATCATAAACACGTCTGTCTTTTCAAATTGTTGGAACAGGGCTGCAATCTGTGTGCCTCCCAGCACACTGTGCCATTTGCATGGTGAAGAGGCCTCAAGTGTTTTCATAAAGATTAACAAAGTTTTATGCTTTGGCCAACAAACCTGTTCCCCAGCTCAAAAATATCTTGGCATTTGGGGAACTAATTCTTCAGGACTTTGCTCCTTCCTCTTTTGATTTTCACAGTTGGGACAGGAAGTGGTCCCTGAATAAAGCCTTAGAAGAACAGAAGGACTCCATCAATCAATAGTATTTCCTCAGCACCTACTATGTGCTAGGATCTGGAGGGACAAAGACAAAAATGAAACTGTCCCTGCCCTCAAAGACTTTGCCTTCTGTTGGGGAGGCAATGTATAAAAAGAAAGATGTATGCAAATTACAAGGTAAATAATCATCAAGCCCATATTAAGGTCCTACTGTGTGCTAACCCCAATGCTAAGTTCTGGGGAGATAAATCAAAAAAGGAAACAGTGCGGGCCCCTGAGAAACTTACATTGTATTAGGGAAGACAACATGTATACAGAGAAGTATAGACAAAGTCAGGATAGTTGATAAGCATTTATTAAGCACTCTTTGTATTCCAGGCACTGTGTAAGGCCATAGGGATACAAAAAAAGCTTAATACATATTCTCAAGAGCTAGTGAGACTGCTTCTAAAGTCAGAGACAGAGAGAATCTGAGAGGTCCAGAAGAGAGGGGCGTTAAGAGGAAAATGTCCCAGATAGTTACACTTGGTGAGCACAAATTCCTTTGAGGGAGATCATGGAGATCAACTGAAGAAGCTTCAGGGACCTGATAGCAAAAAGCTGATTAGATTTCACCAGGCAAAAACCAAAGAGTTATATTTACACACGATGGGCTGTCTCCAGACTCTAGGGTCTAGAGGTTCTAATTTCTCCATCTTTGGAGGTCTGGATGGCTTCTGAAATGAGCTCCAGGTGTCTGTACAAAGCTGGACCCCCTTTTAACCTCATTTCCCTGTGCCCAGATAAGGACAGGGGAAATAAAAAATATATTCCTAGTGATTTCCTAGAATGAGACATGATCAAAAGCAGATTTTCCTTCTTCCTGGAAAGAATGAAGTGGTAGCAGGTCTATCAAGTGATGCCTTTCTCTGACCAGACAGTCCTCTTAGCAAAAGACACATGATAGACTTATGGTTACCATCTCCACCACTACCACCCTGTTCTCTCTCCATCTAGTGCTTGCTGTTGTTTCTTCCAGAAAAAACTGCCCCAACCTCTATAGCCTTGGGCTTCGAATCTACTGTTCAACTGGTCTTGAGCTCATGATCCAGTTGTGTGCAACTGACAAATGAATGCTCAAAAGTCCTTCCTCATTGCGGGATCTCAGAATCTTTGGGGCCAAGTGGTCCCACCCACTGCTTAGTAAGAGTCCTCTTTATAACGTTCCCAAATGTAGGTGACTGTTCCTGACTTAAAGACTTCCAAGGGTGGGGGGACCCCATCTCTTCTCTAGGAAGCCGATTCCCTTTGGGATATTTAGAATGGCTAGGAAGTTTTTTTCTGCTATGAAGCCTATATTTGCCTCTCCATAACTTGTGAATAAGTAATGAAATAATTTCATCTAGTTCTTCTGGGACTTAATTCAATTCAGCAGCTTTAAAATGAAGGTTAGACTAGCAGACCTCTGTGGTCCCTTCCAGACCTAAGACTATGATTCTGTTTCTGAAACATCCTCAAGAAGAAGAGACTGCTGTTTTCTATTGAAATATCTCTTAAAGGACAGGTAGAAATTAAGCAGAAGAGCATAGGAACAGGGGTTGGGAGGAAGGCAAGAAACCTTAGAGGTCATCCAGTAGGACCTCTGATTTACCTGAGGATCCCAAATCCCCCAAAGGTTGAATAATTTGTCCATGGTCATGTAAGTGGGCAGTGGCAGAGTCAGGGTCCAAACCTTGGTGGTCTGATTCTTAAGCCAGATCTCCTTCCTGACATCACTCCGCCCTAAATGATCAAAAGTCAAGTAGGATAAGAGTCTTAATATTGAAGAGAAGCTTTTGAGTGCCAGGTAGAAGTTATAGATGTAAATTAGCCCCCTTGTGTAATGACTACATATAGATTGGGTTTAAGCCACATACCACTTTTCTTCCATAGAAAACACTTGTGATCTCCTGCCCCAGTGCCTTTCTTACTCTCTTCCTTGTGGACTTTGTCCTCTAATGACCCACAGCCTTCCGTACGTTGCAGGTGTTGAGTTCCTTCCTGCCCAAAGTCGCGCGTCCAGCTAAGTAATTACTTTTCCCTCTTTGGCCCTCTGCATAGAGGTTTTATACCTCTCTAGCCCACGTCTATTATTTTTCCACTTTGGTTAGCCATTCCCAAGTTGATGGCCACCCCATTGTTTCCAGCTCTATAAATATTTTCGTCCTTTTCCTCTTTCTTTGACGTCTTTAGGGTATAGGCCTAGTAGCGGTATTTTTGAGTCAGAGGGAATGTACAGTTTAGAGTCATAAGGGGTATAGTTCCAAATGGCTTTCCAGAATGACTGGACCACCAACAGTGTCTGGCTTCCCTTGGTCCCTCCCCTCATTTTCTTTGTGAGTCTGATGGGTCTGAGTATGTCCTCAGAATTATTTAATTTGCATACTAGATAAAGGTCCTTAGAGTCCAAGCTGGAAGGGACCATCTATTCACCTTCCCTCCCATTTCTTTTTTTGGTTTGTTTTGCTTTTTGGAGGGGAGAGGGCAGGGCAGTTGGGGTTAAGTGACTTGCCCAAGGTCACATGCCTACTAAGTGTAAAGTGTTGGGATTTGAACTCAGGTCCTCCTAACTCCAAAACCAGAGTTCTATTCACTGTACCATCTAGCTCTCCCTCCCCTCATTTCACAGATAAATAGACTGAGGCTCAGGGAAGTTAAGGGACCTGCCTTTCAGAATCGCACAGGTAACATCCACAGTGGGATTTGGATGTAAGTCTTTCTTACTCCAAGTTAGTTCATCACTTGCCAGTACTGCTTCTTGAATTCTTACTCATTAATTGGAGATTCAGAATATTTTTTTCTTTTGGTTGTAGATACCTTGCTTTTTTTCCTTTGAAAAATTGTCTCTTCCTATCATTTGACCCTATATCTATTGCAAGAGTGTCTCTTGTCTAAAACATTGATCATATTTTAACTACTGTATATTGAAGTGAACTGTGTTCCTCTCCTACTTCCATACTTAGATTATAAGTTCCATGAGGACAGGGACAGTATTTTGCTTAGTAGAGAGTTCTATATCCACTAGTAACATAATGAGAGTTTTTTGAGTTGAATTTGACTTAGAAAATTGTTTAGAAATATCAATATTTGTTTATCATAAGGTCTTAGAATTCCAGAGCTGGAGGGTGATAGACTACAGGCAGCCTTGTCTGTTTTATGTGTGTAAACAGAGAGAAGAAGGTGACTTCCTGCAAAGGACTCATGGACAGTCTGGAGAAGAAGTGAGACTCACTGGGGTTTATTGATTTGTTGCGTCTCAGTATTCTTTTTACTACGCCTTAGAAAGAAGGTCCTTTAGGCTCAAGAGAGAAAACAAAGTTAAATCTCTATTAAGTGGAGTTCTTTGTGTCTTGCTGTATTGCCTAAAGACCTTAGGTCATAGAGGCTAGAAAGGACCCTCCAGACCACACAGCTTGATGACTTAATCTCCGGTGGCTGGCAGGCAGTTTGGGTCCAGCCCTCTTGTTTTCCCAATGAGGAACCCAAAGCTCAGCTCCGAGAGCTGACATGACTTCCCTATGGCCACAGACATGGTAAACACTAGGTCTTGGTCCACTGCCTCCCAATGTAGCACCCGTTCAGCCACCCCATCCTCCCTCAAGTGAGTGAGGAGCCTGACAAAATACAACGAATGAGGGATAATAGTGATGATTCTTAGTTACTTTACAGGGTTGAAATTGTCAGATGAAATGAAAATAGCTCATTTTGAGGAGACAGGGCAAGAGCTGGTAAATTGAAGGTTTGTCATTCTCTGGGTTAATTCTGGGGCTTTGTGGGGCAGTGTGGTATGATAGCTGGAGGACTGAACCACAGGTCAGTAATCTAGGATCAACCCTGTCACTGACTCACTCTCACACCGTAGTCATTTCTTTACACAAGCCTCAGTTTGGTCATCCTTGGAATGGAGCAAGCATTACTGCCTGGCTCTAAGAGCATTTACTACACCCTGACTATGTTCCAAGCACCCTGCTAATGCCAGAGGATTGTTATGTGGATTGAATGAGATCATCTATACAGAAGGATGCTCTAAGTTGTAAAACAGTGCAGAAATGTCGAGGCAGGATGAATCAGTGGTTAGACTTGGTGTCAGGAGGACTTGAGTTCGAATTCTGCCTCAGACACTGGCTCTGTTACTGTCAGAAAGTTGTTGAACATCTCTGGGCCTGACTGATTTTACCTCTCTAAAAGATGGAGATAAGAATAACCATCAAATGAGTTAATGGATATAAAACATTTTGAAGACTTTAAGGTATCGTGGAAACGTGGATTGTTGCTTTTATTAAAGGAGATTTATTATTTATAATTTGCTGCTGCTGTTACAGAAATGTGGCAATGGCTGAATTAGTAGCCATAAGGAGAATATGCATTTATGGACCAAACACTGTCCTAAGCACTTATTACAAATACTAGCTCATTTAATCCTCACAACAGCCCTGGGAGGTAGGTGCTATAATTATGACCATTTTACAGTTAAAGGCACTGAGGAAAAACAGGGTGAAGTGACTTGACTAGGAATACATAGCTAGTAAGTGTCTAAAGCTGGATTTAAACTCAGGTCTCTCTGACTCCAGGTCCAGAGCACCTTTAGCTTTTTAGCATGTGTGACTTTAGTAACAGAAGCATGGAAAAGTAGAGAAAAAGTTGATTCTGGGGTCAGAAAGACATAGGTTCAAATCCAGCTTCAGATGCTTATTGACCGTGTGCCCCTGGGCAAGTCATTAAACATCTCTTGGCCTTAGTTTGTGCCAAAGTAGATACTATCGAACTCAGAGATCTGTAGTCTCATTCCCTCCAGTGATGTAGATGGCAGCCTGGCCATGTCTGCCCATTTCGTGTGACTCACTCATGTATTTGCATCAAGGGGTCCACCCAACGTGTCGGAGACTTTCTGTCCTTTCTCTGGACTTAGAGCAGAGATCAGAGTAGCACATGGGTGGTGGTATATCAGTCATTTCTGAGTCTTGCTTCATCACTGGCCCATCTTTTATTCTAGGTATGCATTTCCTTGGTGACATCCCTTAAACTGTTTCTCTTTTATAATTCCTTGTTTGTCATCTTCATATTCATACCAGCCATATGCCTTTCCTTTGGCCTTTGGTTGATCCTCATTCAATTCTCATGCCCTGTACTTGTGGCCATGCACACGCGTGCACACACACACACACACACACACACAATTGTATCACGGGAAGTGTTTCAGCTTGACAGGAAGAAGTGTGAGAATGAGGTGGAGGCTGGTTGCAATAAATATGAAAGGGGGAAAAAAAACAATTGTGGGTATTTTATTCAGTGAAATTGATTTTCCCTCAAGTTAGAAATTTCAGTTTCATTCACTATATGGTGTCTGCTGGGAGATGGATCCTCAGAGTTGTGTGGTTGTGCATTGATCACTCTAAAAAGGCTTTCCACATCATGCTAGAATTATTATCATTGGTGTATTGTAGTCATTACATTAAATTGTCCTGGTTCTGCTCATTTGACTCTGTATCTGTTTAAGTCGTTCCAGATTTCTGGGAGTCTTTCATTATCTCTCAAAGCACATCCGTATTCCATTACATTTACATACCAACATAATTTATTTAGCCTTTCCCCCAAATGATGGGCACTCCCTTTGTTTTCGGTTCTTTATCACAACTACAAAAATGTTGCTCCAAATATTCCTTCTGTCTGATCTCTTTGGGGCATGAGCCTAGTAGAAGGTATTACTGAGTTAAAAGGTATTAACTTCGGGGGCAGAATTTTACATTGTTTTTCAGCATGACTAGACCAGCTTACGAACAATGGCAGGTTATAGCCCTTCCAGCACCGGTCACTTTCTGGGTTTTGTCATCTCTGCCAATATGATGGATTTGAATTAGAATATGGGTTGTTTTCATTTGAAGTTTGATGATTATTACTGTACTGGAGCAACTTTCCAATTTATCTCTTGATAGCTTAGATTGCTTCCTTTGAAGCCTGCCTGTTTTTATCCTGAGGATTTATCTGTTAGGGAAAGGCCCTTGTTTTTATAGATAAATTAAATGAACAATTTTGATTGCCTGAAGTTAAAATTTTGGAGAAGGAAAAATCTTTGTATTAAGCTTCTCTGATAAAGGTCTGATATCTCATATCTTATTCAAATATGTTCTATTCATTCTCCCAAAGATAAATGATCAATTGGAATAAACAAACTTTTCTTAATAGAGGAAAACCAACCAGTCAGCATATGATAAAACATTCCACATCATTAACAATTAGAAAGGCGCATATTTTAAAAAATCTGAATTTTCGGCTTACTTCTATGAGATTAGCAAAGATGAAAGAAATGAAAAGAAAGTGACAATTTTTGGAGGAGTTGTGGAAGAACAGGCTAGCAGCTAATGCACTTTTTTTTAGGCATTTGAGGGTCAAGGTCACTGAGATAGTAAGTATGTGAGGTTAGATTTGAACTCAGGTCCTCCTGACTGCAGGGCCAGCCCTCTATCTACTATATCATTTATGTGCCCCCAACTAATGCACATTTGTTGGAACTGTGAATTGGTCCAGTCATGCTGGAAAACAGTTTGGAAGAATTCCCCCCAAAATCATACTGATGACCAGAGGTGTAGAATGTGACATACAGTTTTGACCATGGCCATGACCATGTAGATTTTCTTGACTTTTATTGCTGTTGTTGTTACAAGGAAGATTTAATTTTTTTAATTGAGGAAAGAGGTAACATGGGGTGGGAAAAGTGGCTAAGAGGATCAGTGAAGCTTCTAAAAAATGTACAGAAGATGAAAGAAGGAGGTTCAGAGTGAAACAGACAAGTGGAGCGTCTTAAGGAAAAAAACCAAACCAGCTCTCCAGTCTGGGGGCTTTATATACAGTCCTCCCTTTCTCCTCATCATATATGGAAATGCTTATATTTCTTGGTGTATGTCAAGTTCAATAACAACTAATAACTTTGTTTGTTAGTGTCAAAAATTTTTGAGAAATTAAAAAGATAACGACTCATTCACTTCATGCTTTAAAAATTACTCAGCGTCCCCACCCCCTGAAAATCCACTTCCTTTAACTCCTTAATGATTTTTTTTGGAAATTTGTGTCATTTCAAACTACTACCACCCCCTTGGATCGTTCCAGCACCCCTCAGGGAGTGTAATATCACCTGCTTTGGGAAGGCTTGCAAAGCTCTTTACATGTGTTGTTTATAATACAGTGGAAAGAGTCGAGGATTTGGAGTCAGAGACTTTGGTTTCAGATGTTGCTTCTGTTCCTTCTTGTGTGACCTGCAGCAAGTTGCTTAACCAGCCTGCCTCAGTTTCCTCATCTGTAAAGTGAAAGGGGAAGTATTTGGCCTAGGTGGCTGCTAACCTCCCTTCTGGCTTTAAAGCCAGGATCCAGGCGCTCATCCTCTTTGATGCTCGCTTCTGTCATAGCCCAGCTCGCTTGGCCATTCCCCAATGGATGGGCATGTGCTTTGCTTCTCGTTCTTTGCTACCATGAAGAATGTCACTGTAGACAGGATGGTGTCTAAAGAGCTTTTCTTTCTGGCAGAACCCTCTGTGGACTCTGTGCCATGTGTGGATTCTCTTCATCAGAAGGGCCTTTGAGTCCACCATGGTTGTTCCAATTCTCATTAGCAGCCTGCCATTCCACAACCCCTGCAACACCGATGATTCCCACGTTGTGCTGTCTTTGCCGATTTGTTGGGTATGAGAAGAAACTCTGAAATGTGTAGAGTTAACGTTTATACAGCACCTATTATGCTACAGGTGCTAGGCTCATTCGATCCTCACAGCTACCCTGGGAAATAGCACTATTATTATCCCCATCTTACAGCTGAGGAAACTGAGGCCGAAAAGTTAAGTGACTTGCTCAGGGTCACACGGCTAGATTTGAGCTCGGGTCGTTGTGACTCCAGGCTTGGCACTCTATGGGCCCTAGTTATAGGACTAGATCTTCTAGAACCACATCAAACTTCAGAGCTGGAAGGGACCTCAGAGACCATTTCGTTCAGCTTTTATCTGAAGAGAAGTCCTTCTACCATACCACCTTTTCCTTGAAGATGTCCAGTAAGAGACCTCCCAAGGCTGGCCCTTTCACGGTTAACTAGATGCAATTTTAAGTTTTCCCTTGTATCAAATCAAAATCTGCCTCTTTCCCCTTTCCCCCTCCCCCCACTGCTCCTCACCGTAGTGCAGTGGTTCTCAACCTTCCTAATGCCGTGACCCTGTAATACTCATATGTGGGCATATCTGCATGTGGGTGGACCCGCCTGGAGACCAATATAGGTGCGGTGTCTCGATTCCTAAGACCGTCGGAAATATGTGTTTTCTGATGGTCTTAGGTGTCGTTTGAGGGTCGTTTGACCCCCAAAGGGATCACAACCCACAGGTTGAGAACGGCTGCCATAGTGAACTTACAATCCAGCCCAGGGTGAGACTCAGGAGGGCAACCGTGTTCTTTCCCTCTTGAGTCCAGTTTTCCTTTCACCCCATTATAGGAAGGTCATTACCTTTCCTCTTACTGTTATGAGCCAGAGAAAAGAAGGGATATTAAAGGCCTTGAAATAAGCCTAGCAAATCCTATTTCACTTTTGAATAAACTTCTCCAAATACAGGATGAAGTTTTATTAAATTCCTGCTGTCTTGAAGAAATAAGAATTTGGCCATGCCTGCAGACACAGCTCCCCAAGGCTGACTGCAGAGCTCCGGGAGGCTCCAATCAGCATGTCTGTTTCCCAGAGCTTTTACTGGAAGTTAGTTGGATTCACAAAATATCGAATTTCCAAAGACTGCTTCAGCCCTTACCCTTTCTGTCTCCCTCACCCATTCATTCTAAAATATGATGCAAACTCTTGCATTTCAGTCTCCATCATCTGGCTCTGATACCCTTTCCGAGCCTTACTTCAACACATGTTAAGGCACTCTATGCCCCAGCCAAACTGGCCTACTTTTAAAATCAGACCTTGCCTCTCCCACCTCCCTGTGTTTGTACATCCAATTCTGGAAAGCACTTCTTTTATCATCTCTTTCTCTCATAAGGTCATAGTTTTAATGCTTGAAGGAACCTTAGGTGCCATTGATTCCAAAAGACATTTGCCCAGGGTCACGAAACAAGTGTCTGTGACAGGATTCGAACCCAGATATTCTAACTGGGCTGTCCAGAGCCTTTACCACTAAACTAAGCTGCCTCAAATTCCCCTCTCTTTCAATGTTGTCAGAAAGATGCTGGTTGTGAATTTGTTGGCTATATTGTAGTGAGGGTTGGCTTTGGGAGCCTGATTTGGTCTGGGTCATTAGTGCCCAAGTGAAATAGAAATTGGAGCCATCAATCCATACTTTAAATATCCCTGTGGGTTGCATGTTGATTTAGTTTTAAAATGTAATATTGTCTATATTTTGTTATATTTTTATTTGTTTTGTTAAATATTTGCAATTACATTTTAATCCTTTTCCAGCTCTCAGGAATGTTGTGCTACAGTCTAATGAGTCTAAATGACCGTTATGGTCTTTTTCAGATCCAAGATTCCGTCATTCATCCTTCCAGGTTTCTCCAGGTGCCATCTCCTTCATGATGTCCACTCTGCATCTGCCGTGCTGGGCACCTACTCCTTCCCTTGTGTATTGACTTTCCCTGTGACTATATATATATATATATATATATATATATATATATATATATATATATATATATATATATATAGAGAGAGAGAGAGAGAGAGAGAGAGAGAGAGAGAGAGAGAGAGAGTCTATATATAGACTATAACCCCCATGAGGGCAGGGTCTCTCTTGCTTTTTGAATGTGGATTTCTACACTCTGCACAGTGCTATATCCCAATAGAATATAAACTCTGTGAGGGCAGAGAATTGAATTTTCGCCTTTGCATCTCCAGTAGCAAGTATGGTCCTTGGCTCAAGACAGGGCTTTAGTAAATGTTTTCAGAATTTAATTAAATTGAGGATATCTTGTATCCTTTCTGGACACTGTCTGCTTATCTCATCACACAGTCTGGCTCAATTTTAAATACTTTCTCTTCTCAGGGGATAGTCAAGAGACTCAAATGGAATTATTTTTTTTTCTGGTTAAACATATTGCAATCCTGTTGTGCCTGGAGAAAAGTCATGAATGAAGCATAATTATACATTCTAGTCTATTTCACTGTGCTTGGCTCAGAACACACTTTTCACATATTGTTTGTATCAATATCTGTAGCAAAGCTCCAGGTGTAGGAGAAGAGGCAACACTCTGAAGCCAATGCTTTAGTTCTCAGGTAGCCATAGAACCAACTGCCACGTTGGTGAAAGATGCCCATGGTTCACCTAGAGAGGTGAATCAAGGGCACTGAAAACAGTGATAAGCAGGCTAGGTAGAATGGCTCGTCTTCTTTATTGTGGAATAATAAAGAGAAGTCTTGACACTTTAGCCACAAAGACAAATTGAAATATTGTGGTCAACTGCTGACCCCATTATCCTGTAGCTGGCGAGCTGAGGTTTGACTTGCCTCAAACCTTGACCTGTAGCCATTTTCTGATTGACTCAGGTTTTTTTTTTCTTGATAGAAAAGGGAGAAATAACTCAGTTGGGATTAATGAGATGGTTGGATAGAAGACATCGGAGGCTCCATGACAGTAGGAACCACATTACAATCATCTAATTATTTCCCACAACTCAATGTTCTACCCCTACAACAGACCCTAGAGATTTAGCTATTTAGTGATGGGATCCTAGCCCTTCAGCTGCCTAAGGATCTGAGAAGACACCTAACCCAACCCTCTTACTTTATAGCTGAAGAAACTGAGTTCCAGAGAGGAGCACTGAGTTACTTAGGGTCACTAAGGAAGCAAGTAGCCAAATTAGGATTTGTGCCTTGCGTCTTCTGGCTCTTGGAATCTCATATTTTGTTCAAGAGATGAATCGATGATTTCCAGTTTTAGTGCCTGTAGCATTCTCTCATCCATGAGGTAGAGAGGGGAATCTAGGATCATGGATTGAAAGCTGGAATGGACATCAAAGACCTCTTTGTCCAGCCTGGGCACATTATGGTTAGGGTAATGTTTTTATCCCCCATACAGATAAATAACATATAAATTGCAAGGCAGAAATTCAAGCCCAGTTTCCTCTGGTTCCAAATCGAATTTGCTTTCCACTATGACACCTTGGGGGGGGGGGCGAGAATTTATGTTTGTTTTCTTTTGTTTGCAGTAATTTTTACTTTTATTTTTTTTATTATATATATTTTTTTATTTTTATTTTTTGCTTTTTGCAGGGCAGTTGGGGTTAAGTGACTTGCCCAAGGTCACACGGCTAGTTTTTGTGTTAAGTGTCTGAGGCCGGATTTGAACTCAGGTCCTCCTGACTCCAGGGCCGGTGCTCTATTCACTGCACCACCTAGCCGCCCCTGCAGTAATTTTTAAAAATTACTTCTAGCATGTAAGGACTTAACCGAGGCACTTACTGGTGTCAGAGACTTCCAAATCCATGGGACTTGAGATTCCTGAGTTACAGTGAATCTGTAGCATGGGACTAACTAGAAGCATAAATCATAACACTATATGTTTAGAAATGGAAGTAACCTTAGAATGAGGAAGGAAAGGAAAGGGAGAAGCATTTATTAAGTGCCTACTATGTTCCAGGCACTCTGCTAAGTGGGCAGCTAGGCGGCACAGTGGATGGTGCTCCTGGCTGGTCCAGTTAATGGAATTTAAGATCTTCCCCACCCATTAATGGGCCTGGAGTGGAGCCCTTTAAGGGAAGCTTGCTTAGGGGAGGCTTGCTTTCCAGGAAGGCTTTCACACCTTTTGCTAATTTCTAATTAGGCACTGAGTCAGCAGTGTTGTGATACCTTCTGCTTCTGAGAAGTGTGTGTGTGTGTGTGTGTGTGTGTGTGTGTGTGTGTAACACACACACACACACACACACACACTCCTAGTTGGTATTTTGCTTTGGGGGCTCGCTAAGGAAAAGGAGAAGATTTGTGATTCCCTGGCCAAGATTCTCATTGGTTGTGTGTTCAGAGTTCCCCTCTTGCTCAGATGTAAAGGCTCTCTGGATCCAATTAGGTTTGTAAAAGTATGTAGCTGATTCAGGCAGTCAGAGCCCTGCCTGTTGGTCTTTATTTCTCTACCTGTATTTTCTCTGAAGTTCAGGGGGCTGACTTCCCCTGAACTAGTGAATGTAATTAAAAAAGACTGTTGACCCCTTGAACAGTTATCTTTCCTAGTAAAACAGATCTAAGAACCTGTGCTAGCAGCCACCCTGGGGATGCCAGTATAGTTGCTGTTACAGGCCTGGAGTCAGGAAGATCTGAGTTCAAATTTTACTTCAAACTTGTAATGCCTATGTGACCCTGGGTAAGTCACTTAATCCTGTTTGCCTCAGTTTCCTCATCTGTAAAATAAGCTAGAGAAGGAAATGGTCAACCACTCTAGTATCTTTGCCAAAACACCCCAGTGGGGTCAGGAAGAGTTGGACGTGACTGAAAGGATTGAGCAACAACTCTGCTAAGGGCTTTAAAGATCTTCTCATACCATCTTCACAACAACCCTGGAAAGGAGGCAGAGATTAAGTGGTTTGCTTAGCTAGTGAATGTCTGAGGTCAATTTTGAACTCGGATCTTTCTGATTCGAGTTCTGGCTATCTACCTACTGCACCATCTTCCTGTCTCTAGGCCTTAGGCATTGCTTAGTCTAATTCACTTTAGAGCTGGGGAAACTGAAGCAATATAGATTGACAGCTGAACAGGAACCTTAGAGGACCTCCAGTCCAGCCCCCTCACTTTCCAGAGAGGTCGTGCAGCTTGCCTAAGGTCACACGGCTAATATGGAGCAGATCTGGCCCAGGAAGCCATGTCCTCTGATTGCCAATACAGGACTCTGGCTCTGTGAATGTTATCACATTATTTGGTGACTGTCACACCTCATTGTCATGGATGGTACAGTGACCCAGTGTGCCAGGCCTAGGGTCAAGAAGACTTGAGTTTGAATCCTCTCTCAGACACTTATAAATCATGAGTTTATGGGAAAGTCCCTTTGTGCTTCCAGAGGTCTGCGTCTGGAAAATAAGGGTAATGCTAGCACCAATGCCCCATGGGGTCTTATGACGATCCAGCGGACTCTTTATAAGCCTGAAAATGTTGTATAAATGCTGGCTATTATATTGTTGTGACCGCAGAAGCTCTGAGTTGCGTACGAGGCAAAAACTCCATTTAATTCAACCGATATTACTATCTGATGCCGATAGGGAAACTGCTGTACAGAGAGGTCGGGTGATGGTACAAGGTCTCCCGTGGAGGCAGCCGTTGAGCTGGGATGGGAGTCCTGACCTCAGGCTTTCCAGAAACTCAGTGTTCTTTCTGGAAACAAACTGGACAATCTCTTCTGCCATCTAAGGACACACTTCTGTTTTTCTCTCTCCTCGGCTTTTCAGTGTCTAGTGCTCTCACTCCCTGCCCTCATAACACACATGTATGTAACTCTAACTGTTCTGAAAGAAGCTTATGAAAATGGGTTGGAAGTCAGGCTGAAACCAAGGACTGAAAAGCTTCTGAATGCCAACCATTGTTTAGGACAAACAAGGCAGAGATAGATGGCCATGGGGAAGCGGGTGGATGCAAAGGCCTGCTGGGAAATAGGGTGTTTTCAGAAGCTGCTGCCATTATATTCTTGGCTTTAGGAAAACGTTTTAAGACAAGTGAGAAGCAGTTGGTCTGAGTGCATTTAATCTCTCCATTTTTAAAGCTATTTCTTAATTTTAAGTATGTGCAAATTAAGAGGCTATGATGAGGGACTTTTGACCATTGGACACACATTTAGTAAGTTTGCTATGTGCAAAATTCAAGTGCAGATTAAAAACAAGACAATCCACACCCTCGGGAAATTTACATTCTACTATAGGAAGAATACATCACGTTCACATGTAAACATGTGAACAGATTTTTTAAAAAGCCACAGCGATTTAGGGAACTGTATGCACAAGTGCTGAGCTATGGGGCAGCGAGGTGGTGTAAGTAGATAGGGTGCTGGGCCTGGAGTAAAAGAGACCTGAGTTCAAATCTGGCCTTTGACACTAGCAGTGTGACCCTGGACAAGTCACTTAACTCTGTTTATCTCAGTTTCTTCATCTTTTAAATGAGCAGGAAATGGCAAACCACTCCAATACCTCAGCTAAGAAAATCCCAGATGGGGTTACAGGAGAGTCAGTTATGACTGAAAAGACCAAACAACAGCAGTGTGTGTGCTAATAATGGAACAGCGATCCATACAGAAGAGATAGATAATCATTCGGATACACTAACTGGAAGAAATGATCAATAAGCATTTCCTTTGCCTGATGCATGATGTTGTTCTAAGGGACCGAGAAGGCAAAGACAGAGTGAACCAGCCCCTGCCCCAAGGAGCGAATGCTCCACAGGGGATTCAGCAGGTACACAGGCAAACATTTACAAAAACGTGCAGTTGGAGGGAGGGCCAGGGGTTGGAGAAGTCCTCGTGCATCATGAACTGAGCCTTGCCAGCCTTGGCAGAGAGAATTTAGGGAAGGATGGGTTCTCCATCATGAACAAGCCACATCTAAATTACAGTTTGGGATTCCACAGAGCCTCAGTATCTCCCCAAACAGTAGAATTCAGAGCTTGTAGGGGCCACAAAGACACTCTGGTCTGTAAACTCCTTGGGGGCCTGGGCTACTTTACTTTTATCTTTATCATTCTTGAGCCTGGCTCAGTGCCTGAACACAGTAGGTGCTTAATAAATGCCTGTTGAATTGATATGATCTGAATTGTTGAAATTTCTCCTTTTTTGATTGAAGAAATAGACCCAACAAGGGGAGATAACTTGGCCAGGGTCCTATGGCCAGTCAGGAATCTCTGCCTTTGAGGCTACTAGGTGGTGAAGTGAATGGAGGACCGGTCCTGGAGTCAGGAAGACCTGAGTTCAAAAGTGGCCTCCGACACTAGACACACTTACTAGCTGTGTGACTTTGGGCAAGTCACTTAACCCCAATTACCCTTCAAAAAGGAAAAAAAAAATCTCTTCCTTCCAGTCCACAGCTCTATCCATGGTGCCGCCACATTGTCTGCAGTCTCTGGTCAGCTTGCCAAGATTCTGACTTTCTTTCGTAAGATTTCTATATATGATTTGAAGAATGAGCCCAGTTTTATGACATCTCAACTCTGATACTTTTCTTTTGGACAAAAGTCCTAGATTAGATGATAGGATTTTAGGTGGGACTTGAAGGCAGCCAAGGAAGCTTACCCTTGGTCTTGAAGTGAGGAGACCTGGGCTAAGAGAGCCTAGACAATGTGCCCATGGCCACACAGCTGGTTAGTGATGAACCCAGGGCAAGTACCCAAGTCCTGACTCTCCATGTGTAAACCGATGACCTAAAGAGATACCGTTTATCCCAAGCAGCTCAGGGCCCTCAGCGTCATGAAGTGTTAGACAGGTTTGGACACAGCCCAAAGGATCACCCCAGAGTAATTCCAGTGCTATGTGTGGGGCAATGCTTTTAGCAGATTCCCAGGGCCTGGTCTAATGAAGGAGGGGAATAAAGAGACAAAGAGAAGGCCACTTAACCTGATTGCAAAAGCCCTTGCGGGAAAGCCAAATATGAGAATAATAACAATAATTACCAATAATAATATCTCCACGCTGACACTTTTCTGTTGGGCAAAAGCCCCAGACACAAAAGGTGGGATTTGAGCTGAAACTTGAAAGAAGCCAGGCAGCCCGACCCCTGGGTATACAGGGCAGGAATATGGGGTCAGAGAGGAAGGCAAAATTATCATCATCATCACCATAGCATTCATATCGCACTTGAAGGTTTGCCAAGAGCTTCACACACAGCTCCCTTTTTGCTCTCTAAGATGGCTCTCTAAGATGGTACTTAGGGGTAGAAGAGAATTCAACCAGAAAAGCTTCACTGTTGGGACCCCAGTTTTGTCTCAGGGATACACAAGCCTAATTACCTTCACCAGAGTCCCAGTTCTTCTTTACTTCTTCCAAAAACAATTCACTTATTCCAGTTACTAAGCACCTACTGCTCCAGGTCTTGTGCCTGGCCACTGGAGGATGCAAATAGAGTGAATGTAGCCATCTCTGCTGCCCAGGAGGCTGCGGCCTAAAGCGGCTTATAGTATCTAGCAAAGTCTGTCTCTTCTGATTGGTGAGTCTCTGGCCTGGGTCACCATTTGTGAGGTGCCCAAGCCATGCTCGCATCATCCTGAACTCTCTGAATTACTTCAGCTCCTCAGTGACAGCCTTTCCCCTTCGGCTACCCCTCCTTCCCACTCCTTCCTACCTCCCCTTTACATCAGGTTGTTTTTCCCCACTAGAATATAAGCACCCTGAAGGTGGGAGTTATTGTCTTGAGTTTGTATCTCCAGCACCTAGCCCAAGATCCCACAAATAGTAAGTGCTAAATACCTTCTTTCTCTCTCTCTCTCTCTCTCTCTCTCTCTCTCTCTCTCTCACACACACACACACACACACAGTAAACACTCTCTTCATGTGCCTAGATACTAGGCTTGGGAGGAAAGAAGACACCAGCATAGGGAGAACAGGAAAGACTCCATGTAGAAGGTGATGTTTAAGCTGTGTCCTTAAAGGGAATGATTCTATGATGCCCAGAGGAGGAGGGAATGTATTCCAGGCATTGAGGATACCCAGTGAAAAGGCACAAAGCCAGGAGATGGAACCATTTTTGAGAAAGAAAAAGGCAGGTATGGCAGGGCTGTTGAGTGTAGGATGGGAGTCATGTCAGGTGAGGCTGGAAGAAAAAGGTCCACAGTAGCCAGGTTGGGAAAGGCTTTAAACACTCAGCAGAGGATCTTAGAGGTAATAGGGAGCCACTGGAGTAGATTGACTAGGGCAGTGTCATGGTCAGCCACACAGAAGGAAGATGAATGAATAAAAGCCTTTACTACCTGCTGAGCACTGTGCTAAGTGCTAGGGACAAATTGAAGGAAGCACCCCAGTCCTTCCTCTCAAGGTGCTGACATTCTAGCAGCAGAAAAGAAGAGAGAAGAGGACTGAGCTAGGGAGAGAAAGACACAGCTCGAGCCTTTCCCATTCCCATGAATGCTAGTGTTCCTAGTACTTCGTGTATATTTGTTCTCTTTATATTTACTCTGGAGAGATAGAGCATTCTGTAAGTACTCACAGTCTATGAGATAAGACGCAGGGAGGAGAGCCAGAATGCCAGAAAGGGAGGGATGGTTACTAGGCACTATGACGTGGTTTGCAAATGGCTGGCATGTGCTCAGCATGTTGGCCAGCACATAATAGGTGCTTAATAAAATGCTTATTGGTTGATTGGAGTGCTATGAGGAAGCTCACCTATGGGAGCCTGGGAGCATAGGGACAGGCAGTCCCAGGCTCCACTGGGAGAGGGTTGGGGAGGATGTGGCACCAGGTGGCTCAGTGGGAAGTGTCAGGGAAATCACCCTGGCAGCAGTGTCTGGACTGGAGGGGAGGGAGACTTGAGGTGGAGGCTGGGACAGTAATCTAGGTGAGAGGTGGTGAGGGCTTGAACTAAGGGGAAGCTCAATTCTGACACACTCTCAGTTCTTTCCTGTTGCTCACAATGAAGGGGATACACCCTCCCCCAGACCTATGTGTTCTACCATGAACATCCATTCATGGGCACCTCGAGATCCCCCTCCCCCAAGAGAACCAGAGCAAATGGCTGAATTGGGGCTTCTTGGAGGTAGAGAGGAATTTCAAAGCCAGAGTCCAAACACCTGATTTTGTGGCTTAGAAAGGTTAAATTTCCTAAGCCCAGAAAACAGGAAGTAGCAGAGCTGGTGAATTGAGGTGTCCTGATGATAAAGCTAGTCTTCTTCTAAAGTACCAGTGCCCTGAAAATCCCCAGTTTCTCACAAGAAGAGGACAGGCTATCCAGCCTCCTGTGGGTTAAGAGCTGACCAGGGGCAGCCTGGTATGAGCTTTGATCAAAGGCTTCTGAAAGCTCTCCTGCTACAATGCAGAGGCCAGGGATCTGATCAAAATCCCATCACCACCGTCAGCATTCCTGCTGAGGCTTAGTAACCTAACTGGGCAAGCATTCTTTGGGGGATGGGCCTCAGCTGATGAGGGCTGGCCACAACGGTTTCCAGCATAGACCTGTGCGTGTCCTGCTTACCCTGCTTGACTTATGATTGACAGGGGAGAGACCTCAGTGGTCATCTAGTCCAACCCCCTAATTTTCCAGAGTAAGTTCCAAATGAGTTGATTTGCCCAAAGTCACATGGGTGTCAGAAGTGGGATTTGAACCTGACAACCAATCCAGCCCCCTTTCCTGTTTCCTCTAGTCTCCCCCACCTTTGGGAAGTCCAAGCTCTCTCCAAGGCACCCAGGTGCCAACTCTTCCAGGAAGCCTTCCTTGATCCCTCTCAGTTGTTAGGACTCCCTACCGAAATGATTTTGTTGTGAATGGAATTATGGCTTTCATATTCATCAATACAATAATGAATGTGCCAGTAATTTAAAATTTCAAGAATTGCCTCTTCTAGTATATTCATTACATAATTCATATGAAAATCCTAATTCTCTTCACACTGTATACTTGCTTTGTTCCATCAGTAGAATTTAAGCTTTCTGAGGGCAGGGCCTGCTTTGTTTTTCCTCTTTGGTTCCTATTGCCTAGCACCACATTGAATGAACCTTGGTTCAATGGAATGACTGGCACAGAATCCCACAGCTCTTAACCTTGCCTTTCCCATACCTGAGCATCTGGCATCCTTTCCGTTCCCCCATGTTGCCCTGCTTGGCCCTTTGGGGGAAGATGAGACTCTCTTTGTCCTGGTTTGTACAATCCCTTGGGGGATGGGGGAACCCTCATCAGACAGACACAGCATATTTTCCCTTTTCAGAGTGTGTTTTTCTCTACCAAACATTCAAGCTTTTATTTTTTTTAAAGGTCAAATGAAAGGGGGAGTGGGTAGGAGGTGGTGGCAAACAATCCTGCCCTCTGTCGATGTTCACTGTCTTTGTCGTCTTGGCTCCCCGAGAAAGGAGGCCTGAATGATCAGAGCTGCAAAGCCAGAGGGAAGGATTCCGGCAACTGGTCTTTCGCAATTTCTCCCAGACTAGCTTGGAGATTTATATTCCTCATGACTCCCTGCCCTTGTTTGATTTCTCCAGACCAAACAAGAGATTGTGATGGGGCCTGCTGGCCCAAAGCTCCCCAAGCTGCTTCCTCTTCCCTAGGATCAACACTTAGTGAATCATTGAATGTTAGGGCTGGGAAGAGCCATGAGCCTAGAATGTCAAATCTCTGTGGAACCTTAAGCCTAGAACGTCGGGGCTAAAACATTAAATGCCAAGGATGGAAGGGACCTCAGAACTGAGGATGTGAGAGTTGAGAGGACCCTTAGAGATCATTTACAAGCTTTGAGCAAGTCACTTAACCTCTGCCTGCCTCAGTTTCATCATTTGTAAAATGGGGAATGATAATAATTGTACCTACTTATGGTTGCTGTGGGAACCAAATGGGCTAATATTTGAAAAATGCTTGACACAGCACTTGGCACATCTTTCATGCTATACAAACATCAGCTGCCATCGTCATCCTCACAACCCAAAGCATTA
>CM053595.1:310526595-310581428 GCA_028646575.1 Pseudocheirus occidentalis
GGGGGGGGGAGGGCGGGGGAGAGAGAGAGAGAGAGAGAGGGAGAAACATTCTGGGACACAAAGATGAAAAAGGATCATAGATAAAATCAGGAATTCCTGCCATTCTTTTCAATAAAGTGCATGTTAAAGCGACAGAGGCAGAAACAAAATTGTCCTGTTGATTTGTTCCCTTCTGAACTTTTGCTTCTGGGTATTTTTCAATGTTTTATTGGTGAGCTATTCTTTTTTTTTTGCCTCTCTGTGGCTTCCTGCTTAACTCATTCCCTGCCTCCCCAGCATCTAGTTGTTATTTGTAACAAGGGAAGTCAAGCAAAACATGTCAACCTGTGGCCACACCTGAAAATGGGTGTGTCTTGTTCCCCCCTCCCATTCATTCTGCTCTCCTTTGGACTTTACTCTCTCTTAGGTCAGAGTTATTTAGGTACCTTTAGTTTCTCCTACTAGATCACATGCTCTTTAAGAGAAAGGTCTTTGTCTTATCTAGCTTGGTATCCTTGTTCCGAACACAGTGCCTTGTGTGTAGCAAGGTTTAATCAACATTGGTTGAATGTAATTGAACTCAAGTCTCCTGGTTGGTCCAGTGCTCTTTCCAGTACACAGTGATACACCCATATAATCCAGTGTTCATTTCTCCCTTTATGGACAAAGAAAGCAATTCTTGGGGGGGGGGGGCGGGGAGAGGAAGGGTCTCTCTCCTTTTATCTGGAAAACAAAACCCAGCCCTCTTGCACATAGCTTATAAGTTTTGTGGGATTCCAATATGGTAGCAGTCACTAGAATGGTAACATTTGTCTTATCTTCATGTGTTTTGTCACAGATGGGGTTAGATGATGGTTTTGTTGGCTGTCAGGGAAAAGTTGACAAAATACATAAGTTGCCTTTTCTAGGTTTTTAAAAATTGATTAAAAGTTATTATATCTGTAGTCCCATAACTCAAACAGAATAACGAGCAATATTAGAATACATTTGATGGTGTTTTAACAACGAGGACACATTTTTGGCTTTCAAAGCAGCTCTCTCCTAAAGTTAGCTATTCAACAAGCACTTTAGGTACCCAGTAAGCACCAGACACTGTTCTAGGTTCTGGGAATTCAGTGATGAAAGTAAGAGTCTCTGCACTCATAAAATGTATATGAAGGGAAAGAAAACTGAAAAGCTACTGAAAAATTCGACAGGTCAATCCATGGTCGGATAACGAAGGTATGACTAGATAGCAGTTTGCTGAGGGGCAGGAGGCAAGACTGGAGGAATTAGTGGCCTGCAAAGTCAATGTGAGCCATTATAAGATGGTGACCCCCAAATGTCCCTACTGTACCAGGCTCCATTAATAGGGGAAGAGAGTCTAGAACTAAAGAAATGACAAGCACACTGCTCCCTTCCCTGATCACAGTACATCTAGAGTTCTGTGCTCCACGCTGGGCACCCCAGTCTAGGAAGGACATGGATGATTTGAAGAATGAAGCAGGGCAACAAGAGAAGTAAAACTAGAAGTTAGTAGAAATTGCAGAGAGGCGAATTTTGACTTGAAGTTAAAAAAGGCTTGGTGCCCATTAGTGCTGCTCAGAAATGGAATGAGCTGCCCAGTGCGGGAAGGCTGCTCCTCACTGGAGATCCAGCAGAGGCCAGAGGACCCTGAGTCAAGGGTTCTTGGATGTAAAGCTTGGTGCCCATTAGTGCTGCTCAGAAATGGAATGTGGTGCCCAGGTGGGGAAGGGTGCCCCTCACTGCAGATCCAGCGGAGGTGAAAGGACCACTGGATCAAGGGTTCTTACTCATGGACATGTTGTACTAGATACCTCTGAGGACCCTTCCAGTTCTTAAACTCTGTAAGCATCTAAGCAAACTCTTCCAAGTAGACAACCTCATGTCGGTTTGTCAGGCATTTCACCCATGGGGAAGGGCCATTAATAGACCAGTCCCCAAAGAATTTTTCCCAAACACTGAGAGATGCCAACTGTTAGAGGCCCCTTAGAAAAGAGAAAAGGACAGTTAGGAATTTTTTTATAAATTCACTTTGTTCTTGTTATTCAGACATGTGTGACTCTTCATGACCCCAGTTGGGGTTTTCTTGGCAAAGATACTGGAGTGGTTTGCCATTTCTTTCTCCAGTTCATTTTACAGATGAGGAAACTGAGGCAAACAGGGTTAAGTGACTTATTACCCAGGGTCACACAGCTAGTAAGTGTTTGAGACCGGATTTGAACTCGGAAAGATGAGTCTTCCTGACTCCAGGCCTGGAACTCTATCAACTGTCACTGAGTTGCCCATAAACTCTCATCAGACCATTGAATTGAAAGCTGGAAGAAAACTTCAAGAAAATATATCCCAATTCCTTGTTTTCAGAAAGGACAAACTAAGTCTTCAATGACTTTAAGAATGTTTCCCTGTACCACACAGTAATGCAGAGGACAGATCTCTGGATTCAGAGTTGAAAACCCAGTTGGGCAACTCATCAAATAGTTCACAACCTTAGCTCTGCCCTTTGGTAACTCAGTTATCTTGGGAAAGTGACTTCATCATCTTGCTTTCTCCCTGGTCTGATGTTAGATAAAGTAGACACTGAGGAAAGTGAAAGAAAGGAACCCACTATGCCTCACTGAGAGGCAAAGACAGAGAGAGCGAGAGCTGGAGAACTTCTTACACATAAAAGCAAATGAGAATGACATGGGGGAGGAGAGGAGTGGAGCCTGGACACCACCAATCAGAAGAGAGAGCTACTGCATGAAGGCACTTCCAGGTGCTGGGGAGGAAGTAGGGAGTTCTTGGAACTGAGAAGTAAAGGTGGAGGTGGTCAGCAAGACAGCCCATTGTAAGAGGAGAGAGAGCAAGGCCAGAGAGAAGAGTCGGTGCCAGTATGACTAAGCAGGTATGGAGGACCCCACCGCTACCATTTAGGAAGAATATTGATAGGCTGGGGAGCTTTCAGGGGAGAGTAACCAGGCTAGTGACAAGTCTTGAATGAATGACACATGAAGACTGGTTGAAAGACCTTGAGGATGTTTAGCTTGAAAAAGAGAAGCCCTGGGAAGGCCATGAAAGCTGTCTTCAAGGGTCTGAAGGGCTATCATGGAGAAGGGGGATGGCACTTGTTCCACCTGGCCTGGGAGGATAGAACCAAAAGTAACTGAAAAAAGTTTCAAATAAGCAAATTTAGGGTTTTTTGTCTTGTTTTTTGCTTTTTGGAAGGTAGTTGGTGTTAAGTGACTTGCCCAAAGTCACACGGCTAGTTAGTGTGTCAAGTGTCTGAAGCTGGATTTGAACTCATGTCCTCTTGACTCCAGGACCGGTGCTCTACTCACTATGCCACCTAGCCACCCCACATTTAGGTTTTGATATTTGAAAGACCTGCTAATAATTTGAGCTATTCTAAAGTGGCATGGCCTGCTCTGAGAAATGGTGAGTTCCCCTTCTTGGAGATGTCCAGACAGAAGCTTGATGACCTCTTGTCAGGCATCCCCAAATCATAGATTTAGAGCTGGAAGTGACCCACAAAGTTGTCAAGTGCAGCTCTGCCTGTAGGTGGCCCAAGGGGTCTGATGTAGTAGAAGGGTCATGGGTTTGGAATCAGAGAATCTGGGGAGTCTCAGGCAAGTCATAACCATTTGCAGTCTTAGATTCCTCGTTTGTAAAAAGGTGGGGATTGGACTAGATGACCTTGAAGGGCCCTGTTAGTTTTGTCTCCTTAATCTACAGAAGAGTGGTGTTATCCATAGGAATGGGGAGGCTTGGAGGACAATTGAAATTTCATTTCCTGTGACCTCCCACTCCATCCTCTGGAGCTCTGGGGGTGCCCAACTCTCTGGGTTACACTGGGGAGGTGACCCTGCTTCCACCCTTCTGAGTGAGACATTTCTCAATATTGTGATTCCTCCCTTCAGCAGCAGATGTGGCCCAGGTGGACAGCAGCATCAGCTGAAACATCCATAACTTGCGTTCAAATGCCTTGGTGTTGACTAACTTAATTACATGTTTGTTGTTCCACCCATTTCCTGTATTGAAAAACCAGCCAATTTCTTAATGACTTAAATACACCAGTCACTTAATGGTTAGGAGCTCTAGGGGCAACCATAGAAAGCAGACAATCTTTTGTCCTCACGATGCAGCAAATGCCCGGAGTGGCCACAGTAGCACAGCACCTCAGAGGTGGGAAGGCCTCCTCTCAGTGTCCACCTAACCCAACCCATGCCCAAACAGTAATCTCTTCAAACACTCAGATCGGGAGAAGGGGAGACCATCTAGGTTTGGCTTGAAGATATCTCAGGAAAGGGAAGCCCAGCCCCTTTAGATACTTTCAGTTCGTGCTTTTAAACCAACAGGAGAGGCAGTGTGACACAGTGAACTTTGAACTGAAAGGCACAGGACTGAGTTCAAGTCCTCAAGCCACTGTTTACTGTCTGTGTGACCTTGGACAAGTTACTTACCCACTCTGAGCTTCAGTTTCCTTATCTGTAAAATGAAGGAACTGGACCCACGGCTTCTGAGGTCTCTTCCTTCTCTAGGTCTGAGCGCCAGAGATCCAACATGAAAAGGTGTGTCTGGTGTTAAATCCCTCAGGAATGAAGTGAAAACAGCTTCTAGATCAACCACCAGAAGAGCCATGAGCTGCCCTTGGGCTGGATGGGACCAAAGCAAAGTTAAATGATTGGTCGCCCTGACTCCAATTCTCTCCCCTTATGCTCTCCTCTTCTTGCCTCTCAATCACTCAGGCTTGTTCTAAATTATGATTTCCATGAATGAAGCCAGCACCAGCACCCTGGCATTAGAAAGGAGAACACTGCCTAGGGAGTCAGGAGGCCCTGAGTGTGAATCCTGCCTCCAATGTGTATTAGATCTGTGGTTCTGAACAAGTTAATTCATCAATTCTGTTTGATTTGATTAAATCCAGTCTGTTTCCATTAAGTACCTACTGTGTGTCAGACACTTTGCTAGATGCTGGGGGTGGGGGTGGGGGTACAAAAACCACAAAATCAACTGAAAAACAGAAAAGAAAAGGAAAAAAAAAAAAGAAACCCAGACTTCCCTCAAGGAGCATACATTCTGTTAAGAGAAAACAGCTTGTACAAAGAAGTGAAATGTAAGCAATCTGAAAAGTAACTTCTAGGCTGAGGGTGTGTGTGATCAGAACGAGCCTCTTAGAGTCAGAGTCTGGAAGGAAAGAGGGGATTGTCCGAGGGAGAGGCAAACATTGCAGACACAGGGGGATGCCTGTGCACAGTCACAAAGACTGGAGGGGGAATGTGGCTGTATAGGAAGGGCTACAGCAAAAGGTGCTGGCTTCAGAGCCTGAGGGTCTGGGTTCAAATCACGACTCTGACACTTTTCTTAGCTGTGTAACCACTTCTCTGAGTTCAGTTTCTTTGATTATGAAATGAGGGTTTTGGACTAAAGGACCTTGAAATCACCTCTAACTCTCATTCCATAATCTTAAATAAGGCAGTTTGGCTGGAACAAGAGTAATCCAGAAACCTGAACTGAGGCACCCCAGGAAGGACTTGAAAAAACACTCAGAGGAGGAAGAGCTGAAGCAAGGAGCCAACTGCAGTTCCTTAGGCAGAAAAAGACATTTTGTTCAGTCGTTTTTGTCATTCCCAACTCTTTGTGATCCCATTTGGAGTTTTCTTGGAAAAGTTTCTGGAGTCGTTTGCCATTCCTTTCTCCAGCTCATTTTACAGATTAGGAAACTGAAGCAAGCAGGGTAAAGTGACTTGTCCAGGGTCACACAGCTGAAGCCAGATTTGAACTCAGGAAGATGAGACTTCCTGACTCCAGATCTAGCAATCTATCCACTCTATCACCTCACTGCCCAGGAGTGACATGGTTCCTTTGTAAGCTAATCCTGTGACCCTATGATCCCCATAATTCTATAACTATTTTTAGAGTCATAATAAATGTATGTGTTAGCCTACTGTGATTCTCCTATCTCAGTCAGCAAATAGTCAGTACTGGCACCTACTATGTGCATGTGATTGGTCTGCTGCTAGTCTGGGCCATAGTGAGTTGCTCTCAGAGTTTTCTTTCCCTTGTGTGTGACAGTCTTCTTTTTCCCATTTCCAGCCATCTATAATTACAATGCGTCCCAAGACGTGGAGCTGTCTTTGCAGATCGGTGACACCGTCCACATTCTGGAGATGTATGAAGGTAAGGCAGGAGGCACATTGCTGCCTGATGACAAAGGTCTCTGGGGAAGGACATTTACTGATTAATCTTGGGGCTTTCAGGAGTCAACATGCCTTTGCTCCTTCCTGTAATGTTGCAATCCCACACCAGGAAGGATTTCAGTTGTAAAATTTCATGCCTCAAGGGCTTTCAGCAGGGCTAGCAGAGCAATGGAAAGGATTCCTGATTCCATCTGTGTGGCTGCTGTATTTACCATAGATAGAGCCCCTCCTAGCCTTTCTGAGGAGGCTCACGGATTTCAAGGTCAGAGGAACAATTCATTTGAGGCCATCCAGTGCTACCATTTTTTGGAGTAAGAAAGTAAGACCCACAGAGCTGAAATGAGTCAACAGGTAGGAAATGGAAGAGTCAGGATTTGAGCCCCATTCCTCTGACCCGGTAGGGTGGTCTTTGCTCTGTACCATACTATTTCCCCCTTTTGTTCCTGAAAAATGTATTACCTGGGGTTAGCCAGGCTCTTGGTGAGAAGTTCAGCTCACGGATTTCACAGCTTGCTGAGACTTACAACCTCTCCCACTTGGTAGGGCCTGCCAGTGGAGCCTCTGAGACCCTGGGGTTATCTCTACCAGGATGAAGCAGTGAAGGAATACTTGGATTAAGGAAGACAGCCAAATAAAAGATGTGATCTGACACCAAGGTCCAGGCAATGAGGGGGACACCCCTGGATACGTAACTGTTAGTATCACATCTGGGAGTGGGTAAGAAATGGGCACAGGTTCCTCAGATGCTGCAGAAAGCTGTTTTAAGAGCCGAAGTGCCCCGACTCCCCAATTCATCCACTGCGCGGGGGGTGGGGGGGAGGGTAATAGAGTTGGGAAAGCCAAGGTTCCTGTCTCGCCACTGCTACCAGCTGGCTGTGCCATCTTGGGTAAATGAGTGCATGTCTCTGAACTTAAGTCTCTTCATCTGTAATACAGGGATCATAATACTGATTGTGTAGGGTTGTTCCATAGATAAAATTTTGTCTTGGAAGTGCTTTGTAAATGTTAAAGTGCTATCTAATGGTGCTCATTAATGCTGTGATTAATTGGAGAAAGCAGAGTTGAGGAAGATTTTTAGGAATTTCCTTAACTGTGTGACCATACACAGGCTGTTTCATTCTCCAGAGCCTCAGTTTCCTCATCTGTAAAACTAGGGAGAAGGGGGTTGGACCCTCTTCCCTCTGAGGTCCCTTCCAGCTCAACAAGTGAAAATCCCACCATCTTTTCTTAATTCAGCCAGAAGTCCTGGGACAAGTTGCTACCCCAGCTGTGGTCCTCTGACATTGCCTGTTTTCTGGGCTGTAGTGCAAATGGAGAAAAATACTTGTTTTGTACATGGATGAAGGGATGGGGATATAAGTTCACCCGAAAGTATCTCTGGGACAGCTTCACTCACAAATAGGATAACGCTAATAGGAAGGATGATTGTTTTAGTTCCAAAATACTGCAAGGCTGGGAAAGGAGGGAGTATGCCATTCATCTCTTCATGGGCTTGGGATTTCCCCAAGGTGATCAAATTGGACTTTCATTGGGTCCACAAAGTCCATAGACACACTGGAAAAAAAGATCTCTCTTGCCATTGGATATGGATAGCCAATGGAGAGGCAGAAAGAGATTAACCATAATATTGAAGTACCTGAAAGTTCTAATTGACTGAGGAGTCCCAAGTGTGAGCAGGAGCCCTGGGATCATGTTTATACTTTCTCTGTAGCTCCAGAGGAGTATATCAGAATAGAATGAAGGGTACTGACTTTGAAATCAGAAGTTTTGAGACTGTATCCTAATCTTTGAGCAAACACTTGCCCACTCAAAGCTTGAACTTCAGTATTTTAAAAAGGATTCAGTGGTCCCTGGGGCTCCTTCCAGGGATAAACTCTGTGATCCCAGAACTGCCTTCCTCCCCAGTCATTCTCTTGCTGCAACCCAGTCCCCAGAGGCTCCTTGGGACAAGAATGAGCATTCCTCAACTCTGAGCTAGTAAGTAAGCTTCAAGGCCCAAGGGAACAAAGTCCTGAAGCCCCATAATTCTACCAATGACCAGGAATTGGACTAATCCACTAAAGCTCATGAGGAAACTGTGGAAGTCAGTTAGATGACCAAATGGGATCTTGGGGAGACTGAAAGGGTGCAATGTCAGCAGGGAACGAGGAGGGTAGCAATTAGAGTAAATCAGATACACGTTTCATGGAGACTGGATTCCTCCTTGCAACTTCCACATGGAAGAGCTGAGGGGAGCTTGTATTCCCATTAGAGTTTAGTAGAAATCAAGTAACTGCCAGTTCCGGATTCTGTGGCTGGGGGGAAGGAGGAAGGGTCTAAAGACTTGGCTAAATTCATATCACCCAACTCAGATTTTAGGAAGTTGTATACATAAGATATGAGCCAGGAGACATAAAACAAAGGTACATGAGAAGCTTCCACTGTGATAGAGATCAGAATGAATTGAAGGTAACTCTCTAAAGCAACATGAAAAGGAAGATTCACACATATGCACACCCATGCATACTTGCAATGTTGGAAGCAAGTATTCCATGTGCATAGGTCACATGTGATCACAAATGACCAAGAGAAGGCAGAACTATTTGGCTCTTATATTGCTCAAATTTTCTTTGATTCAATGGAGATCATACTCAATTTGGATTCAGAAGATTTTGAGTTCAAATCCAGCCTCTACTGTTTTCAATCTTGACCTTGGGCATACCTTTTGATCTCCATCTCATCATTTGTAAAATGTGGGAGTTGGATTAAATGACCTTTAACATCTCTTCCCACCCTAAATGTTATCTTAAAATCTTTGGTCTTAGAATGAGAAAAGACCAAAAAAAGACCAAAAAAAATGTTTAATAGAGTTAAGTTCCAAGATAAATGAGGAGATAGGAAGAGAGCAACCAGCTTCCCTCAGTGAATTCAAATAATTACTCTTGGATGAATTAGACCCTAAATTATGGAAACAACAGCCATATGTATGTGAACGTGGAACCCCTCTATGTGACCTCTGAAGGACCATGGAGCAAGAAAGAGAAGCCATAGGACTAGAAAAATACCAGTGTCCCAGTATTCAAGAAGTCAGAGAGGGTTGTATCTGAATATTATAGATTAGTGAATGTGACTTGAACTCTTGGCAAGTTCTAGACAGAGGTAGGGCACCTGCAGCCTTGAGGCTACATGTGGCCCTCTTGGTCCTCAAGGGTGGCCCTTTGATTGAATCCAAACTTCACAGTTTGGATTCAACCCAAAGAGGAGCCTTAATGTGTCAATGGCTGCTTTGAACATCTGGATACCCCAAATGTTTGTGCTGGGTAACATTTTCTGTAATGACTTAGACCAAAGTATGGCTGATGTATTTGTCTACTTTTCAGATAACAAAAAGCTGTTGGACGGTACAATTAACAAACACAGTTTTGGAGAGCCTAGAATAATGTGTTGAATAGAATTAAAGTAATAATGATGGATCTAATAGATTAATTTAATAAAGATTAATAGATTAAATTTAATAAAATAAAAATTTAATAAAAATAGATTACATTTAATAAGCATGTAAATAAAGTCTTACACGTCCATTAAAAAAAAAAACCAGCCTCCCAAAAACAAAATAGGGGAGGTATGATTAGGCAGCCATTCTTATGAAAAAGAACTGAGCATTTTAGTGGACTTCAAGTTTAAGCAAGCCAGGGGTATGATAGGGCAGCCAAAAGAGGTACTGTAATTTTAGATTTGGTGTACAGGAGGAAGAGGAAGAGGTGATTTCCCATTATTCTCTCCCCTGCTCAGACCACATCTACAGAATTGTACTCAATTCTAGGGGGCAGCTAGGGTGAATAGAGTGCCACACCTGGAGTCAGAAAGACCTGAGTTCATATACAGCCTCAGATACTTACTAGCTGCATGACCCTAGGCAAGTCACTTAACCCCATTTGCCTTAGTTTCCTCGTCTAAAAAATGAACTGGATTAGTAATGGCAGAGTACTCAAGTATAAGAAAACCTCAAATGGAGTTGTTAGAGTTAGACACAACAGAAACAATTGAACAATAATTCAATTCTAGATGCCATATTTTAGGACTAACAGTGGCAAGCTAATTGGCCAACATCCAAGGAAAGCCAACCAGAATGGTAGCAGGCCTTAAGTTCATGCCACTTGTATTGGCTGAAGAACATGGGTATGTTTAGCCTGGAGAAGAGAAGACTTGGAGGAGGGAGGGCAGGATAACCATCTTTTAAAAATAATTTTCTGCAATTAGCAAACATCAAATAAGGTGGGCATTTCCACACACCCAGTAGGAAGAAGAAGAGCATTGGCCATGAAGCTGCAGATCTGTTTCTATATAGTTAGTATGTTGGCTTTCTTAAGTATACGTCAAGCTCAACCTACAGTTGTCTTCGAGTGTTTTAAGGGTTCTCAGGAGGAAGGAGGGTTAGAGTTGTTCTTCTCAGCCATAGAGGGCAGAAACAGGAGCAATGGAGGAAAATTGAAAGGAAAATTGGACTTATGGATGGAAGAATTGAGCAATGGAAAAGTGGGATAGGCTGCCTTGGGAGGTGGGGGGGGGGTACAAAGACTGAATACAGCTCAATCTATGAACATCTATTAAGCACCTATTAGATGCCAGGCGCTATGCTAAGTGCTGGAAAAGACAGTCCCTGCCCTCCAGGAGCTTACAATCTAACAGAAGGAGACAACACACAAAAGGAAGCTGAAGAGCAGGGATGGGAGAGGGGAGAGGTAGCTTATGTGGGGGCTGGGTGGAGAAGTCAGACAGAGGAGTCCCAGAGTAGAGTCACCAGTGAGAAATGAGATGTCTGCACTGGGCTCTTTCATTAAATGGAAGCTTAGAGTTCACGAGCCCACCCTCCAATCAGGAAGTGGAGGGCACTAAGGAGCTGGAGTGTCAAGGCTGTTGAGATCTTACAGGAGGCTAAGGTTATCCCAGCAATGAGTGTCCTGGGTCATGGTGGAGAAGTCAGACCAGGGAGTCCCAAAGTAAGTCTGCCAGGTGAGAAATGAGGATTTTCCTGGATGTTGTAGAGGGGATTCTAGGTTGGGTGACAGCCACAGAGGACCCTTCTGCCTCTGGTGCTCTGGGATTTTGAGAGTCCAGGAGTTTTTGAGAAGTAACTTAAGAATAACTAAGTATAAGAGTCAAAAGACCTCAGTTTGAGCCATAGTCACAAGGCATAACCTTCAGCATCTCTGCCCCCTTTATTTATTCACCTGTAAAGGAGGCATGGTGTTATGAGTACCCACATCATAACTATGTTGAAGGGAATGGTTGGTAAGTTTGGAAGTGCTATATAGAAGTGAGGTATTGCTAGAGAACCATCCAAGAATAGGGTCAAGAGCACTGTCTCTCAAGACCATGCACCTGCGTTCAAATCCTGCTTCTGATGTTTTCTGACTCCACATTCAATGCTCTATTTACTACCTTACTTACTCTGTGGCATGTCATTTAATATTCCTCAGTTTCTTCATGTAAAATGAGAGGTGCTGGCCAGATGGTCTCTGAATTCCCTTGGGTATATTATCCTCTCATAATTAGGATGTTCCTGTGCCCTTTTTTGCTTGTCTTCACAGCATTTCCTCTTCTTGTCTACAAGTTTTGAGGCTTTTCCAAGGGTCAGAGTGAATAGGGACATTTTCTAGCTCTCTGAAGCCTGCAGCAGGATTTTTTGGACATAGTGTCAGTGGAGAATTACAACCAGTATATGAGGTGGACACTATCATACCCATCTTTCGGATGTGGAAACTGAGACTCGAAAGAAATCAAGCCATTTGCCCTTAGTTACACATCCAACAAATGTCAGAAAGCAAGATTCAGACCCAGTTTTTCCTCATTCTTGGTGACAAAAGAGGGTTTTTCCAAGTTACAAAACAGACCCTAGGATCACATATTGGAACATGCGGGGAGGGGGCAGTGCTTAGGAATATTTGATCAGAGAAAGGCCAGCAGCTCCCTTTGCAGGAAACAAAAGCTACCTTGGACACTGTTACGTGGTATTATATCCAGATCTCGCTCTGTAATGTGGTGGGTGGATGCTCTCTCCCCCAGACAGAACACGGCCCTGTAAAAGAGGTAAAGACGTGTGCAGCACACAACCACCTCTCCAGAGGAGGAGACGGGTTTACAGAAAGCTCAGAGCGTGGGATTGGAAGGCAAAGAAGGAGAGTTAGCTTGTCTAATCCAGCCGGCTGGGGCCAGGTGCTCGCCCTCCATCCGGATGGGCACTCCGTGTTCTTGGGCGGCCCTTCTCTTTATGACTGCAGGCTCTGTAGGAAGGAGCCATGTCAGGAGGACTTTGTACACGCAAAAAGAACTCTGGAAATGCTGAGCCCATTTGTTTGCAGTCCTCCACCCACCCAGCCGTTTTCTCTTTCCTTTTATAAAACAAAAAAGTAAGCTGCATGGAAACCCTGAGAATAGCTTTCACTAATGGACACAGGGGACTCTCCCTGTGTCTTTCAGCTTCCTTTAAAACCTGCCTCTGGGGCTTCTCACTCTGCACACTGGGTCCCACCCTTCCTTTGGAACTGGTGAGCATTATATCTCTGCCTCACCTCCCTTGGGTAATCCTGTTCCCTCTTTTCAGGCCCTCCTCATGAAGACCTATTCACTGTCCAAAAAAGAGTGCCCACTCAGACCCCGCTTCAGATTCTAGCTCTGATATCCCCTTACTGTGAGGCTTTGGGCAAGTAAGTTCACCTCTCCAGACTGCCATTTGTGTAAGGAAGGGGGTAGATTAGATGACCTGGGATTCTTTCTAGCTTGAAGTCAGTGGGCAGGTGGTGCAGTGGATAGAGCACCAGGCCTAGAATCAGGAGGATCCATGCTCAAAGCCAGCCTTAGCCACTTCATAGCAAATCACTGAACCTCTCTTTGCCTGAGTTTCTTCAAGTATAAAGTGGGGAGAATAATCGCACCTACTTCCCAGGGTTGCTGTGAGGATCAGTGGGGATAATAGTTGTCAAGATCTTGGCACAGGACCTGGCACTGGGTAAGTGATAGCGTTATGATGATGATGATGATGAAACAGTGGGCACTGGATAAATGTTAGCCATGATCGTGACTATTTGTTGTCATTACCCTGGGATAGAGTGATAGCAGAGAGTCCCTCGTTCTGCACGAACAGGCTGCAGGGTACAACCGACGAGAAACTGAAGAATGTCAAGTGTCCCCGTGTTAGCAAGGAAACGTATGAGTCACAGCAACAAAAAATTGGCTTCTTACCTGGTCTGGTAAATGGGACGGTGGACTTGGACCTAAGAGGACCTGGGCTCAACTGCAGCCTCAGGCAATTACTCAGGCCAAGCCATGCTACCGCTCGCTGCCTCAGTTTCCCCAACTGTACAATAAAGGTAATAAAGGATTGTTATAAGAGTAAAATAACATAATATTTGTAGAGCACTTAGCTCAGTGCCTGGAACATTATTTTTTTAAATAGACGTTTCCTTCCTTAAAATAGTATATCTGTCACCCCTTCCCCCTACATGCTAGTACCTGCCGAGGTATCACCAGTTCATCCGTGCATACATCTTATTTGTACATAGTCATTTCCATGTTGTCTCCCTATTAGAATGTAAGTTCCTTGAGTGCAGGGACTGTTTTTACTTTTCTTTGCATCCTCAAGACCAAAGTATTAGTCTTCTTAAGTATATACTAAGATCAGCCTGTAGCTGGCATGCAGTAGGCACTTAATACATGTTTGTTGACTTAACTTAACTCTACCATAGAGATGTAAGTCATTTAACCTCCTAGAAATAGTGTGGCACAGTGGATAGGGGGACAGATTTCAAAGCAGGAAGACCTGAGTTTGAATCCTGCCTTAGAAAACTAGTAGCCGTGTGAACCTGGGCAAGTCACTTCTCTGGGTCTCTGTAAAAGGAGATCAGACTCTGACCCCAAAGGCACCTCTCAGTTCTAATCTGTGATCATATGATGATGTGTTGAGGGGAAAAGATCACAGGTGATCAACCTACATACCCTACTATTATTTTTCTAATACCATAAGAAATTGAAGAAGTTCCCAAAATGCGGGTGGACCCCCTATTGTGAATTTGTGGGAAGATGAGTTAATATTCCTCAGTTTCTTCATCTGTAAAACGAGAGGTGCTGGCTAGATGGTCCCTGAAGTCCCTTGGGTATATTATCCTCTCATAATAAGGATGTGCCTGAATGATCAATGAGATCCAGGTTTATTCTCTTCTTCTCTACCTCTGCTACTTTGAGCATGGCTTGGATTGGGGGAATAGTGTGAGTGCCCCGCAATGGAATTTCAGTGGGAGAAGCTGAGTTCAGACTGGCTCTCCTGATTTCTGGAGAAGAGATTAGCTGTCTACCTGAGTCAAGCTTTCCTGGTCAAATAAAGACTGTGATATTGTCAAGAAATGGATGCATTGGCTTCTTCTGCCCAACCACCACAAAATCCCCTGAAAGTGCCAATCTCAGTGAGCACCACTTCCAATTACTAAAATGTAGCTCTGAGACGAGTGGGGTTTCATTCATTTCTTTTTTGTATTCCCGGTGCCTAGCAAAGTATTAAGCATATAGATGGTGCTCAGTAATTGCTTGACTCCTTGGCCAGTGCCCTAGGCTTAGATCTTTGGACTGAGATTTGATTAGTACTCAAACTTTGCTTCCATTTGGGAAGACTGCAGTCCTAATGGGAATGATCTGGTACCCCTACTCTTTGTTTTCTTGCTACCCCTCATTTGTCACTGAATGCTTCATTCATAGGCTGACTCGGTAAATCTGGCAATAAATTCATACCGGACCTTTAAGAATGCACTCAAGAACTTCCTGTCCTAGGAGGCTTTCTCAAGAAAATCAAAGGCCAGATTACCTTTTTTATTTTTTCTGGTCTTGCACTGAGTCAGCTTTGCTGCCCTTAGCAAGGAGCACAGTACATTGCCTGGGTAGCTCTTCCTCACCTCTGACTCACCAGCAAACTCATGGATCAGGAATCAGACAACCAGAGGCAGAATTCTTCCTTCCATATGCTAGCTTTATAACTTTGGGTAGGGCACCTAACCACTCCCTGGACTGCAGTGTTCTTATTTCAAAAATGAGAAGACTGGAATAAATGAATTAATGGGAGTTTTCCCCTTTAGAAAGCAATCTCCTTGACTCTAGCTGTGTGACCTTGGGCAAGTCACTTAATCCCAATTGCCCTGTCTTCCCCCCTCCAAAAAGCAAAAAAAAAAAAAAAAGGAAAAGGAAAGTAATCTCCTTGAGATATCTCCATCCTTAGCACATAGTAGGTACTTATAAAAAATTAATAAAGCTTAAAAAGTTATTTCATTTCTGAATTTATCAATTGATGTGTGGATGGTAGTAGAATGAATGAAAAAGCATGAATCTGTCTCCTTAGAATGTAAGCTGCTTGAGAGTAAAGATTTTTTTCCATTTTGCCCAGCACATAGTAAATAAATGAAAAATTATTGTTGGGCTTTATCATCGTCTTTTTTAAGGCTGTTGTAGCCAAACCTAAGCTCTGGCTTGTCCTGCTGAGCCAAAGAGATTTCTAATATGAATAGGAACCTACTCTCCATGGTACAGCCTAACTCATTTTATCTTGGAGATAAAATTGTTGAAGATAAAAAATCTTGTCTCTAAGATAACAAGATCTTATCTTATGCTCCAAAAGGGACCTTGGGGGCCATCGAAGGCCACCCCACTCATTTACCAACAACATAGCTGAGAACTAGGCCTATCATCACATGGCTGCTATGTATTCTTGGGGAAGTTTGGACCCACATCTTTCTGACTGTAAATCCAGAGATTTATCCAGGATACTCCCACTTCCTTTATTTTGGTCGCAGCAACTCTCCAAGACTCTTTACTGAACTATGGAGGAATTCATATTAGCATGAGTAGATGAGCACTTTTACCCATTCAAAGATCTGTGATTTTTGAGGTGTTGAAATTTCAGGAAGAATTTTAACTTCATGGAGGTAGGGTGGGGCAGTGGGCAAGTGCTGATTGAGAGGGATTCAGAGCTGCCAAACTGAGAAAGAGAGGGTGTGTGCATGGTGTGGGGGGGTGTTCTTTACATATATTATTTGTATATATTTTAAGTAAATATACATTTATTCCTCATTATGTATCTAATACGTGAAAATAGACATTATACATTGCATGTAACAAACTTGTATGATACATAATTTATTATAAATATATGTTTATCAGTTTCCCCTGGTAGAATATAAACTCCTGAGACTAAGGACTGTGTGTGAAGGCTTTTGGGAGGTAGGGAAAGACTTCTGATTTCATTGGTATAGAGAACTTCAATGAGCAATAAAGTCATAATAGTTAATATTTATATAAAGCTTTAAGATTTGCAATCCATCTTTATTTGTCTGACAATATTTATCTGTGTATCAACTCTCATCTCTTGATAGATGCTTTTTTGTAGAGTGGGCCCTACTGTTATCCCCATTTCACATGGAAGGAAACTGAGGGACAGAGAGATAAAATGCCTTACTCAAGGCTAGTGATGGTTTAAAGGCAGAGATCTGAACTCGGATCATCCTGAGGCCAAGTCCCACTTGGTCCCTCTTCCCCCCATTACCGATCAGCACTTGCTCAGCCACAGAGCTTTGGAGAGTAACCTATGCCATTGGTCGGATGTTTCCTAGGGTCACATAGCTAGTGTATATTCCAAGTGGGAACTGAACCCAGATCTTGCTTATTGCAAGACAAGCTCACTGTCCTCCAGGGCACATTACTCAGCACCATCATTAGTAACTTAGAAGGTTATGTATTATTTTCCCTGATAGAATGTCAGCTCCAAAGGGCAGGGATTGCTGCTTTTTGCCTTTGTTTCCCCAGCTCCCAGCACGCAGTAGGGACCTGACCAATGCTTATTGACTTGGAAGCCTGTGGATTTTGATGAGAGCAAAGGCGAGACAAACTTTTTCCATCTCCCTTGAATACAGATCACCTTGTTGTTTTGAACTAAGCTGGGAGGGGCTCGGGGACTTCCCACATCTGTCTGACCTTCACCTTGGGTCCCTCTTGTCAGCTGGCTCTTGTCAGAACGGTTCAGATTGCTGATGTGGGTGTTCAGAGGGATGAGCGAGACAGGAGGAGTATGTTTATAAGAGAGCTTAATCAAAAATGGCACCAGTGTGCTTCAGCCTCCTCTCAGAGTTGACCTTGTAAGAAAGAGACAGTATGACCTAACTCTTCGGGTCATGATGCTGGGAACTGGAAAAGTACAGCTTCCCTTCCCAGCTTAGAGAGGGAGAGAGACAGACAGAGAGAGACAGAGACAGAGACAGAGATGGATGGATTAAGACAGAGATAGAGACAGAGACGGAGACAGAGACAGAGACAGAGAGCTCAGGGTCTAGAGAGGCTGAATGACTTGCTTGACCAGGGTTCCATTGTCCGTATATTCCAGAGATAAGACTCCTGATTCTGAGGCCTTGTTCCATCTCTCATATATTTAATTTGTTTGTTTATTCACTTGATTTGGGCACATTATTTCCCCTGATAGAATGTAAGCTTCTAGATGGTTTCTTTTTTTTCTCTCCCCACCCCCAGCATCCAGCTTATTGTTTTTCTTTGTTTTTCTCTAGACCTCATTGGTATACTGGACTCCCAAGTGAGAAAACTCCCTTTAACAATACCAATTATGCCATTTGCTCTGAAACCGCTAGTCTTAGAGAATTGCTTGGGGTATGGCAGGGAGGTGACATGTCCAAGGTCACACAGTCAGTATGTGTCAGAAGCAGGTTTCCCTGATCCTCAGCCCTCTTCCTTCTCCACCGTGCTCTGCTAGGCTGCTCCTCAAAAGCTGCTTGGTGCAGAGTAGACACTAAATTCATACCTGTTGACTGATTTGAGCAGAATATATCTACTAAGTGTTTTCTCAAAAGTTAAGTGGGGAAGGGGAGCCCATGAGTTATGGAATTAGGTATGTGTGTGTTTTGTTTCTTTGTTTCTTTTGTATCTTTTGCTTTTTTTGGAGGGCAGTGGGGTTAAGTGACTTGCCCAGAGCCACACAGTAAGTGTGTGTCAAGTATCTAAGGCTGCATTTGAACTCAGGTCCTCATGATTCCAGGGCCAGTGCTCTACTCACTGTGCCACCTAGCCTCCCCAGGCGTGCATTATTTTGAGGAAAAGGTTATTAGCCATTTATGTGCCCTGGACTCCACTGGCATTCTGGTACTACCTATGGATTCTAACGTTTGTTGTTGCCAAAAGCACAGTCTATGGCATTATAAGTGAAACCAGCTACCTTTATAGTAATTAGCAAAGCCAGGATTCTCATCCATTTCTGCTGTGTGATTTAGTGGAAAGTGCTGGGCTTCGAGCTGGGGAGGCCTGGGTTCAGAAGACCCCTGTCTCACACACTTACTCTCTGTGTGACCCTGGGCAGCAGGTCCATTCATCTCTTCCTGTATCAGTTTGTCCAGCTGTAAAATCAGTCAGTCAACAAGCATTTATTAAGCACCTACTGTGTCCAATACCGTGCTGAGGGGATACAAACAACATGACCCCAGCTCTTAAGCTTCTCACATTCTCCTTAGAAAGATGGCATCTAAGTGACTAGGTCCTCATGAGCTATTCACAGTGCAAATGGAAAGCCATCTGAGACCATTTTGTCTAAGGCTCTCTCCTTTCATTCTTGCTCGGGGTCCAGGAGCCATCTTTGGAGGCCACACAAGAAGGCCCTATTTCAGGGAGTAATCTCATTTCCAGATGAATCCCTCCCTTTGGAAATTCCTAATCTGGTTTGAGATAACCTACATCGGCCGATTTTCGGAATCTTTCATGTTTTCTGTATTGAATCTTCTTTGAGAGCTTTTCACTAATCGGTGTCTTCTCTGTAGAATTTTCTCCTGATCTCCTAGTCATCACTGTACGATTATTTTCCTTCATGTAGGTATTTCTTTCCTTACTTGGAACTTTTTCATAAAGGACTCTTTTTATAACAAATATATTTAAAATTTTCAATTAGCAAGCCATCATTTTTTCCTCCCGTATATCCCCTGCCATTATAAAAAAAATAAACAAAACACTTGTAATGAATATGCATAGTCAGAGAGAACAGATTCCCAATTTGGCTTTGTTTAAGAAACTCCTTTCAGCCCTTCCCCCAAACCATGATTTATTCTGTTGGGACCCAAAGCGATTCTTAGCTAGAAAGTCCTGGAGAGGATCTCATCTCACTGGAATAATGAGAGACAGCTTGGTGCAAAACCTCCATTGAAGGAGGGGACTCACCTGGGTTCTCTCCCTGTTTCCACTTAGTCAAGATACTTTTGGACTTCTCCATCCCACGCCGTGTGAATGACTTCCTCAAAGCACTTTTGTTCGCTTTTCTTCTGATCGTGAAGGACTCTCAATGCCAAACCAAGGAGTTTGCATTTTATTTGGTACCATTGAAAATTCTTGAGTGGAGGAATGACATCATCAGATCTGTGCTTTAGAAATATTAATGCAGCAGATGTATCTAAGATAGCTTATGCAGGGATGTAGGGAAACTATTGAAGAGACTATAATAAATAGGGTGGTAGCTCTCTGAGCACTGACAAGGGGTCAGATATGGAGGCAGAGTGACTAGACTTGGCAACTGATTGAATGAGGAAGGATGCTGAGGGAAAGGGTTAGGATTCAGCCCCCAAAGCTTTGCATTTGAGTGGTCTAATAGATGGAGGAGGGGCAGATATAGGGAGAAAAAAAGATCCGTTCTTCTTTGGATCTGTTGAGTTTGAGAGGCATTGCTTGATATGCAGATTGGGAGTTATTTGCCTAGAGATGATAATTGAATCCACGGGGGCCAATTAGGTCACCCAGAAAGAAACTGTGGTTGTGGTTGCTGTCCTTCACTCTCAAAGAAGACCAAAATGACATCACTGTGCTGAAAGAAATTGTAAAAAGAGAGAAAGGGTCCAGGAGATGGACCTTTCATATATACACAGGCAGTAAGACATGAATAACCATCCATCAGAGGAGATCAAGAAGAGATCCCCATCTCTCCTCTTGATCACTGGAATACCAAAAGAAAGCAATATCATGAGACTCCAAGTAGGACAGAGTATTTTGGGGCAGGGGGGCAGAGTCCAAGCTCCTTTCCCTAGAACAGGTGGGTCCTTGCTTTTTAACTTTTAGTCTTAGGGAGTTGCCTGGCTGTACACAAGATTCAGTGACTGTCCCAGGGTCACAAAGTCAGTAAATGTCAGAGGCACTCATGAACTCAAGTCTTCTTGGCCCCAAGGTCAGATCTTTAGCCACCACTTCAAGCTGCTTCTGACCAGGCAAACTCACACCCTCTCAAAATTCCCTTCTCCAATATGCCCCAAACTGGACATCTAGCTTCTGTGTGAAGACCTCCATAAATGGGGAACCCACTTCCCCCAAGGCAATCTAGTCTGCTTTTCTTTGGCTCCAACTGATTTTCCTTTAATTCAGTCTAAATTTGCCTCTCTGTACCTTTCACTCGTTTCTCTCTGGGAGAAAGTAGAACATGTGCCGTCCCTTTTCTATGCAGTGACCCTTCAGATAACCTGAATACATTCATCCTCCTTCTGAGGTGCCTCTTCTCCAGGATGAATATTCTCATTTTCTTCCACCACTATGGCACCTTCTAGGCCCTTCAACCTCTTGATTTCCCTTCCCTGAACACTCTCCAGTATATCAATATCCTTCCTAAACTGTGGCTTCTACAAACATACTACTCCAGATGGGGTATTAACCGAGCAGAGGCCAGGGGAAGCATCACCTCCCAATTTCAGGAAGCTCTGCCTTGGATCATAGCCAATGAGTTCCTAAATCTTGTTGTTTCTGTCTCTATAGCTGTCACGTTTGCCCTCTTCTCTCAACTTCCTAGACTAGTTCCAGTCTTTCCCCCTCTTTTACTGCAACTGCTACAAAAGACTCCTAAATGGTCCTCCTGCCCCTTCCTTTCCTAATAAGTTCTAGACAGGCTTGCCACTGAAGCATAGACCTGACCATATCACACTTAAAAAATGCTTGGTGCCTCTCTATTTCTTCCAGTATAAAATAAAAATTTAAATTCAATACCCATAATAGTTTGGGTCTAGACTGCCTTTCCAAGTTTATTTTGTGTTATTCCCCTTCAGGCAAAGTTGTACAGTAAGTCTTTTTTTTTTTCTTTTTGGAGGGGGGAAAGTGACTTGCCCAAGATCACATGGCTAGTAACTGTTAAGTGTCTGAGGCTGGATTTGAACTCAGGTCCTCCTGACTCCAAGGCCAGTGCTCTATTCACTGTGCCACCTAGCTGCCCCTGTTCAGTAACTCTTGCCTGAAATTCAGCATTGTCTCAAGCTTTTGACTTCCCACACCTGGAAAACACAACCCCCAAACCTTCCTCTCAAATCCTTAACTTCTTTGAAGGCTCAGCCCAATAGCTGAATGAATGATCAAGGCTCTGTCCTGGACCCTCTTCTGTCTTGGTGATTTCATTCACTCCCATGGCTTCCATTATCTTCACTAGGCAGATGACTCCCAAATCCATACATAGAACCCTAGTCTCTTTCTTGAGTTCCCATCCCATAATGCCCCTTGATTCTACTGATGATAGACATTTGTGACATTTCTCCTGCCCCTCCCCCCCACCCCCACAGCTGCAGCCCCTCAGGGTAAGGGGGCTCATAGGATTACTTCAGTGGCTCCATGCCACCAGACCCCTTGAACACGTTTATCTTACTTTCACTGGCTTGGGGAAGGATTGTTTAGAACATCCTTCAGCGACTTCTGTTCCAGCTGAGAATACTGGCTGGGAACAGCTGGGTTTTGTTATTCTCAGGGCAGCATGACTGATGTGAGCTTTTCCTGCAAACATCGCACTAATTGTCAATATACATTTACCATTTACCATGTGTTGTACTGAATGTAAATCAAATAAGTGGCACTCAGACCTGCTCAGCACTTGGCACACATTGTCGCTTTTATAATGTACAACGACCCTGTAAAGTGGTTACTGTAGATATTAGTTTACCTAAGGGGAAGTGAGTCACAGAAAAGGTCAAAGGACATCCCCTGTTCACACAACTAACACATGACAATGAAGGTAGGGTTTGAACTTGGGTGTCTCTGACTTCCAGACTCAGCTTGCTGTCCATTATGGCAGGCTGCACCAGATCAATGAAGGAAAAACTTATTAAGTCCTCACTATGTGCCAAGCACTTGAGATGAAAAGAAGACAGCCCCTGCTCTCAAGGGGCTTATACTCTAAGAAAGGAAACCAAGACACAGGAGACCTTTCAGCTGCTAGGTAGATGGAAAGGTCCAGAGGATTATGAGTCCCTCTATAACATTTCACTTGGTGATCTCATCAGCTCCCATTGGTTATTCTTACTTCCACTGATCTAGCCCTAAACTCTCTGCTCTGGAATCTACTAGATGTCCAGTAACGTGTTCAAAACTGAACTCATTATCTCCCAGCCTCCCACCCACTCTCCCCAACCCTCTCTGTTCTCAGACTTCCTTATTGTTGCCAAAGGCACCGCCATCCTACAAGTGCTCCATGCTTCCAGCCTCTCTAACCCCAGTTCCCCGTTTCTAAGCTGTTACCAAAGACTCTTGATTTCCCCTTTGCAACGTCTTCTCTCCTCTGTTGCTGCCCCCACCCTAACCTCCCTCTCCTTACCCCTGGGCTACTCTCATCACCTGCTGCATTGCTCTGCCCACCACAAGTCTCTCCCATTCCAGTCCACTCTCCATTCAGTCCCCAAAAATGATTCTCACAGGTGCAACCTTGTCACCTCTGACTCCAAGAAATTCCAGTGCTTCCTATTGCCCCCAGGAGCAAATACAAAATCTTCTGTTTGGCATTGAAATTCCTTCCTAACCTAGCTCCCACCTCCCACCTTTTCAGTCTTCTTAATGCTTTACAACCACCGGTGTGCTCTTTCAAGTACTGACACTGTCCCCCTTTGCCGACATTTTGCTAACAAGGCTTTCCATCTCTTGAGTCTGGAGATTTTTAGTGGCTGTTCCTCATCACTGGACAAGCTCACTCTCCTCAGCTCCACTCTCTGACTTCCTTCATGTCCCAGCTAAAAGCTCACCTTCTACAGCAGCGCTTCTCAACCTGCGGGTTATCTTCAATTCAAATACATCCTGCATATCAGATATTTACATTATGATTGATAACAGTAGCCAAATTACAGTTATGAAGTAGCAACGAAAATAATTTTATGGTTGGGGATCACCCCAACCTGAGGAACTGTATTAAAGGGTCCTGGCGTTAGGAAGGTTGAGAACCACTGTTCTAGAGAAAGGCTTTCCCAATTCCCCTTAATTCTGGTACCCTCTCTCTGGTCATTGTTTCTCATTTATCCTCTATGTAACTTGTTTGTATGGATTATTTCCATGTAGTCCACGTTAGATTGTAAGTTCCCTGACATTAGGAACTGTTGGGGGGGGGGGGTTGCTTTTCTTTGTGTCCGTAGAAGTTGACACAGTGTGTCAACTTCTATGTGCTTGGCACATAGTAGGCCCTTAATAAATGCTTATTGACCGACTGACTATTAAGGGTACTGTGGCATCATGGATGGAAAAACCCACAAATACTTAAGATACATTGGTATATCTGCCACCAAATACTTGTAGTAATGGGGAGCTTTTAGTAATGGGGTACATGTTCTAGGTCTCTTCCAGCAGAGGAGAGTAGGGGCTTGTTGGAGGAAGGAGTGAAGTCAGTGTCTAGTCAGGAGCATAAAAAGGAAAAGTAACATTGGCAAGGAGTTTGGGAGCAGACTCTGGGCCAGCCTCCCATCATAGGATCATAGACTTAGCAAACTCAAGGTGCCTGTAGTCCAAACCCCCATTTTAATAGAAGAAATTAAGGTAACAGGTTATAAGTGAAAGGCCTGGGCCACTAGACAAGGCTGCCCTTCTCTCGTACCAAGGAAGAGGGAGCCAGTTTGATGAATCAAGTATAGTAATATAACTATGTGTGAGAGGTCTTGTGACAGAGAGCTGGCCTCAGAGGGAGAAAGACCACTTCCTGAGCATACAAGGTGTGTGCCTCTACACATGTTCCCAGGGCTCACATTCAAGGTACTCTTGGCAACTCAATAACTATTTGAGTTGCCAAATAGTTGCTGGGACTGGGAAGCTGGCATGGATGGATGGATGGTTAGATGCATGGATGAATGAATGAATGAATGAACGAATGAATGAATGAATGAAAAATAATTTATTAATCACCTGCTGTTTCCCAGGTACTAGGTTAGGTGCTGAAGATATAAATACTAAATGAGGAAAATATTTTAGGAGCTTACATCTCAACAGAACAGGACAAGACATAAAGGGGAGTGATGGCCAGGGAGAGAGGAGCACTTTGGTCCCAACATGCAGAGGACTGTCTAATGGAGCTATAATAATAATAATCAGTTGATGCCTCTTTTTCAGAAGCAATGGTGGCACTGAAATATTTACTGTTTCCCAGAGCAAGAGGTGGAGAATTGTAGGAATGGAGCTAGGGTGGGGAGCGTGATGGTGATGGTGAAGGGATATGTGCACAGGGGAAGGGCAGATGGCAAGATGCTGAAATTTTGAATGCTGCTATTTTCTTTTCCAAGAACAATGATCTTTTCATAGGAAAGATGAAAAAAAAACTGATTTTCGGGAGTGGAAACCAGAGATAATCTGCTAGAAGGTCAGGCAGCATCTGGCTGCCCTCTCTGAGTTCAGGTCATGATGATGTTTTCATGCCAACTCTGTATAGCCACATGTTGGGTATGATGTAGAAGCCCTTTTTCATGTCTGAGTTGTGGTCGATGGCATGTGAAGCCCCTTCCAACTTGGAGATACTTTGTGATTCTTTGTGCCCTCTGTTAGGAAGGGATAACACAATTCCTTCTGAGATTCTGGAATTTCTGGTGGTTGGTTCTCTTCAGGAAGTATACATTAGATAGAGGTAGGGTGATATAGTAGATACAATGATAACTTAATGCCTGGGAGGTCTTGGTGCAAGTCACTGAGCTAAACTAGATGACCTTTTAAGGTCCCTTCAGACTTTAAACCCATAGTCATAGGTATAGGTTCTAAAAGTGGGCAGTATTGCCCCTGGGGGGTTCTGGAAGGATGGGGTGGGGCATAGTAGACATAGGTGCAACTGGGAGGCATTGAATAAAAATAAGGTGGTGATGGAAGCATAAGGAAAGAAGAGAATTTTGAAAAACTCTTTGTACATGTTTCATCTGTTTGTAACAGAGTTAAAGTCAGAGTGATTACATTATTTTCCAAATAAACATGCAGAATGCAACTTATAACTGATTAGTGGTCAAGTATGTCAACAGGTCTTAACAAGCAAGTGTTGGCCAGTGAGCACGCTGTGCATTATCAGGAAGGCCAGCATGCATCAGCAGGAATATGTGCATGTAACAACTTGTTTGTAATACAATACTATATGGTTATATGTTACAATATTGCATCACCAAACTTTCAATGTAGGAAAAAAACCCCACAAATTTACAATAAATTATTAAACTTAAGATGCATCTTTTAAAAAAATGTAAATTTTTTGAAGTGATGCAAATTTTTAAAAAAATTAAAGGGTTAAATAAAGTAGATTTCCAGGAGAGTGCTGGGTAACTTTTTTTGAAAAGGAGAGTAGGCCAAATGGGTTCTGTGAACTTATTCTTAAAATAATTTGATAACTATATTTCAAAACAATTTTGTAATAACATCTGTTTTATTTTATGTAGTAAAAACATGATTTCTTTTTTTTTGCGCATTTAAAAACATGATTCATAAAAGGGGTCCATAAGCTTGCACAGATTTCTCAGTGGGTCCTGGATGCAAAAAAGGTTAAGAACCACCCCCTGGACTAGTCAAGAGCTTGGTGTCCATCATGGCTTTCCTAAGCCTGGAATGTTTATTATTATCATTATTCTAATGATATCATCTTGCCTTACTTTCTTCATCTGTAAAAGTCATACTTTTTTCCCTCCTCTCCTCTCCTCACTTTTTGTATTTTTGTCCTTAAATCTCATATGCCTCACACAGTGCCTGGCACATTGCAGAGACTTAATTATTTATTGAAATAGATGTGATAACTGTAATAATTTTAATGGAAAAAATAACAAAGAAAAACTGTGATTATAGTAACTGAAGTTGGTTCTGGATAAGGAAGCAGAGAACTTGGCTTCAGACCTGCCACTAATGCTTATTGAAGTAATGACTTTGTATATGCAGGAGCTGGGTTCAAACCCTAGCCCTACCTGGATGACCTCAGAGGAGCCACTTAACCTTTGTGAGCCTAAGTTTCCTTATCTGCAAAGTGAAGGAGGTGAACCAGAAGACTTCTAAAAATTAATCCAACTCTGAGTCCGGTATCCATGGGCCTCAGTTAACTAATCTGCAAAATGGGATTGGACTCAGTTTCCTTCTGGCTCAAGAGATATGAGATCCCATGATCCTTCTCTCCCTAGGAGATTAGAAATTGACCTTCCACCCTCCTCTGCAGAGACAGGGGACTGTGGGTGTGTGGATCATATGGTCAGACTTGCTGGATGCATTGACTGGTTTGGTTTACCCGTTATTTTTCTTCATTACAAGGGGTGATTTGCTGAGTAGAAGAGGAAGGAGAAAATCAGAAATAATGGTGCTATTTTTTAAAAGGGTCAATAGAAGGGTTTTTTTTTAAAAGTTTATTGAATTTAGCTAGAAGTGGGGAGGCCCCAACAGTTTCCCAAATCATAGTTGCTGGACATCTGTCAAGCTTCCAAGATGATAGGGATAGATATGGTAAATTTTCCTAACAACAAATGCTGGAAGTGATCATAGTAACTATACTACTACTACTACTGCTACTAAATATATATTTATATAATTTATTTATAATTTGATTATATAATTTATAAAACATATATAACTATATATTTATATAATATTTATATATTTATTGTCTATACATATTATATAGTTTCCAAAAATACACAAAAAAATCTCATTTGAGCCTTCAGAAGAGTACCTAAGATGTATGTAACATATGGGTCACAATTGGCATCAGTGGAGGGAGTTTCCATAGTAGGACTTCCCCCCACAGTGATGAAATCCTACATCCTTTTTGTCCAGGTACCGTTCCAAGAAAAATCAGCCTTTCAAATTCAGTCCACTTTGTCCAATCAGCTGTTTCTTGTTCTCCCTAGTTCCCTGCCAGCATTGGTGATGGCAGAATTAGAATTTCCCTTGCCAAGATTTGGGGATTGTCTTTGTTTACATAAAGGATTGTGTGTTCTTTTGTGCCCTGACAGGCTGGTTCAGAGGATACACACTGAGAAACAAGGCTAAAAAGGTATGGTGTTGTTTATTTGCTTTTTCTTTTTTTCCTCTTATCTGAGTTTTTTCCTGCTTTGCATTGCTCATTACAGGTTGCTTTATAATTATAGCTCTCTGATTGGGCTCTACTCTGATTTTTCCCTTCAGGGTTTTACCTCATTTAGAAACCACAGCAGATTCCCAGATCTTCATAGGGCTGGCCCATAGGATAGTTAAACATGATCCCCAAGATAGCATCAACTGATCAGCAAGCATTTAGTAACACCTACTATGTGCTACTATGCTAAGCTAGGAATTTCTCTTTGGGTAAAAGTGACCTTATATCCAGCCATCCAGTTTGGGAAGGTGAAAGTGAGTCAGACCCAGGGATAAGGCCAGGGTTATTCAAGGCAGGAGAAGGTGAGAGGTTCTTCTGCTCTTCTTCATATCCCCTAGAACAAAGCTGATGTAACTGTCAACAACCAGTACGGCTTTACCAGAGGCTTCAGCTTTGGTGAGGGTCCAGCAGTCCGCCATGACTCTTTTCTTATTGCAAGTGGGCTAGGCTGCAGGGGTGGCTTTTCCCAGGGCTAGGAATGCAAAGAACCAAGTTACAGTTTCAGGACTTAATAAGGCCATCCTCTGGATGGCCCATTCAGACACACACAGAGGCAACGTTGAGCTCTTGAAGGCTTTCCAAGAGGACCACAAGTTCTGATAGATTCTATGAAGGTAGAAAGAAATTAGGTGCTAACTCAGCAGGGAATTATCCTTCCAAGACCTGTCTAGCTTATCATAGTAAGACCCACTGTTAGCATCTTGTAGGGATGGGGAACATGCGACCTCGAGGCCACATGTGGCTGTCTAGGTCCTCAGGTGTGGTTCTTTGACTGAATCAGATTCAAAGAGCCACATTTGAGGACCTGGAGGGCCACATATGGCCCCAAGGTAGCAGGTTCCCCACCCCTATTAGATCATCTTCACTTAATACCATTTGGACTCTTGTCTTCACATCTATACTTTATCATTTGGTTTGATAATTTACCCTGAAATGAAAGTCTTCTTTTAATGAAAAAAATGTTAACCCTCTCATCTCAAAAGAATAATGAATCTCATTATGTTCCTATAAGATTCTTTTGTCAAATTCTCAGTTATCTAGTGAGTTGAAAGCACTAAAATCATAGAATAGTATGTCTGTATATATGGAAGGAGTCTTAGCAATCATCAAGTCTAACTGCATTCATTTGACAGATGGAGAAACTGAGGCCCAGAAACATAAATGACTTATCTAGAGTCACACAGAAGAGCCCAGGCTTTCCTGGCTTCACTCTCTACCCATGACCAGAGTGTCAATCTCATTTTTCAGTTTTCACTTTTATTCTTTCAGTGACTTTGTACCAAAGCATCCAAACTGTCTTTGGGCCCAGAAATAAGCCATAACATGACTCAGGAATCTCCGAAGCAAATAACCATACTTAACCAGTTTCTGAGCCGCGGGGTTGGGTGTGACGCCTGGTGCGTAGGGGTGGCTGGTGACTAGCCTGGCTTTCACACCACAAATGGTGATGCTGCTAATGAAGGAACCAGTGTGGGTTTCGAAGAACAATTAGAATTTCCATAGGCCTGGGGTCCTACACCTACCAAGTGCATGTAGGGCAAAGGATGTGTGTGGTTCATTAATTTCCAATTTTTCAAAGAAATTGACTTTAAAAAACAGACACAGACAAAGGCATTTAAATCCCAGTGACTCTTGGCTTTCAATTTCATGTGCACGGTGTTGCCCAGGGAGGATGAGGAAGATAATAAGGGGTGAATCAAAAATTATATGACAGGGGCTGCTGAGTGGTACGATGAATAGAGACCTGGAATCAGGAGGACCTGAGTTCAAATATGGCCTCAGACACTTGATGTGTGACTTGGGGCAAGTCACTTAACCCCAATTGTCCTCCAAAAAAAAAGCACAAAAAACATCATATGACAGAGCAGGGAGTAATGCAGGGGACGTGGGAGGCAGGTGCCTGGGCTTCGAGTTCCAATTCTGCCGCTACCTTGGATAAGACATAGAGGTTCTCTGGGCCTCAGTTTCTTTAACAGTATCATGTCCCAGCACTGTGCTCTATGGTCCCTCTTGACTTTAATGTCTGTCCTAAGGACCTTCCCAGCTTTGCCAAAATTTTATGTTCTAAGATCCCTACTAGTTGTAACATTTCACATTTTAAGGTCCCTCCCAGCTCAGACATTCCATGTTCTAAGGGTCCTTCCAATGCTGACATTCTCTGTTCTTAACCCTTCCCTAGCTCTGACATTCTCTGTTCCAAGGGTGCTACAGTCCTTGAGATTTTGTGCTCTAAGGCCCCTTCTAGCTCTGATACTCAATGGTTCTGTGAGTAGCACAAAGTCCTTTTTCCCAAAAGTATGGGAGATCAGAGAAACTGCAGAAGGCTACCCATTTGAATGTACTTTTCTGTAACCTTTTTTGTTAACTTGTATATAATTTTTATGTACTCTTCAAGGAAGAAGGGTGGATTTCTGAGACAGGATCAGAGTGAAAAGTTCTAGCTATTTCTCAGTTTCTACCTTAAGGCCCACTGGCTTCTTACAGGAGCTCTTCCAGGGAAGATTTTGTTGTTCCAAGGCTGTTTAAGGTGACCTTTCCCTCCCACTAAATTACTGTGGGGAAGAGAGATTCACACACTCATTTGAGAAGCTTCAAAATCTTCTCCTGGGAGAGCTGATCCAGGAAAAATAAACTAACATCCTGCCATTCGCCATTGACAAGATTTATCTGCTTCTACTTCTTCCTTGAGGGAGTGAGTCCCTTTGAAATCCTTTTAAGCTCCACAGTGACCCATGCACTGACTTCTCAGGTCTTGAGAGACCATTTGGATGGCCTATTATTTTAATGGGGACTTTGATGTCCTTTAGAAGCAGATCCACTTCATGTAGAATGGGTGATAAAATGTGGTATCGTGCCCATTTCAGGAGCAAAGAGTATTTCAGGACCTCATTATTGATCTGAGGTTGGATGGGAACGATGGCTGGCCAGTCTGTAGCTTAATAGTCGATTCAAGTGAATGGGTAGCTTTAGTGGATGGGGACTGAATTGAGTTGAGGTGGGACATAAATCAGAAATACAGCCTGGTTTGTTCAGGATTTATATGGCCTATAATGACATTCTACAAGGCAGGCTTACCAAAGAGTTCCGTAATTGGATGTATAATGCATACAAATTATGTTTTGGTAAGACACTAAAATATTTTTAAATCCCCTTACGGTTTCCTACCTCGAAGTTTATGGTTTATGGTCTACTTTGTAAATGTTGAAATCATGCTGTTGGTTTTAAATTGCCCCATCCTCTTCCCTTGGCGTTCTCCAAACTAATTTAGGGAATGCATCAAATGTAGGATGCTTGGTCGAGTTGAATTGATCTGATTCCTTCCTGATGTTGCATTTCCTCGGGTGAGAAAATGGAGTTGCACTAAAGATGACTGCATCTTGTTTAGCCCCTCTCACCCCAAGGGTTCCTCAGAGAGCACGGGATCATAAGAGTTATTGTTATTGTTGAGACATTTTCAGTCATGTCTGATTGTTCATAGCACCATTTGGGGTCTTCTTGGCAAAGATACCAGAGCACTGTCTCCTTTTCCCTCTCCAGCTCATTCTATGGGTAAAGAAGCTGAAGTAAACAGGGGCGAGTCACTCAACCCTGGTTACTTCAGTTTCTTTGTCCAAGCCCAGAAAAATTGTGACTTCAGTCAATCAATAAATGATCATGTGCCAAGTACTGTGCTAAACATTGGGGTTAAATACGGCAAAAGATAGCCCTTACCCTCAAAGAGCTTACAATCTAATGAAAAAAGTAGGGTCTGCTTGTGCTGCAGTGTTGGAAACGTTCAGCCTGAGTCCTGGCAAGTCGCTTTTTGCTTGTTTGCTTCTATGGACCATGATCCAATTTCCCAAGAGCCTGGATGTCGCCCTCCTACAATATGGTGGCATGTCAGAGTTGGAAGGCACATCAGAGGACATCAAGTCAGGGTCTGCGTGTCCTTGTCTTTAAAATGAGGTTCAATGTAGTACCTGCCATGGAAACAGTGCTTGGATCTTGCTCCTCATTTGCACAACACCCTCCTCTCTCCTTTAGAATGTGAGCTCCTTGAGGGCAAAACGTTTAGCTTTCTTTTTCCTTACAATTCCTGGTGTGTGCCAAGTGACTCATTGGCTGAGTGGACTATGAGAACCTGGGCTTAAATTTGGGCTTTGCCACTGATCTCCATGCCCAGAGGCAAGCCTTTGAATCTCTCCTAGGACCAAGTGCCTCATCTGCGTTAGAGCACTGGGCTTGTAATCAGGAAGACTCATTTTTCTGAGTTCAAATCCAGCCTCAGACAATTATTAGCTGTATTGTGACACTGGGCAAATCACTCATCCCTGTTTGCCTCAGTTTCCTCATCTGTAAAATGAGCTGGAGAAGGACATGGCAATCCCCCCCAGTACCTTTGCCAAGAAGACCCCAAAGGGGGTCATGGAGATTTGGACATTGACTAACCAAGAACAAAGAACACTTACTGTAGGCCAAGTACACAACTGAAACCAGTCAGTGACAACAGCAACCTCACCCGTAGAGGTACATTTTTTTAGGTATTGAACTCATTGGCCCAAAAGGCCCCTTAGAGCACTAAACCCATGAGCCTTTGAACATGATTTGATGCCCTCCATTACTACCAAGAACAGAAGCCTTAGGTGACTAAAGGATGCAGTAGAAGCCTCTGTCCTATTCTCACTGGCCCAGGATGGACTCCCAGAATGCAAATCAAAGATGGGGTGGGGGTTCAAAAGGACCCATGCATAGCCTCTAGCCTTGCCAACCCAAAAAAGTTCCTTCTCTCAGACAGAAGAAAAAGGGAAAACCTAGGTCACCATTGCCTCATGCTGAAATTCTACAGAGGGGAGTTTGGGGTGGGGGAGTGAAGGGAGCAAGGAGCTTTCTGTAGGTCACAGGATATCTGTGTGAGGCCCATTGATGGGTCCTCTTACCAAACTGAACTAATACAGCATACTGGCAGATTGCCACATTAACTTTCTTTTCTTCTATTCTCCTTGCTATAGGAATTCTTACTTTCTTCATATTTCCTTCTCCCATTTGCAGCTTTATACAGGTGCCACCTTGCTTGGAACCCATTCCTGCCTCCCCTCTGCCTCTTGGCATCCCTAGCTCCCTTGAAGACTTAGCAAAACGCCACCTTCCACACGAGATGGTCCTGATCCCCATCCACTAACTGGTAGTCAGAGCTGCTGGTGCCCCTCCCCTCTCCCCTCCTCCCAGCTATCACGTGTGTACCTATTTGGGGTAGAAATATGGGCTGGTCCTTAGATTTCGTTGTATAGAGAACTCCCCCATCAATTCAGTCTTAAAGCCACGGCCTTCTCTGCAACTTTAGAGACTTAAAGAATTGCCTGGAGCCCTGGTAAGTGACTTGCCTAGGACCACACAGCACTTATGTATCAGAACTTGAATCCAGGACTTTCTGCTTTCCAGATGGGCTCCGTTTTCACAGAGTCATAACTGCCTTCTGGATATTTTGTTACCTTTATGTATTTATATGTTGCCTTACTTGACAGAATAGAAGCTTCTTAATTGCAAGAACTATTCTGATTTTGATATGTATATATATATATATATGTATATATATATATATATATATTTTTTATCATTGTATCTGCAGGGTTTAACACAGTGCCTGGCACATGGTAGATCTGAGAGTTGCTTGTTGACTGTGGGTATGTGTTTCCAGCCTGGGACTTTGCTCCTATTTAACCTTGATTTCTTCTCTTTGTAGGGGATTTTCCCTGAAACGTACATTCATTTGAAGGAGGCGACCGTGGAGGACCGAGGGTGAGTGTTTGTGAGGATGCCTGAGAGGTGGCAGCCATGACCATAAAGACTGGCCAGCCAGGTGACCTTTGCAAATCTGGGGGTCCCCCTTCCTCTGAGTTAGAGGGGGATGAGGGTGCCTTCTGGGGTGATTGTGTGTGTGATGCAAGGAGCCTTGAATGAAAGGTCAGAGGACTAGGGTTCAATCCCTACCTCTTCCCTGTTTGATGGCCTAGGGGACCTTAGACAAATCTGTTGCCTTCCTGGGCCACTGTAGAATGTAGACATTGACTGGGTGACCTTCGAGGTCCCTTTCAGCTTTACAGCTGTCATTTATTAATGTGATAATACATGTAAAGAGCTTTGTAAAATTTCAAGCATTATGGAAATGCCAAATATTATTATGAATTTCCTACCCTTTCCACTCCTCTCCCCATCCCCATTTCCCTCTTTGAAGAGGGACAGTATATAAAGTGGCTAGGTGGGTGGTGCAGTGGATAGAGCACTGGCCTAGGAATCAAGAAGACTCATCTCCCTGAGTTCAAATCTGGCCTCAGACACTTCCTAGCTGTGTGACTCTGGGCAAGTCACTTCACCCCATTTGCCCCAGTTTCCTTATCTATAAAATGGGCTGGGGAAGGAAATGGCAAACCACTCCCAGTATCTTTGCCAAGAAAACCCCCAAAAGGAGTCACTAAGAGTTGAACTTGACTGAAGGCGACTCAGCAAGATCATTATATAAAGCGTGCTCCCCCTTGTCACTCTTTTCCCCAATACTTCCCAATCAGTCAGTTAGTCAACAAGCATTTAATAATTGCCTACCATGCGCCAAACAATAGGGATGCAAAAGAAGGTGAGAGCAGACCCTGCTCTCAAGGAGCTTATATAATAGGAGAGAGAGCATGCAGACAGTGACATGCGTATCAGGTCTGTACCTCGTAAATGGGAAGAAGTCGCAGAGGCACGGCGCTGGCAGTGGTGGGTAAGGGAGTAGAGGAGATGGGGAAAGGTTTCATGCAGATGCTGGCCCAGGATTCGGGGGTCCTAGGGGGTCCTGGGCCTCTATAGCAGGAGGATTGTGGGTTCTCGCTGATGAAGGGGCTTAGGATGCTACTGTCAGGGGCGTTTGGGACTGGCAGTGGGTGGCCAGGCTACTTCCTCCGCCCTCTCCCCAGGGTCTGTCTGAAGCTGTCTTCTTTGGACCCTGGAAACATTTGTGTGGGGAGAAGGAATGAGTGAAAAAGACAAAAAGACATCAGTATCCAAGGATTCTGTTAGGTCATCTATGCCGCTGATTCTCAGACTTTTTTTTTTCTATTTTATTTTTTTCCTCTTTGGAAGGGGAAGGCAAAGCAATTGGGGTTAAGTGACTTACCCGAGTTCACACTACTAAGTCTATCAAGTATGTGAGGTCAGATTTGAACTCAGATCCTCCTGACTCCAAGGCCGGCGCTCTATTCACTGCACCTCGTCGTTGCCCCTCTCAGACTTTTTGTTCAATCCCCAGGGAGTCACAATACCTGAATGAACAGAGTTCGAATCTAATGCATGGGCATTCAATTGTAAGTCTATATTGTTAGAAGCCTACTCATTGACTGTAAGCTCCTGGAGGGCAGAGACTGCTTTTGCCTCTTCCTGTATCCAAGGAGCTTATTAGCAAAAAATGTGGCACTGTTACTTCTTGAATGTTTATTGAATAACTAAGCTTTGCTTCATCCCAGCCTGGAAGCAAGGCCCTTACTAACTTCCAAATCCCATGGCTCAGGAAGGGATCTGTTTCTCTCTTCAGGCAACATGAGACTGTGATTCCCAGTGAGGTGCCATTGGTGCAGGAACTCACATCTACCCTTCGAGAATGGGCAGTCATCTGGCACAAACTCTACGTGGTAAGTCACCTCCAAGGCCCAGAGCAACACTGACATTGTATGCTGAGATAGACCCCCACCTCTGCAAAGAAGTTTGGGGAGATGCCATCCATCACCAAATCTCTTCTTTCTGACCCTGTGCTTGGTCATTATAATTTCACTATGTTCCATTTCAGTTGTTTTTCAGCTTAGAAAATTGCCTGGAATCCCCCATCTGGCGAATATGAGAAATGGGACTAGGACCCCAGAGCAAGTGGAAGGAATGCCTTCAAGTTCCAGATGGTCCAATTTGGGCTTAAACAACATTCTACTCTTTAGAGTATATAATGCCCTAAAACACTGGGTGTCTTTTTATTTCTACATGTCTTACTTTGCCTTAATTAGACCATAAGTTCTGGGAGGTCTGGAACCACGTCTTATACAAACCATGTATTATATGCAGAACGTAGCAATGTTCTTCATAAGGTGCTGCCTGTTGTTGTGGTTCAGTTGTGTCCACGTCTTCATGACCCATAGGCCATAAGGTCCTTCTGTCCTCCACCGTCTCCCAAAGTCTGTCCACACTCATGCTCGTTGTTTCCATGACACTCTATCCATCTCATCCTCTGCCATCCTCTTTTCCTTTTGTCTTCAATCTTTCCCAGCATCAGGGTCTTTTCCAATGAGTCCCATCTTGTTGTATTTAAGCTTCAGTTTCAGTATTTGACCTTCCAACAAATAGTCTGAGTTAATTTCTTTAAGTGTTGACTGATTTGACCTCCTTGCTGTCCAAGGACCTCTAGAAAGTCTTTTTTTTTGAACATATAAATGATAAATAAATGAAAGCTTCACTGTGTCTAGTAGATAATTGTGCCACGGCTGCTAGTTAGAATGGGCACCAACACGAGAAAACATGGGTCAAGTTATAGCTTTGAGACTTGGAGCTGGAAGGCACTTTCTAGATCATCTTGTACAAAGCCATAGAGAGGTCATGATTTACCTTTCATAACACAGCTACCTAGTAAGGATCTATGATGGGATTTGAATACAAGTCTTCCTTCTTCCCAGCATTCTGTATGCTCTTGGACTATGAGTCCAGAGTCCTTCTCAGGTGACAGCAAGATGGCAAAAAGGCATAGAATTATAGTACCAGACGTCCCTTCCCATCCAGTCCAACTCCCTCATTCTACCAATGGGGAAACTGAGGCCTAGAGAGGCCCAATCACTTACTTAAAGTCCCATAGGCAGTAAGTGGGGTTGGAATCCAGGTCATAGAAACATAAGATCCTAAGTTCTTTGACTCCCAAATTCCTATTTCCTCTACAGCACACAGCCTCTCTACCTACTGAGTTAAGAGTAGATATTAATATTTTAAACTAAAATTGTCCTTGGTGGAGGCCTCCCTTTTCATGAGTAGCATTGTGTTTGGTAGGAAATTAAATTCCCAGAGAACCCTGGCTCTCCATGGGGTCTCTTCTCTTTTTCTTGAAAGGCACCAAGGTGCTTTGCAGCCTATCAATATTTCAAAATGTCCCTTGGCTGCTGTCCATTAACTCAAATGTGATAAGCCAGGGAAACTCTTTCAAACAATTCTGATGGGCCTGCAGCCCGCCTCTGCTATAAATATGGGCTCATAAACTAAGCAGGAAACCACCGGCAAATAGTGACTTCCATCCTTGCAGCCTGATGGGAGTCTGCCTTTTCCTTTTTCAAAGCATCACCCATTATCACATGGAATTATAGCATCTTTGGGCTAGAAGATTTTTAGTCAATGGCAAGGCCAAAGCCCTCATTGGGCAGGTGACCAAGAACCAAATGGTGAGGGATCTGGAGCAGACCCTGAAGGCTTATATGACCATGAGCTTCCTCTGTTAACTAATGGTAGGATTTCTTGCCCTAATGTGGCATTAAGCTGCTTTTTAGAGGGAGTCTCTTGGGTCCAACAGGAACGCTTTCTCGTCCTTATACATATATACATATATATATATATTGCACCGTGCAGCTGCCCATAATGGTTCCTCCCTGTGTGACCCTAGGCAAGTCTCTTGACCTCCCTGAACCTACGTGTCCTCATCTGCTAAATGAGGGGGTCAAAGAGGCAGCACCACAGTGTTAAGAGCGCCGGCCATGGAGTTATGGATTCAAATTCTGCCTGCGAGCATTTTCTCTGGCTGTTTCCCATGTCTGGGATGCTCTCCCTCCTCACCTCTGCCTTCCTTGTCCCAGCTAAAATCCTTTCTTCCACAGGAATCTCTCCCCATTCCCCTTAATTCTAGTGCTTTCCCTCTGTTAACTATTGCCTATTGAGGCTGTATGTAGCTTGTTTTTCTGTATTTGTTGCTTAGTGTCTGTCTCCCCTTAGTCTGAACTCCTTGTGGGCAGGGATGGTCTTTTGCCTTTTTTTGTGTCCACAACACTTGTCACAGTGACTGAGTGCACAAAGGAGTCACTTAATCATTAACTGACTGATTGACCTTCTTTGGACCCCAGTTTCTGATAAGGAAACTGAGGCCCAGTGATTTAATGAAGGTTACAGTGGTGGTCAGTGTCAGAGGCAGGATTTAAACCCTGTTCCTCTGACTCTAAATCCTGAGCCCTTTCCACTGTGCCTCACTGCCTCAAGTCAGCAATATTAGCCAAAATGGAAGGTCTTACCACCTAATAGGTGTGTCTTTGTTTCGCTGTGACCTGAATTACTCTCGAGGGGCCCCAGCATCTCTCCTAAGTCATCTTCTTATCCAAGACTGTGGCCTCTGTCTTTAGTAAGCATGAGATTTTCTGTGTCCTTGGATTCCTAGTAGCAAGGCCAAAGTTTGTCTGTAGAGAGAGCCTCTCGAGGTTGTGCCCTGGTCAAGAAGACACTGGTCAAGTCGTCTCCAGGAGAGATAGGACAAACTCCAGAGTGAAGGGTGTCTTCAGAACTGGAGGGTGTCATGCGTAATCACCCCAGCTACCCTCCCTGGGTGGTTGCTTGACCATTCCTTGTTGGCATTTTCTGCTACTAGGGAAGAAACAGGAAATATTTTGAGATAAGTCTGGTGCGTGCCTCCTTTCTTTTGATGGGAAGCCTTGAGCCTAAGAAATGTTTGTTAAAGGAAAACTAAGAGAGCCCTTTGGAGCAAAGTATGACTTAAGAGCTCTGGGTGTGTCCTCAGCTGTCCACCCCCAACTCCCCCCTTACATATTTGCTTTGGAGGAGGAGCTGGTGATAGGAAGGGTGGTTAAGCAATGTCCAAGGAGAGGTTGGAAAATTTTTTTCTATTGCCCTAGGGATGCTTGAGAGTAAGTTCCACCCTTACTTACCTCTGCTTGTGATAAGTTAGCCTTAGTTCTGCCTGACATCACAGAGTCAGAAAGCCTCAGAATTGGAAGGGACCATATGTAGCCCAATTTGAGTCTGAACAAGAACCTAAATCCCTTCTGTAACATGGTGAAAATAAGTTTCCTACAGGAGATCCATTGCCAATATCACCAAATTTCCATTATCAGCAGAATCGTTTATTAAAATAGCTCTGGAGAAACCCCTGGGCTGTATCTACAGCTCATCTACATAAGGGAAATAAATTTAAGATGATAACATCAATAAGTTGTGGGGGAAGAGAGAAAGAAGACCCAAGACAAAGCCTTGAGGTTCAGTCACACTTGGGGTATATGATACAGATGATGACCTAGTCAAGGAGGCTGAGAAGTTGTCATAGAGGTGAGGAGAACACAGGGAGAAAACTGTCGTGATTTTCCAGAGAAGAATATACAGGGGAAAAGGATCAGCAGTGTCAGAGGCTAAAAGGAGGTCAAGAATGATCCACATGGAGAGGACATGAGTCACTGGGAACTTTGGAGAGAGCATTTTCAGTTGAGTGGTAACCATGGAGCCAGGTTACGAAAGGCTCAGAAGAGAATGAGAGGAGAGGAAGTAGGGTGCTCTGAGAGTAGATGGCTTTCTGAAGGAGTTCTGGGGAGGGGAGGAGGAGGACAACCAGCAAGGAAGGTTGCCTTTGGTGACCTTTTTTTAAGGATGTATCATGAAGGTTTGGAGGTGTTTGTGTTTGCAGGTAACAGAAAAGAAACCAGAAGGTAGGAAGAGATTGAAGAATTGGGGTGGGCCAGGGAGAGGTGACTGTGAAGAGAATCTCCTAGAAATGTGCCCAGAGTCCCAATCCAGTGTTCTTTTCATTAAATTTCAAGAAGGTTATTGACAAGCTGGGATATGGTCAGCCCCAACAAGAGGGTGACTGGTATAGTGAAGGAACTCAAAGGACATAGTTTTGATGATTGATCAAAGGAACTAAGATGGCTTCCATTGAAGAAGAGGAAATTTAGAGGTCAAAAGATCACAGAATTTTATGGATGAGGAAACAGAGGGTCAGAGAGAGAGGAAGTGACTCCACCCACTGTCACACTGAGGTGACTCTGAAAGTAGCAGAGTCCAGATTCCAACCCAGATTGTCCAACTCCAGGAAAGGGGAAGTTAGTGACTAGAACCCAACTCCTCCTTCAGGCGCTCTAACCACTTCAGCACACTAGCTGACAACTCTCCCTCCATCACAGAAATCCAGTAAGTCAACCTTTGGCATCCAGATTTAGTTTGGATTAATCTCATACTCATACATTAATCTCATAGGGCAGCCAGGTGGCACCGTGCAGAATGCTGGTCCTGGAGTCAGGAAGAATCATCTTCTGGAGTTCAAATCTGGCTTCATATATTTGCTACCTGGGTGACCCTGGGCAAGTCACTTAACCCTGTTTGCCTCAGTTTCCTCATCTGTAAAATGAGCTGAAGAAGGAAATGGCGAACCACTCCAGTCATAAGAAGTCAGACACAACTGAAAAATTACTGAACAACAACAATTTCATAGGGGAGTTTGAAATTGCCCCTTTCAATAAAGACTCGGTCAGCCTTCTTGGGCAAATAGACTGTGCCACAGGGCTGGCACCAACACACTCGTGGTACATGGCGTCAGTTGAGATCATGTTGGGGCTCTATCTCAGCTGGAGGCCTATGTTTAGTTCTGTCATATTGCAGAGTAGGAGAGTTCTTATCTAAGGTGCAAAAGAATCAGGAAAGAATGACAGACGCACGCCTATTCACTGAGTGGGTATTATATCGCTCTAACTGAGAACCTGAAAAGGCCTTAGCCTATAAGGGCCAGGGTCACCCATTGCATCCTGGGTCATCTCCAGTCATCTCAATGTCACTGGACATTATTATCAGGTCCCTGGATCCAGATGGCTGTGGAGGAGAGAGTGATGCTGGTGACCTTGCACAGCCCCTCTCACTCAAATCAGTCAACTGCAAGTCACGTCATCATCTCCCTGATGCCATGGTCCTCTTCGAAAACAAAGGACAAACACAACAATCACACATGGAAATATTTCTTCTACTTCTGGCTGCCATGTCTACTTCAAGTCTTAATCTCTTCTTCAGGCTAAACAGCCCAATGTCCTTCAGTCATTCATTCCTTTTATGGCCTGATGTTCAGGCCTTTCACCTTATTAGCCCCTGTCTTGGACAAGCATCTGTTTGCGAATCTCCCTCCTAGAATGAGTAACTCATAACTGAACATGAAACTTCAAAGGAAGTCTCACCATGGGTGGTTGTCACCTCGCAACTTCTGAGGTCTGTTTCCATTTTGAAAGAGGGAGGGACCCTCCTTAGAGAAATTTCAGTAGATAGATGAGATCCGGAGAACCAGCAAATATAGTTGAAGTTTTAGACCTTTCTTTCTGATATTTTGTTGAACAAATAGATTGAAGACCCACATAGATTGGGTTTAGAAATATTGGCTTTTTCATTCATTCATGTGAGAAAAAGAAGAAAAAGAAGGAGGAGGAGGAGAAAGAAGGAGAAGATGATGATAATGATAATGATGATGATGATGATGAAGATGACAGCAGTGGCAAGAATAGTGTGATCCAGGGGCAGCTAGGTGGTGCAGTGAATAGAGTACCGGCCCTGGAGTCAGGAGGACCTGAGTTCAAATCCAGCCTCAGACACTTGACACAAAAACTAGGTATGTGACTTTGGGCAAGTCACTCAACCCAATTGCCCTCTAAAAAAAAAAAGAATAGTGTGGTCCAGGGGAAGGGCACTGGGGTCAGGAATCCAAGGATCCAGCTATCTCTGTGACATCACTCAACCCTGCTGGGTCCATCATTGACCAAGTGATTCCTTTGAATTATATTTCCTCTAAAGTCCTTCTGCTCTGAATTTATGGCCCTATGAACTTGAAGACCATAATGATTTGTTCTTTCTTTGATGGTCACATTTCCAGTAGGATTCATCACCCTCAAATTTGGGTTTTTTTTATACTGATGGTGCTCACAGGATCCCTAAGTCTATGCTCCCAGGACTAATTTCAGCAGTGAAAAAACTCCGAATTAGGTCTCTCTGGCTCATTACTAGAAAAAGAACGTTCCTATGTGAACCTTCACCCAGTTTTTCAAATATTTTATTTGTGATCTGCAGGCCCAGGAGAACCCCATCCCTCTCATTCTCCCTTCCAGTTCTGAAGTTAATGAGAGGGGAGTTGTGACATGGTAATTACTGTGTAAAGAGAAAAATGATGGTTGGACTCCCATTCCCTCCCCTTCCATTCTGACTTTGTTTGATGGACTTTTTCATGTGGTAATAGAAAGAGCCCTGACTGAGGAGGCAGAAAGCCTAGATTCAAATCCTACCTTTGATGATTGCCATCTGTGTGACTTGGGACAAATTTTGTAACCTCCCTGGATCTTCATTTCCTCGTTTGTAAATGAGAGAGGCTTGTAAAAACAGTTTGGGCTCTAGATCTGTGGTCCATATACCTGTCATCTTTCTGGGCCCCAGTCTATTTACTGGTAAAATGAAGGTGCTTAAAGAGATGGCTTCTGTGGTCCATTCTTGCTCCAGATCTATGAATCAATCAATGGTCTTGACTTTGGACAAGTTTGCACCTTAATTTCCTCATCTGAAAAATAGGAGGTCAAACTAGCCAATAACTAAAGTTCCTTCTCTATGTAGATCTGTGTTCCATTCCAGAAAATGGGAGGAGGAGAGAGGGAAGGGAGAGAGAGAAGCGTTCTCGGAAGTACTGCCCTATAACCTCTTCCATGTCTCTATTTTCATGGGCGTCCTCTTCCAACAGCCCCCTCTCCTTGGGATCTCCCTGGAATGCACTCTCCAAATGAGTTTCTTTAAAGTAAAACACAATTGAGGCCTTCGTCTCATTTGTTGAGATTTCTGATGACAGCGGGAAATTAAACAGAGTGGCTGCCCTCACCCTCCTTTCGGTGAGGACTTGGCACACAGGCCTGGCATACAGAGGTCTTCATTAAAGTGTCTTTGACAGGCTCTAATTTAATTGAAATTAGGGAGGGAGGAACATGGGGCAAGAACAAAGCAGAGACTGCCACACATTTGTGGGGTCTCTCGAACCCATGTCATGTATAATGAAGAGATCATTCAGCTAGCTTCTTATCTGATTGCTTTGGAAGAAATGGAGCAGGGGGAATTCAGGTTCTGGCACAGTATGGATGAGCAGCTTTTCATCTTGAAGAATCTGGAATTCTGAATAAAAAGACTGGTGTTTCTTATCAACTAAGAATCTCTGATACCTTGGGCTCTGATACCTCTCTGATGCAGGTTGGATTTCTTACCCCCTTCTGAGGCTCCCCAGGCCAGCTTCAGCTCGACTCCAGTATTGCCCTTTCTAGTGGAGCCGAAGTCTAGGTGGGCTTCTGCTTATCAGAAGCAAGTTTTAACAACAACAACAAAAACCCTCTTATTTTATGCTTTTCTGGAGCCTCGTTGGTTGGCAAAATACAAAGTATAGTCTTTAGGCTTCTCATCATCCTGGTCTCCTGCTTAGAGATCAACTTGGGCTGATCAATATCCTTCCCCAAATATGGCACCCAGAGCTAAAGAGAATATACCAGATGTTGGTCAGTCAGTCACTCAGCCAGCACTAACTGTTCTAGGTACTGTGCTAAGCCCTAAGCATGTGAATAAGGGCAAAGCCCATCCATCTACATCAAGGAGAAAGGAAACAGAAATTGAGGAAAATTCAGTTATATAACTAATGGGTATCAGAAACAAGACTCAAGGCAGAGGGCTGCTGAGCCCGAGTCTAAGGCTCTGGTCAGCCCATCACTCCTTGAAGGCAGAAATTGCTTCATTTGCCTCCCAGGGTGTCAAGCACATAATAGGTGCTTGATCAATAAATAGTTAATGAATGAGTGAATAATAAAGCTGTTTTACAAGCAAAGGATCAAATGGCTGTTACATGTTATACATCCCAGATAGCCAGGAGGACTCTACCCAAGTGGAAAGGAATGATATGACTCTTGTAGGAGCTTTGCACAGTGTAAACGCCATTCAAATGCTGGCTATTATTACTATTAGCATTAATATTAGGCCCTTTTTTTGGCCTCCCATATCACACACCTTGTAGGCCACTGGAACCTCCAGATCTTTTTTATTTTTCTGAGAAGCTACTAATTCTACCTTCCTCATCTTTACTTTTTTTAACTAATCTTGTTGATGTAATGACTGAGCTATTGACTTCATTGTGAGAGTAATTTATTAGCAGAGAAACTCCTCCTTACAAGAGGCAGAGTAGTAGAAAGAAGCCTGGGCTTTCCATAAGGCTCTGCCTCTTATCCATGAAACTGGAGGTGTTTACTTACAGGTGCTTTAAACTCACCCTGCTGTCTACACATCACTGATTCCAGGCAAGGCTTGACTTAAGAGGAGAGAGACAATATGGCATAGTTGGGGAAAGTGATGGGCTACAGGACTGACCGTGGACTCGGGAAAATCTGGCCTCAAAGCCTGCCCCTAGAGCCTGCCAGCTTTGTGACCATGGACAAGTCGCACTCCTTTCAATAATCAGAACCAGTCATTGTCCAGTGAGCATTTGCTATTTACTGAGGTTTGAGGCTCTGGGAACACAAAGACAGAAGAGAACCGATGCCATTGCAAGATTTAGATTGGGAGCAGGACAGGACATCAGGCCCTCTGATCCAGCCCCCTCGTATTATAGACAAGGCAACTGAAGCCCAAGGTGATCCTTAGACATCACCTGACTTTGTACCCAAATGAGTGACTAGCATCAGAGGCAAGACTTGACTCACACTTGCTCATCTTCATTGGTAGGAGGAGTTTCCATTTCACGAATCACCCATGAAAAAAAAAATCACAGGTCTGGACCAAAAACTAAACACTGAAGACTGTGAAGTCCATACTCAATAATTGGGCCTCCATTCCCAGAAGAAAGAAGTGGCATGTGAATAGGGGATGGCTAGACAGAGAGACAGACAGACAGATAGATATAGGCAGACAGATAGAAATGTTAAAGATGATAGATGAATCAATCAATAGATACGTAAATATTGTTTTTTATTATAAATTTTATGTTCATTTTAAATTTGCAACATTCATTTCCACATGGTTTTGAATTACAAATTTTCCCCCTGTCTCTCCCCTGCCCACCACCCCAAAGCAGCGATCCCACTGAATACCCTGTTCCCTAATCTGCTCTTTCCTATCCTCCCCCATGCCCACTCCAACTTTCCAGTAAGGCAAGATGGATCTCCATATCCCAGTGCCTGCGTATCTTATTCCCCAGTTGCATATAAAAGATTAATAATAATAATAATTTTTAAACATATGATTTTAAAACATTGAATTCCAGATTCTTTCCCTTCTTCCCTCATCACCCACCCTTACTAGGAAGATAGGTAATTCAATATAGGTTATACAGGTGTAGTTATACAAAACAGTTCCATAGTGGATATAGTGTGAAAGACTGACTATATTTCCCTCCATCCTATCCTGCCCCCAACTTGTTCTGTTTTCTACTTTGACCCTGTCCCTTTTCAAAAGTGTGTGCTTATACCTACCCTCCCAATCTGCCCTCCCTTCTATCATCCCTCTTCTTATCTCCTTCCCCCTGTAGGGTAAGATACCCAATTTAGTGTTTATGCTATTTCCTCCTTAAGCCAAATTCAATGAGAGTAAGGTTGACCTATTCACTTTTGCCTTCCTGTTCTTCCCTTCCATTGTAACAGTTTTCCCCAGCCTCTTCTATATGAGATGATTAACCCCATTCTGTCTCTCTCTATCTCCTCTCATTATATTCCTCTCTCACCTCTTAATTTTATTTTTTAAATATCCTCCCTTTCTATTCAATTGATCCTGTGCCCTCTGTCTCTGTATACCTATAAACATATATACACACATTCACATGTGTATTCATATGCACATATGCCCTCCATGTATATATACATATATATGTATGCATGTGTATATATGTATGTATGTATGTATGTATTCCCTTCAACTATCCTTGTACTAAGGAAAGTTTCATAAGTTACAATTGCTCTTTTTCCATGTAGGCATGTAAATAGTTCAACTTTGATAAGTTCCTTATGATTTCTTTGCCCTGTTTACCTTCTCATGTTTGTCTTGCTTCTTGTATTTGAATGTCAGATTTTCTATTCAACTCTGGTTTTTTCATCAAGAATGCTTGAAAGCCCTCTATTTCATCGAATGACCATATTTTCCCCTGAAACATTATACTCAGTTTTGCTGGGCAGGTGATTCTTGGTTTTAATCCTAGCTCCTTTAACCACCAGAATATAATATTCCAAGCCCTTTGGTCCCTTAATGTAGAAGCTGCTAGATCTTGTGTTATCCTGATTGTGTTTCCATAATATTAAAATTGTTTCTTCTTGGCTGCTTGTAATATTTTCTCCTTGATCTGGGAACTCCAGAACCTAGCTATAATATTCCTAGGAGTTTTCTTTTGGGGATCTTTTTCAAGAGGAGATTGGTGAATTATTTCAATTTCTATTTTACCCTCTTGTTCTAAAATATCAGGACAATTTTCCTTGAGAATTTTTTTGTTTTGTTTTGTTTTGTTTTGTTTTTTCTTTTTTGGAGGGCAATTGGGGTTAAGTAACTTGCCCAAGGTCACACGGCTAGTTTTTGTGTTAAGCGTCTGAGGCCGGATTTGAACTCAGGTCATCCTGACTCCAGGGCCGGTGCTCTATTCACTGGACCACCTAGCCGCCCCTCCTTGAGAATTTCTTGAAGGATGATTTCTAGTTTCTTTTTTTGATCATGGCTTTCAGGTAGTTCAGTAATTTTTAAATTATCTCTCCTGGATCTATTTTCCAAGTCAGTGGTTTTTCCAATGAGATATTTCACATTGTCTTCTATTTTCTCATTTGTTTGGATCTGTTTAATGGTATCTTGATTTCTCATAAAGTCATTAGCTTCCATTTGCTCCAATCTAATTCTGAAGGAATAATTCTCTTCAGTGAGCTTTTGAGATTCTTTTTCCATCTGGCAAATTTGGCTTTTTAAAGTATTCTGCTCCTCATTGGCTTTTTGAACCTCTTTTGCCATTTGAGTTAGTCTATTTTTAAGGTGTTATTTTCTTCAGTCTGGTTGACTCTCTTGTCATGATTTTCTTGCATCATTCTCATTTCTCTTCCCAACTTTTCTTCCACTTCTCTTACTTGATTTTCAAAATCCTTCTTGAGTTCCTCCATGGCCTGTAACCAGTTCATATTTTTCTTGGAAGCTTTTGATTCAGGAGTTCTGACTGTGTTGTCTTCCTGCCATTACATGCTTTGATCCTTTTTGTCCCCCACAAAAGGAATCTAATGTTTGATTGCTATGCTTGCTTTGCTTCCTTTGCTTGCTCATGTTGCCAGTCAATTACTTGACTTTTGAACTCTTTGCCACAGTAAGGACTCTGCTGCCAGTGAGGAGAGCTTTGTCCCAAATCAGTGGGGTTTTCACAGCTGCCAGAGGTATTAGTTGGGTGCCCTCTCTACAGCCCCCATAGGCTCTGGCTCACTAGTCACACACCATAGGACTTCCACCCAAGACAGTGATCCAGATTCAAGCAGATTAAAGCAAGAGTGATTACCCTCTGAATGGTTGATTGGTCTCCCTAAGATATGCAGGCCAGGAGCTCTGAAGCAGCCACGTGGAAGTGGCTGCATGTCCACAGCACCTCCACCACTTCTCACCTTCTCGCCCTGGGGAGGCAGTGGCCAGACCACGCTCTTGGTGTCTTGGAGTCCACACTGACCTTTTTCTCTGTGGCATTTATGGGTTGATATTTCTGGAAATTGCCACAGCTGCTAGTGATCTACTTTCCAGAAGTCCGTTCCAGCCACTGCTGGCCGGGGCTACCCTGGGGCTAAAACTGTGGACTCATGTGGGGCTTTGTTCCTAGTGTGCTGTGATGGGCCCTTCCTGTAGGCCTGCAGGGCTACCTTCAGTGGGAGATTTGTTTCTCTCTGTTACTTTGTGGGTTCCATAGCTCTAAAATTTGTTTAGAGTCATATTTTATTTGGTGGTTTTGGGGGGAGCTCATGGAGTTTTCCTGCTTCTATGCCACCATCTTGGCTCTGCCCCCCTAAATAGATATATAGATAGCTACATAGATATATACATGAGTACATAAAGACAATAAGTAGATACATAGATGAATTAAGAAATAGAATACTTATTAAGCACTTATTACTTATTAAGGGCTTGCTACTAAGCCCTGTGCTAAGTGCTGGGGATACAAATAAAAGCAAAAACAAAGACAGTTCCTGCCCTCTAGGAGCTTCCATTCTAATGTGGAAAGACCATATATTAAAGGTAGTTGAAAATATAGGGAAGGTGTGAGAGGATAGTGGGGTGGGATCCAGGTGCAAATGTGGTCTAGAAAGGCTGGGGAAATCAAGGGCTGCGTTGAGTTTCAAGTGTTCTTGGCTGACATTATTTCTTCAAGCAGAGGTTCCCAGAATGAGCTCAGCAATTGAAGATAAAGGTCACACAAGTCCAAAAGTTATGAGGTCTCTGGAATGAAAGGGAGAATGGTCCAGGGAAGGCACTGGGCCAGGAAAACCTGAATTCAAATATCACTCCACACACTTAGTAACTGTGTGACCCTATCCAAGTCATTTAAACCCACTTCAGTAATAGGGAAATCTGGAGAGCTTGAAATGTTCTGATCTAATCTGCCATTTTCCCAGAATCCTTTGATTAATCTGAAAAATATGGGATGTGATCTTGATGATTTTCAAAGTTCCTTCTAACACTGAATTTCTAATCCAGCAATTCATTGCTCACCTGGCTTGCTGACTCCTAAATGTAGATATGTCACTGGTCCCAAGGAAGACCAGACCAGAATGTCCACATATCTGCACAAACCCATCCCTGTCATCAGAGGTGGGCGAGGGATCAGAATTCCTCCCCTGTTCCTTGAAGGAGCGGATGACCATAAATGCCTAGATATATTTCAGCCTGGGATTCTTAAAGAGCCTTTTCCTTTCCTCCCCACAGAACAACAAAGTCACCCTCTTCCGCCAACTGCAGCAAATGACCTACAGCCTGATAGAGTGGAGGTCTCAGATCCTGTCAGGGACCCTCCCCAAGGATGAGCTGGCTGAGCTCAAGAAGAAGGTCACAGCCAAGATTGATCATGGCAACAGGTAAACTGGGGGTGGGGAACCCTAGCAAGCAGACATGGTTCTGCCTGGGACTCTTCCCAAAGGGTGGTTGACCTTATTAATGATGGATAAACAATGCTGACAGCCCCACTTCCTTATAGAAAAACGGAAACCCTATTTCCCTCCCCCCACTCCCTCTGTAAGCTTTAGAGAATACTTAACTCTCAACCACAGTTTCCTGCTCTCTAAAATGGGGGCAATAACTTCCTCCTTCTTGGAATGGTTGTGAAGAAAGCATTTGGTGAAGCTTTGGGCTGTTCTGAAGCCCTAAAGCCAGTCTTGGTGCTAGACATAGCTGGACACTTTGGGCTGGCCATTGTGCTAAGATCTGAGGCTATAAGAAAGAGCACAGATAGCCCCTGATGGGATGGATGGTAGAGGCCAACTGGCCCAACCCCCCTTGGTTTTACAGATGAGAACCTGAGATCTAGAAAGGCTAAGGGTCTTCAGAGATAGTGTGGAAGGCAAGGCTTGAACCTTGCTCCTCTGTGTGACCCTATCCAAGGGTCCTTGGATCTTCACATGCTGTCTGCCTCATGGGGAACACATGGTGATAGGATTACTCATCTTTCTGAGTGTTTACTAAGAGCACACAATGTCAGGCGCATAGTAGGTGCTTGATAAATAGCAAATGAGTGAGTGAATAGTAAAACTTCAAGGCTAAAGACGCACATTGTTGTTTTTATAAATCATTGGACACATTCACTGGATGTGGGTATAACAGGGATTATTATCCACCTCTTACAGATGGAGGAACCTGAGGTCTGGGACAAGACAGTGACTGCTAGTTACTACCAAGCCAGTAGACCCCAGCAGATCTTCTGACCTTTCTTAACTTCAGTACTTCATACATATGCACTAAATGGCTTAGTATCCAAACACATAAAGGAAAAAATTAACAAACAGGAGAAATAGGAAACAAAACTTTAATAATGAAACACCTCACTATTCCCTTTCAAAGCTATAAAAGCAAAGCTATAAAAGCTACTGAAAAATAACAAGAAAGAAATTAAGGTCCTGAATAAAAATGTTTTTGGATTTTAAGTCTTTGTTAATTTTTTTTTTTTTCAATTAACAAGCATCTGTCCTTTCTCCCATGGACCCTCCTCCCTCTGATCCCATACTAGGAAAAAGAAGGCAAATCCCTGCAGGTTATTCTCGGTTCTAAATGCACATCTTTGGCTTTGCAGAATATCTCATTTTTTGTTCTTTGAATGGTTTCTACTCTAAAGGAACAATCTTGTGTGAGCTGGACTGTGGCTCCTTGGTATTTGAATTCTTTCTTTTAGCTACTCCAAGTTTTTTTTTTCTTTAACCTGGAAACTCTGGAATTTTGCTCCAAAATGGTCAAATGCTTCTGTTTCCACTTTACTCCCTGTCCTAGGAGATCTGGGCATTTTTCTTCATGAGTTTTGTGAAATTGTTATCTAGGCTCTTATTTTTTTTGGTTGTGGCTTTCAGGTAGTTCAGTGATTCTTAAATTCTCTCTCATCTATTTGACTGCTGAGCTGTTATAATTAATTGCTTCTATTTTAAATTTTGTTTCTTTGCTGTAATATTTTTTTTTTTTGCTTTTTTGGAGGGCAGTTGGGGTTAAGTGACTTGCCCAAGGTCACACGGCTAGCTTTTTGTGTTAAGTGTTTGAGGTCAGATTTGAACTCAGGTACTCCTGACTCCAGGGCCGGTGCTCTACTCACTGTGCCACCTAGTCGCCCCACTGCGCCACCTAGCCGCCCCTGCTGTAATATTTTTTAATTGTTTCCTGGAGTCAAGGATTTTGGTCCATTCTGAATTTCAGTGAGTCTGTTACTTGGGTAAGGTTTTGTACAGTTGGTGTCCAATTATTAAATCTTTTTCCAGATCTGTTCTCCAAAACTTTCATTTCTCATCTACTTCTTGCTTGTATCACACTCATTTTATTTATTATATTATTTTAATTCATTTTTACCTCGAATAATTTCTTTTTCAAAATTTTTTAATTAACTTTACAATCAGTTGCTTCTCTGTTAAATGTCTTATAGTTAGTGCCTTGGGCTGCTCTGGCCTCATAATAACTCTTTCTTTTATCTGTTTTTTATACTAATTTTTCTAGTGATATGCTTTGGGCAGCTCAGCATTGCTGGCCTAAAATGAGCTCTAGGGTCTGGGTCAAAAATCCCTGCTCCTATGGGAGACCCTTTTCTACTGTTGCCCAGAGTACTATGTCCTTGTTATGCTTTTTTTTTAAATAATTCTTTCTTTTTTGTTAATGTAATCTTTTCTTTTTTTCAATTTTTAAAAATTAATTTATTTGTTTACTTTTAGTTTACAAGATTCAGTTCCACAATTCCTTCAGTTTCAGATTTTCTCCCCTTTTCTCTCCTTCCCCCCTCCTCCCTCATGGTGGCATGCAATCAAACACAGGCTTTGCAAATACCTTCACATTAAACATTAGTCAGGTTGTAAAGAAGGATTATAAACAATGGAATGAACAATGGGAAAGAGGAAACAAAACAAGAAAAAGAGAGCTGGTAGTTTGCTTCAATCTGCATTCAAACTTTGTAGTTCTTTGTCTGGATGTGGACATCTCTTTCCATTGTGATAAATGCTGGAGAGGATGTGGAAAAATTTGAACATTAATACATTGTTGGTGTAGTTGTGAACTGATTCAACCATTCTGGAGAGCAATCTGTAACTATGCCCAAAGGACTATAAATAAGTGTATACCCTTTGACCCAGCAATACCACTTCTAGGGCTGTATCTCAAAGAGATCATAGAAGTGGGAAGAGGCCACATGTGTACAAAAATATTTATAGCAGCTCTTTTTGTAGTGGCAAAGAAATGGAAATCAATGGGCTGCCCATCATTTGGGGAATGGCTAAACAAGTCATGGTATATGAATGAAATGGAAAACTATTGTGCTATAAGAAATGAGGAACAGACGGACTTCATAATAACCTGGAAAGACTTATACCAACTGATGCTAAGTGAGAAGAGCAGAACCAGGAGGAATTTGTACACAATGACAGACATAATGTATGTGTGATAACCAGCTTTGATACACTGGACTTTTCTCAGCAATGCAGGGTTATAAGACAACTCCAAAAGACTCGTTATGCTTTGAGAAACTTGAAGCTAAAGACACCGAGCTCTTAGGCCCAGTTTGGGTCAGTAATCCAGGCCCTGAGTTGCTGGCCTCAGCTGAGGTTTACTTAGCCTCAGTTCAGTCCTGGGCATCACTGTGCTATAGCCCTATATTTGAGCTCTGGACAGTGAGTGTAGGTGCCCAATCCTTCTGGGAGATCTCTAGTTGTTGGCTTAGGACCAAGGGAGAATCTACGCAAATAAAATTTTAGAAAAACTAGGTCTCTGGTGATTATTGGATGGAAATAAAATTGAGTGTGCATGTTTTTCGCCTGTGCATGGCACCTTTGCAAAAAACTGATCATATTATAAAAATAGGTTATAAAAATGTCAAAAGCAAATGTGGAAAAGTAGAAATATTAAAACACATCTTTTATTGGCGATAGTGTAATAAAATTATATTGAATAAAGGGCTATTAATGAAAGCTTGAAAATTAACTGGAGATTATATAACTGAATCCTATTTCAGTATACTCTCTACTGGGCAGGATCAAACTTTAGCAAGTATTGTTGTTATTCTGTAGAAGTATTTGTGCTTAAACCCAAGGATCCTATTTAGCAATCTGAAATCTTATAAAAAATATTAATTATATAGATGCCTTTTTCTTTTGTATCATATTTATTTTAGGATCTACTCCCAGACACACACAAAGCATACACATATACACACATCTACCCAGTGAACATTCCCTAGAAAGACAGAAAGACAAACAAAGCCAGCCCATACAGTGGCCATTTTTTGATGGCATTTGCCACATTCCACATCTCTCTTGTGGAAAGGAGGGAGGTATTTTTTTTGTGATCTCTTCTCTGGGGGCTAAGGTTGACCATTACAGTTACCGAGTGTTTGCCTTCATTTTAGGGTTCTTTTTATTTATTTTATTGCAATCGTTTCTCTATATTGGTTCTAATTGCTTTGCACTATATTCTTTCATAAAAGTATTCTCACAATTCTCTGAATTCCTCAAAATCAGCATCTCTAATAGTTGGCAATATTCTATGATGTTCCTTTACCATAACTTCTTCAGTCATGACACAATACATAGGAATGTTGTTCCACAAATAGCTTCCCACCTGGTTTCCCTGTCTGAGATCTTTCCCTTCTCCAATACATTCCCCCATACAACTGCCAAAAGCATCTTCCTTAAGCAGAAATCTGACCTTGTTACTCCCTTACTCAGCAAACCTCATTGGCTTCCCATTTGATATACAAAACAGAACTTATCCTCTTTCCCCCAAAGATACCCCTCTAGCCAATGGCCCTACTTGTGCTGGAGGCACTGCCGCCCTTCCAAAGGCCAGGGCTTCAGACCCCTGCTCTGTTCTGAACTTTCTACTCTCCTTCCCCTTGCAGATCAATCAGCTGCCAAACTTTGTTGTTTCTACATCCAAAACATCTCTCTCTGCTAGCTGGACCACCATACTACTTGACATCTTCATCACTCTTCCTGGGCTAGTGCACTGCCCTCTTAATTGGTCTTTCACATATTACTCACCGTTATAATCCATCCTCTGCAGCTGCCAAATTGATTTTTCTCCAGTGTATGACTGACAATATCACTCTCCTTCTCCATAAACCCCAATGGCTACTTTTTGCCTCTAGGATAAGATAAAACTCTTGTATTTGATTTCTTTTAAAAAGAAAAATTTGTTTATTTTTAGTTTTTAATATTCATTTTCACAAGCTTTTGAGTTTTAAATGTTCTTCACCTCTTTCCCCTCCCACCTCCACGAGACAGCATGCAGTCTGATACAGGCTCTGCATATACATTCATATTAAACATATTTTCATGTTAGTTGTGCTGCAAGGTAGGATTAAAACCAGTGGGATGAAAAGAAGAAACAAGACAAAAAGGGAGAGAGCAAATAGTAAAATCCAATCAACATCCAGACTCCACAGTTGTTTTCTCTGGATATGGATAGCATTTTCTATCATGAGTCTTTTGTAACTGTCTTAGAAACTTGCATTGTTGAGAAGGGCTAAGTCTATCAAAGTCAGTCATTGCACAGTGTGCCTATAAGTATGTACAATATCCTCTTGGTTCTGCTCACCTTGTTCAGCATCAGTTCATATAAGTCTTTCCAGGTTTTTCTGAAGGGTGCCCGCTCATCATTTCTTGTAGCACAGCAGGTATTCCATTACATTCATATACCACAACTTGTTCAGCCATTCCCCAGTTGATGAGCATCCCCTCAATTTCCAATTCTTTGTCACCACAAAAAGAACTGATATAAATATTTTATATACATGTGAGTCCTTTTCCCATTGGTATGGTCTCCTTGGGATACAACCCTAGAAGTGTTATTGCTGGATCAAAGGCTATGAACATTTTTATGGCCCTTTGAGCATAGTTCCAAATTGCTCTTCAATATGTTTGGATCAGTTCACAACTCCATGAACAATGCATTAGTGTTCCAGTTTTCACTCATGTTCTCTAGCATTTATAATTTTCCTGTTTTTTCAAGTTAGCCAATCTGACAGGTGTGATGTGGTACCTGAGAGTTGTTTTGATTTGCATTTTTTTAACAAATAATAACTTAAAGCATTTTTTCATATGACTGTAGTTAGCTTTCATTTCTTCATCTGAAACCTGCCTGTTCATATATTTTGACCATTTACCAATTGGGGTATGACTCATATTCTTATCAATTTTAATCCATTTTCTTTTTTTTTAATAATTTTTTAAATTTGTTTTCTTGTTTACATCATTCATTTTCATGACATTTTTGAATTACAAATTTTCTCCCCATCTTTCCCCTACCCCCAACCCCAAAACAGTGATCCCATTGTAAAGCCCCTCCCCTGATCTGCTCTCTAACTTTCTGGTAGGGCAGGGAGGGTCTCCCTACCCCAACCCCTGTATATCTTAATTCCTAGTTGCAGGTATTGCACAACTTTAAATTCTATATTCTTTTGATTCCTCCCTTGTCACCCACCCCCACTGGAAGGACAATCAACTCAATACAGGCTGTGGATGTGTAATTATACAGGACATCTTCATAGTGGACATATTGTGACAGTGATCACTCCCCACCTTGTTCTGTTCTCTACCTTCTACTCTCTGTCCCTTTACTGAAATGTGTGCTTCCAGCATCCCTCCCCC